>SSNS01000239.1:782629-810775 GCA_006937985.1 Aphyosemion australe | reverse complement strand
GCCCTTTTGAATGTCTCCCTAATTCTGAGGTCTCAAGGTTGGCAAGTATGGGGTCGGGTTAATAAATTATTAATTCACTGCGGTGCGGTTTGGGGCGGGTTCATCAAATATATATATTATATAGATATGCACACTGAAGATAAAGACATTAATCAATGCTTAATTTTGTAAAACAATATTTAAGACAGTTTTTTAAACACGGTCATGTTTTAAAACGTTATAACGTCAGATAACCTTTGACCCTATGACGTAGGCACGTAGAACGCTGCAGCAAAGTGCGCTCCAAGCAGGTGGTAGGCAGCCACATCAACAAAACGATAGAGGAAGATATTTTGGATAAAATGCGTTTGGGAGTTTTGATTCTTAAAAGAAAGGAGGGACAAACTAATTGCGTGTTTGGGAAAGATTCAGCGAGGTAAGAAGCTCAATATTATAACGTGTTTTTAATGAGGCGGGGCGGGTTGTAAAACTAGACAAAGTGATGCGGGGCGGTTTGGTGCGGGTCAGACTTTTTGAAATCTGCGGTACCCGCGGGTTGAAAAAAACCCTAACCCGCGCATCACTAGCGTCTACGTATATATGTCTGTGATTGGAGCTGCCGTAGTGGCCATTCGCCATCTTGGATGGGTCTCCATTCGCCCCCATTGCATTTATTTCTACTGAGGAAGGCGCTTACCCAACGAAAAAACACATTTTAATATGCTTTTTCACAAAATCAGACATGTGGTATGGCATGAGAATTAAAATATAAATATAATTAAATTAAATTTAAAAAAATAATAAAATATAAAATCCAAACAGGTAGCCTAGAAAAGTCCCACGTGATCTGTTTTCAATAGTATGCTGGTTGTTGCAACCGTAGGCTGCACAAAAAACGAGTATATTTGGTCACCCTGTGTTAACTCCAGTTGGGTTTGGAGAGTGAGGAACCCATCCAATATGGCGCTGTTACGCTCTCCAGTGTCCAATGGGGCATCTACTTATTCATGCCTATGGGGTATCCTGCCATCATTGCAGTCACATCTCTAGTGTATTTACTGTTGTGTTTGCATTGTCTTCATGGAATTCAGAAACTTTTGAACACAGACAAATTTGTCCGTCATTTTCTTCCACCTCTTCATGCAGTCATTACCTCTAAACCCACCTTTCTCATAATTTCAAGACATGAATAAAAATGTTGCTGCGTATCTTTGTTCTCCTTCAGTCACGGTTGTATTAACGTTAATATCGTCTGTCTTTTACCGTGGGACGTTCTTCAATCAAACTCTGATTGCTCTGCAACGTTGATGTTTTATCTCCACAAATAACACAAGCCTGGAGGAGTTCTGCTGTGTGGTGGAGTTGCTAATGCTAACGGTTAGCTTCTACTAGCCCAGATGTTCTCTGCTGTTTCCTGGATGCTAAACCAACAACAGCCTTCCCCGTCGTGAGTCAAGATAGGTGAGTCAATGAATGTTAAAGGGGTCAGCACCTGAAATCTTCACTTTTCCACTTAAAAAAATGTCTATAATGGCTTCCTAATGATTTTTCACTGGCTGAGAAGCCGATATTTAACATTGACGCATTTGTTTAATTTTGCCTTCTTAAACCAGCTCACATGCACCCCACCAGCACGCGCACTCCAACACGAGAACTTGAGTTCTGGCCCTTTATGTCGGCACAACGGCCTAATATAAACAAATATGAACCACAACCAGCACAACAAAGCTCATTTCATAACGTGAAACGCATAAATTATGTCTTACCGTTGACGACTCGTGTTATAATCCGTGTTATGGGAGACAAAACTCCGATCGGTGTGTGTATTCCAGCTTCACAACAACATAAGAGCCGATGCCTGGATGAGCTTGCTTTTCTCCCAACTCAACAACAAAGGAGGACGCCATTACACACGAGGCGAGGCCCGGGCTCGTAAATACACGGTTAGATCCCGCAGGTCACTGCCAGGTCGGGTTCAGTTATAACTTTTGTTGTTTTGGAGCGAGACGCTGAAGCCGTGTCCTGCTTCCTGCTTCCTTCCACCAATCAACGCGCTCCTCAGTCCCGCAAGCATCCGAGACAGCCGAAATATTGCGTGTGATCTCGCGAGAAAATATGCCCTTCACAATAAAGGATTAAACAATCACATTTTTTATTTATTTTTCCAATGCAATTTATTTTAATGGTCTAAAAGACTATAATAGGATGTAGATATCCACGGTATTATAGGTGCTGACCCCTTTAAGTGACAGTGTGACGTAGATCTGTCAGGATTTTCTAATCCTAGAGTTTCACGTCTATTTTCTATCAGAAGCTAATGCAGGAGATAGGTGGAGGAGACTATTTTCATGTTCAGCCTGCATGAAAAACTCAGAGTGACCCATTAGAATCAGAAATAATCATTAAAAAATGGTTTTTCAGTGTTAATGAGTAACACTCCAAATCCTGCTGTTTTCTGGCCCTCCACTCCTCCGGCTAACTTCTACTTCCTGAAACAGATACACAGCTTTTTCTTTCTACAGAGAACGATTCACAAGACATTCACACCACTTCAAATGTAATGAAAAAACAAGTGAATGAGAGATTTAAAATTATTTTCTGAATTTTCATGCTGTGATGATTCTTTTGAGTCATTGGCTTCAGATGGTAAAGCAAGCTTTTTGTGTTTCCATTTAAAGGTATAACATTTTACAAAATGCTTTGCTTGAGGTTTGTTTTGTTGTTGCCAAACCACATTGAGCAGTAGCTTGTCTTAGTTTCAGGCATGCAGCTTAAGACTTGTTCTTCATGCTTGGTAACATAACTTTGCTGTAATGTTGATATTGTGACACAAAATTAACTTTTTAGAATTTTATTGGTATGAAATCCTGCAGCCCTGCAGGACCAACAGTTTAACTCCTGAGTTTAGGTGGCTGCTTTATGCTTGAATGCTTCATAGGTTGAGTGGATTTTAAAATAGACAAAAATCTCAAGAGTTAGACTGCAAGTAAAATAATTTCAGCCAACAGTCAAAGAAAAATACTTTTAAAAGGCCTTCAGAAACATGGAGAGCCTTTGGTAAAGGCAGACTTTGAAGGCCAAGTTCACTGAGAAACAGTTTGTTACTTGTTATTTTTGAAAAATGATCAGTCACTCTGAGTTTAACTTGCAGACTGAATGTGAAAATAGTCTTCTACCCCTATTTCCTGCATTAGCCGCCAGTAGAAAATAGACGAGAAAGCGCTAGGATTAGAAAAGCCAGTCAGATCTATGTGGACTCACCCATCTTGACTCACGACGGGGAAGGCTGTTGTTGGTTTAGCGTCCAGGAAACAGCAGAGAACGCCTCAGCTAGTAGAAGCTAACCATTAGCATTAGCAACTCCACCACACAGCAGAACTCCTCCAGGCTTGTGTTATTTGTGGAGATACAACATCAATGTTGCAGAGATACAGAGTCAGTGGTAGAGTCGTGTTGCTGTTAGCCAATCAGAGGAGAGATGTCCACATATCAGGAAATAAGACTCCAAATCCTGTCGTCTGCTGCTCACCTTCCTGAAACAGGAGCACCAGAGCTTTTTTTCCCCCACAGAGATCGATTCACGAGGCGTTCATTATAGAGACCACTGCAAATGTATTGAAAAATTACTGAACTTAGTCTTTAAAAAAAGCAAAAAAAAGTTTGGTTTATTGAAATCAAATTAATAAAAAAAACCATACTGTCTTTGTTCAGCTTCAGTATGTAACCAGGTGTGCAGTTCAAGGGCAGTGGGATATCTGACGCTTGTGTGAACAGTTAACAGACAAACTGTACAAATGCGATGATTAATAATCAGCATGACAACAGAATCCACTCAGCATCAGATTGCTGCGTAATCCCACAATAAACTCCTGCTAAAACCAGAATGAGTCACTATTATTCTAAATAATCCCTCTGTGTGGCTTGTAGGATGTGCTGGTAAACGCACGAACGCTGAGGCTAAATCACACACACTGTTCTGTTTACAAGCTGATTTTTTTCCAGCTATTGTCTCAGTTTCAGATCCCAGCACAAAGCGGACGGCAGCTGCCGTTTAGCGCCATGATGTTTACCGTTTCCGCCATATTAACTTGCTTCTTGCTAATGAGCGGTAAACACAAGTACCGCTGATGGTGAACCCTTCCCTCCCTAACCTTCCACAGACCTTCAACCTCCTTGGCCGTTTGTTCTTCTGACCTGGTGCCAGTTGAGCAAATTAGTTACAAAATGTTAACTTTTCTATCTTTTCAATCAAAATACAACTAACTTTGGATGATGTTATTCCTTAATTTGCATTTCATTTATTAATTTATTCCCTACATGTTTCAAAGTGGGGTTGTAGTTTTGCTCATGAGCACAAGATGGACATCTAGTCTCAGCTCTAGACCTCCTCTTCTGTTTGGTTGGTTATTGAGGTGTTTACTCCAACATTTCCTGACATGCGTCACCAGTCATTTTATTTTATAACATAATAATGTCTGAACAAAGTCATGGACAGAAACCAAGAACGTGTTTTTGTTTATACTTCTGATTCTGACTGCCACCAGGAAATGGAGGCTCGATTTATAGACGTACTTCTGGCTTTTAAGATATTTACTGTCATCATTTATTATTTTCTATCATTATACTTCCAGATGGAGGATTTGTTTTCTGCTTTCATGTGTCTATTTTAGAAGAAATCAAAGGATAAACTTGATTTCTTCTGCTGTCAACCCAGACAACAAGCCTATTTACGTGCTTTCTGCAAGAAAAAGTCTGATGATGATTTATTTTTAAAGATTTTTACTCAACCTTTTCTTGAGAACAAAAATGAACTTGGTAAAAATTCCCTTTATTCGTTCTGATAGTTGTAAATTAAATGAATTAAAGGGAATTTCAGTAGTAGATGTGAGCATTAAAGGTGCAATATGTAAGAATTCTACTCTGAAATAATGTCTTAATCATGTTGGACGGAAGGTTATACTGAAACAGATTTCATTCTCAGCCAGCTGGGGGGTTGTGAGTTTTTCTTCTTTCGAAAAAATAAAAAACGTAGGTGGGACGTAGTTACTGTTTACACATAGAGTTTGGGAGGTTTGCCAAATCTGCAGCGAGCTAACGCAGCAGTGCTGACATTATTAATTTGACACCGGTAAAAAGCTCCAGAGTTGTTTAATAAACCAAAGCCAGTAAACAGGAGTGACCCAGAAGTTATTTCTTGTACCCCTAAGAAGCTACGCCATCTATTTGTTTTACTCTAATATCTGGTGAAGCAAGCTAGAGGCTAACGTTGAACTAACAATGCTAACGGTAAATTAGAAGCAAATAGTTGACTCTAAAAATATCTCTAGCTACATTTTCAATTACCAACAACTTGATATTACAGTGAAATGTGTGTGAAATGAATAATGAGTCAATCATGGCGTTTTACTTCCTTTAATGAGTCGTTCAGAACTATAACAGCAAGCTAACAGCACATCGGCAACCAGCCACTCTTCCTCTAATGTCATAGACATGTTACCGTAATGAGTGTAGCAAGTGGTCCCTACCGTAAAACACCCAAGAGTGCTAACACCAGATATGACGATGTATTTATCTACTTATTTACTTCGTCTTTGCTTGTCGTCTAGAATGTTCTGGCGCTGATCCGTAACTGGGAACAGCCACGAAACTCATAGAACTGCAGTGATAAAGTAAATTTTTGCTTAGAGATATAGACTGCAGTACCCACATTTGACCACAAGATGTCATTCTTACAAATTGCACCTTTAAGTTAGAAAAAGGAGATTTTGTCAGAGTTTCTTTTGGACAAAATTAATGTTTTTTTCTAACTCCAGCAGTTTTTTATAATATATTTTTTAATGCCATACCGTGACAAATGCATGCTCCGAATATAAGACTTATAGCCAAGGTGTTTGCAGGTTTTTTTTTTTTTTTGCAAAGATATTGATCACTTTTAAATTCTCCTTATTTATATAAGATTTACATTTTTAGAGCAGCTGATCGCTGCTTTTGATGGGTTTATTTTCTGACAGTTCATTCATTTTGTACAACAAAAACAATAATAGAAAAGAACACCAGTGCAAATTTTTTATTTTCTAACATTCACAAACTTTTATGAACTTGTTAGTTGTTTTAGGCTCCAAGGAAAAACTTCTAAGACTGATTTCTTTGATTGATTATAACCTTTTAGGATTTAAACCCTCAAATGTTGTCTCTTAAACACCACACTGACCTAATATTTAAAAATGATCCTTTTAAAATCTGTAATGGTTTTTCTAATTAGGCATTAGCCTACATACACGGCACAGAAACACAAGTTAAATAGTTGAACCCATTCTCACTTGCTGCCTGGTCTTTAATGAGCAGAGAAACCCCGACATTGATCCCACCTAAACCTCCCGGAGCAACCGGCTCTAGGAGGAGTGCCAAGAGCAGCCTAACACTAAACACTCTGACTGCCGGAGAATAAAAAGCAAACTCTGGGAAGGTACAGGATTGACGTCAGAGAGAGCCACATGTAAGAGATTCCTCCCTAATTACTGGAATGCGCTGGCTTTATCGTTAAAAAAATCCTTTTCATATTCATCTTTTAATATTTGGTTTTAGGATTCATCTGCCTTTCAGTGCAGCGTTAAAAGTTTCTGTTCTTAAACTTTAGTCGTCTTTTTCCTTTTGACGTTCCCGTGATTTACTCCTCTTCTCCCCCTTCAACTCACCTTTTTGCTTCCTTCCAACTTCCTGACTGCTCTGTGACTGAACACCTCAGCCTTTTGGTGCAAGCCTCGCTTCATATATTCTGTAAGTGTTCAAGCTGGATCCACAACTTTTACTTCTGTTTTTGCAGAAATTCACCAAAATGCTGAAACTTGTTTGATTTGAGCTAATACTTAAAAACGTGGAACGAAAAGCCGTTTTTGATGTCTTTGTAGTTTCCACGTCTGCTGCTTGTTTTCCGACTTTATTCAGGTGATGGATTATCTGACACATGACCTCATGGCAGCTAATGAGCTCTCCTGTCAGTTCAAAACAAAATCATTCTCCAGTTCTCAATCAGTAATTAATCCTGCAGGATAAATTGTTGCATATATTGTCAGTTGCCTGCGGCTGCTTGTCATTTATTTGAAAAACTATTGTGCATGAATTATTCAGAGTTCTGCAGCCAGTTGTAGTTTTTTTTATACTCCTCCCTCTGGAAGAGAGACAAATAGGAACAATAGTTTGAGCAGTAACGTAAGATTTTTACTATTTTTTGTATTTGTTTATTTATTTGTTTGTATTCTGCAACCTCGACATAACCAGTCTGATTTGTCCTTCAGCTGTGAGAGTCAACGTGAAACAAACCAGTAAGAACGTTTAGGGCTAAAGATGTAGAAATGTGATCTGCTGTGGAAATCAGAGAGACCTTGAGACCAACTATGCAGACACACTAACAACTAGGACTGATATTTGTCCTTAGTAAGTCGATTTAAAGACAGGCACATCCTCGGGCAGCTCCGGTGATGTTGCAGAATTTAACTTAAAAGTATTGTTGTGTCAGCTGCACAGTGGCGCAGGCAGCGGTTAGCGCTGTTGCCTTGCAGCAAGGAGGGCCTGAGTTCGACTGGCCTAGGGTCTGTCTGCATGGAGTTTGCATGTTCTCCCTGTTCTCCTAGGTTCTCCCTGGTCTCCTAGGTTCTCCTTGTTCTCCTAGGTTCTCCCTGTTCTCCTAGGTTCTCCCTGATCTCCTAGGTTCTCCCTGGTCTCCTAGGTTATCCCTGGTCTCCTAGGTTCTCCCTGTTCTCCTAGGTTCTCCCTGGTCTCCTAGGTTCTCCCTGTTCTCCTAGGTTCTCCCTGTTCTCCTAGGTTCTCCCTGGTCTCCTAGGTTCTCCCTGTTCTCCTAGGTTCTCCCTGGTCTCCTAGGTTCTCCCTGTTCTCCTAGGTTCTCCCTGGTCTCCTAGGTTCTCCCTGTTCTCCTAGGTTCTCCCTGTTCTCCTATAGGTTCTCCCTGTTCTCCTAGGTTCTCCCTGTTCTCCTAGGTTCTCCCTGGTCTCCTATAGGTTCTCCCTGTTCTCCTAGGTTCTCCCTGTTCTCCTAGGTTCTCCCTGTTCTCCTAGGTTCTCCCTGTTCTCCTAGGTTATCCCTGTTCTGCTAGGTTCTCCCTGTTCTCCTAGGTTCTCCCTGTTCTCCTAGGTTATCCCTGTTCTGCTAGGTTCTCCCTGTTCTCCTAGGTTATCCCTGTTCTCCTAGGTTATCCCTGTTCTCCTAGGTTCTCCCTGGTCTCCTAGGTTCTCCCTGGTCTCCTATAGGTTCTCCCTGTTCTCCTAGGTTCTCCCTGGTCTCCTATAGGTTCTCCCTGTTCTCCTAGGTTCTCCCTGGTCTCCTATAGGTTCTCCCTGGTCTCCTAGGTTCTCCCTGGTTTCCTAGGTTCTCCCTAGTCTCCTAGGTTCTATCCGGGTACTCCGGCTTCCTCCCACAGTCCAAAAATATGACTGTCAGGTTGATCGGTCTCTCTAAATTGTCCTTAGGTGTGTGTGTGTGTGAGTGAGAGAGAGAGAGAGAGAGAGAGAGAGAGAGAGAGAGAGAGAGAGAGAGAGAGAGAGAGAGAGAGAGAGAGAGAGAGAGAGAGAGAGAGAGTGTGTGTGTGTGTGTGTGTGTTGCCCTGCGATAGATATGTCCAGGGTGTACCCCGCCTGCATGCCCAGATTGCTGGAGATAGGCACCGGCCCCCCTGCGTGGATAAGTGGGTATAGATGATGGATGGATGGATTTTTACGTTCACTAATAAAATCTGCATAATAAATACTCTAAATTACCTTTATTTAGGTGTCTGACTTTAACACTGAACAGTGCACAAAGTTAATATTTAACAGTTAGCTAAATTCAGAGTTGTGTTTTGTGCATGAACTGATGTTATAAGTGACATTTTAGCATGAAAATAAGGTCGGCATCGGTATCTGCAATAGAAAAACCAACATCGGTCAACCTCTAACGACCACATAGACCAGTGGTACTCACTCCTGGTCCTGGAGAGCCGGTATCCAGCATGTTTTAGTTTTAATTCTGCTTCAACACACCTGATTTCAATCAGCAGGTGATCAACAGGCTCTTGAAGAGCTTGATGAGCTGCTGCACAGGTGATTCAACCACTGAATTAGGTGTGTTGGAGTAGAGAAACAAGGAAAACATGCTGGATACCGGCTCTCCAGGACCAGGAGTGAGTACCACTGACATAGACGTTACTGGCAGAGTAGTTCTGCATTGATGAATGAAAAAATTAAATATATTTCTGTTTATTGTGTTTTTACTTTTTTAACTGACTCTGTTGCTCTAGGTGGATGTTTATGATAGGAGTTTCTCTGTCCATTTAGGGAATTGATCCTTAAATGCGTATCCGCCTAATTTTAGGGTTCCCCATGGCACCGTCTTGGGCCCGGTGCCTTTTTATTGGTGGCCCCCAATGGATTTAACAGCCTGCCAGTGGGAGTTGCTCTAGTTCTTGTTGAGCAGTTATTTTTACAGCACATTTTTATTTATTTGTAAAGGTTGTTTCAAAAGCTGCTATTGAAAATTAAAAGCTTGACTTATGTGATGTGCATCAGACAAGATTTAAAACACATAATACTCTATTTATCAGGATCACCACCAGCGGTGTTTACCACCTTTATAACTGAGTTTAACCTTGAATCCTAAAAGATGCATGCTTGCACAAAAGACCAGAGAGTAGTAGCGTTAAAATTTTTTAAAAAGTTCAAATGGCATAATAGAGAAAAGTGTTATGGCCCTGTAATACTAATACAGTTTTGCAAAGCATGTCAGCCCCGTTTTCAATGGACTTTTTAACAAGACAGCTTCGTTTCTCTTCCTTTGAGATAAATAATGAAGCTGATTTGTGGGTTTCTTTAAATTCCCTTTGATGAGAATCAGATCCTGGAATAACACAAACCAGACTGAAGATGATTCCGATGAATTACAATAAATGATGTAGTGGTTTGTGGAGACGTACGAGTTTCAGCTCGTAGGGTGGAGTTAGTCAGAACTTCTAAGATCCATCTAAAGTTCCAAATTCCAGCGCTCTATACGTTTAATTTAAGGGCTTCCCTCCTCTTGAAATGATTAGAATCGGCTCGATCTAAAGGTTATTTATGAGCTCCGTGTGTTTTTGCTCAGTAACATGGAGAGAATTATTGCCTTTGACTTCAACACCCTCTCCATGTGCTTAAACAGTGTGTAGAGCAAGAGAATCGAACCAGAGGCTCCTGGACTTGTACACAAACACAAACACACACTCTCATGATCCGACATGACGGGTCATGTCTGGAACCACACCCATGTTTCAGGTATCAGCAGTTCCAAAAGTAAAACAGTGGATTCTCAGTAATCCGGGTTATGGTAATCCTGAATGATTTAATGGACTGGATTTCCTCTTTCTGTTCCTAAAGATTTTTTTTAAACTTCAGAGCTGATAAGCCGCTTTGGGTTTATAAAAGCCAGAATAGTTGAAGTACGTGAGTCACTGACCCACCCTTAGATTTAGTTGTTTGGTTTGTTTCCATGTGTGAGCTCAGAGTGGTGATTTCTGAGGCATCGCAGCAGGTTAAAGGTGTTTTTTTTTTTACTGTTAAAGGTCAACTTTACCATGTTTGAATTATTTCTGATTCTAATGGGTCACTCTGAGTTTTTCATGCAGGCTGAACATGAAAATAGTCTCCTCCACCTATCTCCTGCATTAGCTTCTGATAGAAAATAGACGGTGAAACTCTAGGATTAGAAAATCCTGACAGATCTATGTCACACTGTCACTTAACATTCATGGACTCACCCATCTTGACTCACGACGGGGAAGGCTGTTGTTGGTTTAGCGTCCAGGAAACAGCAGAGAACGTCTCGGGATACTACACTGCAAAAAAAATTTTCTAAGAAAGTAAAAAAAATCCTCATTTTATATTATCTTTAGCCCCTGTCCACACGTAGCCGGATATCTCCCAAAACGAAGATATTTTTGTACGATTGGGCCTGTCATCCACATGAAAACGCAGATCTCCGCAATGAAAACAAATCTTTTTTAAAACTTCGGCCAAAGTGAAGATTTGCATTTCTCCGTTTTCAGCATTTCTGTGTGGACAGAAATAACCGGAGTTTTAGGTTTTACAACGTCACTGTCTGAGACAAAAATGCTGATGGCCCATGTGCGACCTGTGTTTACGCTACAACATGGATGCCCTCAGAGCTGTGCTCGCGTTATCAGTCGTCCAAGCGCTTTTTGACGCTTGTTGACTTTGTACTCCAAAACTACATTTAAGAGCAATTCTACCTCATCAGTCCACACAAGCGAGCTAGGCGCCATATTTCATGTTTTGTTAAAGTTGAGCAGGAAGACGAAATGGATAAGATTCAGGGATCTACTGCCACCTACAGGCGGTCTAGTGGTATGAGTGTCCGCCCCAGGACTGGGAAATTGGGGTTCGAATCCCGGTCGGGTCATACCAAAGACTTTGAAAAAATGGGACCCAATGCCTCCTCGCTTGACACTCGGCACTAAAGGGACCAAATAGTTCCCGAGCGCAGCCACAGCTGCAGCTCACCGCTCCCCACGGGAATGAGTCAAATGCGGAGATATAATTTCACCAGTGTGTGATGATGACTTGGGACTTTAACTTTAACGCACTTATGTGGTGACGTGTGAATGGAGTTTTTTCTAAAAAAGAGGTGGTGTGGATGCTATTTTTTGGGAGGGCGGATATATGTTTATTAAAAAAAAACATCTATGTGTGGACAAAGCCTGAGTCTAAAAAGAAAATCAATTCTTCACTAGAAAAATAGCATTACGTAAAATAAGGTAAACATTCGATCCAGATTTTCTTGTTTTGAGTAAAAGAAAAATCTGCCAATGGGGTCAGCAAAAGTTGCTTGGCTAGAAATCTTAAAACTAGCCAAAGAATCTAATTTTAGGTTTAGTTTTAAGATTTCTAGCCAAGCAACCTTTGCTGACCCCATTGGTGGATTTTTTTTTTACTGAAAACAAGAAAATTTAGATCATATTTAAGAACATTTACCTTATTTTAAGTAATGCTGTTTTTCAACAGAAGAATTTATACTCGTTTTAAACTAAAAATAAGATAAAATGTCTAAGAATTAAGTTTTTTTTACTTTCTTAGAAATCAGTTTTTGCAGTGAGAAGCTAACTGTTAGCATTATCAACTCCATAAAATGACAGAACTCCTCTAGGTTTGTGTTATTTATGGAGATAAAACATCA
The DNA here is from genome assembly GCA_006937985.1 of Aphyosemion australe. Classification (NCBI taxonomy): domain Eukaryota; kingdom Metazoa; phylum Chordata; class Actinopteri; order Cyprinodontiformes; family Nothobranchiidae; genus Aphyosemion; species Aphyosemion australe. The sequence goes on along the minus strand of SSNS01000239.1, from coordinate 798,583 downwards.
AAGTTGCAAAGAAAACTGAGTCATTGGTATAGTCACGTTGCTGTTAGCCAATCAGAGGCAAGATGTACAAATACCAGGAAATAGAAGTCCCAATCCTGTCCTGCTGCAACTTTCTCCTGCGCAATGTTTGATTTATCTGTGCATCCATTTGACTTGATTAGAGTGTGAAACTACACAAATCTCGTATTTTGTTGTTTTTATTTTCTGTAGTAGTATTCTTACTGTATACTGATTAAGTACATTTTGGCTGTTTTCTGAAATGTTTTGAGCTTTCTCTCTACATTTCCACTTTTATAGATTTTGTTTTGTTTCTTTATTAATCAATAAAAAACACTTTTAAAAAAAGAAACAAAGTTGAAACCAATTTTTGAAAATCTACAAAAACAACAAAAAATTTAAGCAAACTTATCTCAAACTTTTATTTGTCGATTAAAAGCTGAATTACAAATCAAATCATAAATATTTGAATCAAAATGTTTTACTTTCACAAATTTAATTTTTACTATTTTTTGGCAAATTTTCTTTCGTAATAAAAGACTAGGGTCATTTCCGACACCGACCAATCACCCACAACAAAGCCCCGCCCACATTTTAAACAAACAAAGAGTTTTCAAAGTAAAATTCAGTTTGAATCACTCTTTTTTCTCGATTGATTAATAAAGAAACAAAATAAACTCCATGAACTTTAATCTACACCACGTATTTCTCATTTCCTTCATCATGGCACTGATGCTCCTTATAGACAACCCCGGGGTTTTAACGTGCTTTTTTAATGCGTTTATGTTCTTCTCCCTCTGCTGCAGTGACGATCATTTTCAGACTCGCTCAGATTGTCTCATGTGTCAGTGGGATCTCCCATCTCTCTGTGGACTCACGTACATGTTGCCTGCCTGCTGCCAGACCACATGGCCTCTTATTATGATCAGTAACCATGTGCATGCGAGACACAATGAGCGTGGTACTTTGTGCAGTCATTTTAGACCTAATTTGGACCTTAAATATTTACAGGACTATATTAATGAGCGAGTTTATTGCATCACTAGCTACGTTTACATGCACCAAATTTCCCCTATCTGATTCAAATCTTGGTTAATCGGAAATCCCAAATCTCTGTTTACATGGACACTAACTGAAATAGTCCGATCATGCCGAAAGTATACATGCACCAAGCATTCAATCAGATTAAATAGGTTGAGCATGCGCAGAGTTGGTAATATGGCCGCTTTCAAACTTTTCCAGCTGTTTTTGATTTGGTCGATACTTCGGTGAATTCCTGCCTCCTGCACAGCAAATTCAGCATGCTCAACTTAACACTGTCAGAGTTGATTTCAACACTTTAAAGTGTCTATATGGGTCCACACCAGAAAGAGTTAAGTTACCTCTTTTTTTGGAAAGTTGGTATAGGGTTGGTTCTGTCTCCATTCAAATTCAGCTCTTTCAGGACTTTGCACAGACGTCAGCATATCGCGACTGCTTCGGCAGTGAGTGATGTCACTGATCAGCGCCAGAAAACGCCCACAGTAACAATAATAACATTAAAAGTATTTATTCTGTTGAGGTTTATCATAATTTAATCCATGCAGAGGACGTTAGCAGCTTTATTACTGTGTGTTTTATGACTTTGCTGTAGGTTGTGACTTTGAAAACCTGCATAAATGTCTTAAGGTTCAAGTCGTAAGAAAGACTTTTGCACCAAACAAGCACAAACGCTAAAGACGAAGAACAAGAGTCCTTAAACACTTCAACCTTTGATACCTGGTGGTGAAATAAATTCTCTAATTTTATGAAAAATTGTTAAATCTGCATTAAATTCTCCTGTAACTCCGTCTTGGACATTCAAGGTCAGCATGAATGCTCAGAATCAAACCAACCTGCATTCAGTCGCATGGATCTCTTCTTTTGGAGTGAATCTTTTCATATGCCGGGTTCCCGGCAGATTATCGTGTGGTTTGGAGTGGCAGTGACAGGTTGGTGTTGCTGGCACACTCTTGGGGCTGGCTCGGAGTTTGGTTGCAGCAGAAGGACAATTTTGGTGGAGCCTCGGCAGACAGGATGGCATAGTTGGCAGAGTGGAGGGTGGCGAAGCTCTGAAGCTGATACCGAGAGCTCAGAATACACCAGACTGGGTTGTAGTGGACCAGACAGGTTGGCTGTCCTGGCTCGGTGTTACGAACTGCTGCTCATGTGGAAGTAGATTACAGGCCCGGTTGAACAGGAGGAAGGCGGGTGCCAAAGGAAGCGTTTGATTATGCTGCACCCTTGTTTTTAGGCTCATAAATGCATTTTGTCTGCCTTGCTCATCGCGGATGGATTCTCTTCTGCTTTATGAGCCTATTGAACCAGTCACTCCTGCTTCCTGCAAACCTCGGAGCCAACCTGTCGCCCTGCCAGCCAACAGTAACTTGGCATTGGCCCTCTTCCTTTTTCCATGTGGTGATCACGTATGTCTGTCCGCAAGGAAGTCTGTCGGCACATCTAGGCCTTTATAAATAAAAGTACGACATGTGGAAAAAACGAGCACATCGGTTTCCTGCTCGAGCTTAAACGTGCTCCTACTTTTGTACTTTTAGAGTCCGGAGCTCTTGCGTCTTCTGAGAATTTGGTAAATTCATGCCGAGAGGCTTCCATATGGCACAGGTCACACAGGTCAACATATTATCACACGGTGAAGGTGGCGCGTACGCATCTCCTTGAAGCAAAAACATAGTAAAAACCTGAGATTATGACATAAAATCCTTACGTTCTGCACAAAGCAGCCATGCCAGTCAGCAACGTGACCCCAGTCTCATGTTTTTAAACGTAGATTTAGACCATATAGAGCTAATTTTAGTTCTTCATCTGCAGGAGAACGTGCTTCTCTCTCCCTTTTTTCACTCTGGATATTTGTTTATTCTGGTTTCCATGGAGATTTGCTCACATCAACGTGTGTTCAGGAAGTAAACGCTTGACCTGCCTTCCTGCCCGGGCATCAAAGGGTCACAGTAGCTGGAGATGTGCGCAGCTCGCTTCTATGATTTCTGTCTCCTGAACACATTTTTATACCTCTGCTCCCAGAGATGCTAAACATCCCATCTAGCGTGCTTACAGTGCTGTAAAAGGTTTTGAGGAGACTAACGAGACAGAAAATGGGAAATGAGGGTAACAGAGGGTAAATACATAACAGTCACTTACACTTCCAGCTCCTCCGTTGTGTGTGTTTGAGTGTGTGTGATTGCTTGGCCTGTCTCTTGCCCGTTAAGTCTCGGTGTCATCTTTCTGCCATCTGCCGCTGCCACCCGACCAACACACACAAAGACGTGCAAAAACTGGATTCAGCTTTCTCCTAGTACTCTGTCAGTTCAATTATTCTCTCTTTTCTCGTGTTTCTTTATTTGTTTTTTTGGTATTGCATGTTTGTTAGAGCAAACAAAAACGTCCAAACAATGAGAAGGAAGCAGCTTTCGCTCTCCAAAGGAATTTCTGCAGAAATGCATTTGGTGAGCGTTTGTGTGCATGACATAAATATTTAATTCTGCCCCACCCTCCGTCATGTTTTAATCATGGAACAGTCTGCTTGGGCTGAAAATAGCGCCTAGCAACCCAGAAAAACAAAATCTATAGAAGATGTGTGTGTGTGTGTGTGTGTTCATGCAGCTCGTTCATGCGTGACACAACAGTCTTTGTCTTTCTTTTTTCCTACGACTTTGTATCTACTCATCCTCTGATAATTAAAACAATGATTTCCTTTGAGATTCCAGAAGTATTCCAGACTTACTTTCTGAATTTTATTTTGAAAAACCCCAACCTTTGTTCGATTTTTGTTGTGTTGCGCGAAATCAAACTCTCTTGAATTATAGAGAATATTTTACCTCTTAAAGTGGCGGCGGTTGTAGGATTCCTGACCCTGTCGTCCACTGTAGCTGCCTCCTCATGCTGACTAATTACATTTCAGTTTGAGCTGCAACATGAGCACGGTTTGTTTTTAACAATAGAGCCTAAAGTTTCCATGTAAGCTCTAGTTGAGTCACACGGGAGCGTTAGTACGCCAAAGAAAGTCCTTTAAAAAGAGAAAATGTCGGGAAATGTTATTAAGTTTTGTGTTTTTATATATTTTTATCACTTTTATGCATCTGTCAAAGAAAGCAGGAAGGAAGAGTCCAGCGCTGGTGAGCCACAAAATTAAAACGTGTGTAATTTCAAACTAAAACCTGGGATATCACTAAGAGTAGATATTCAACAAGAGAAGATAGTCTCCTTGTTGTGCTGCTAAAAATATTTTTCATGCTGCATTCAGAGCTCCAGGAAGTGTAAACGTGATGCTTGTTGTATAAAATATTCAAAAACATTTGTTCATGTTTTTAAGCAAACATCTAACTTATAAGGATGGGCGACAATATCGATACAAAACAAATCACAATTTCATTTAATTTCTTTTCACTTTATTTATAAAGCCCCTTCCACGACCTTATCGGACGCCCAAGATGCTGGACAATGCAACAAGCAACACCAAGTAAAACAGTATAAAACAGCTATAAAAACATACAACCCAATAAAAGGCCACATTACATGCAGGTCAATGAAGCCACGCTACGACATGCTGTTGGAAATACATGACATAAAAATGCATCTTCAAACAGGACTTAAAAACCAGCAAATCAAATCAAACTTTATTTATAAAGCGCTTTTCCAACATAAAATGCAACTCAAAGTGCTTTACAGGTTAAAATGACCCTATATAACCGTCATTCCCATCCCTCCCACAAAATTTAAAAAACATTGGCACAGTCATTACACCCCACACACACACACACACACACACACACACACACACACACACACACACACACTCCTAACTCAACACACACTTAAGAACATCAGTAAAAATTATATTTGGCTGAGTTCAGATGAGCCAGATAAGGTAGGGCAAGGAAACGCCATCAGAGGAGCCGTCTTCCCCGGCAGCAGTAGGTCAACTGCAGCAGCCGAGGTACCGACACAGTGTGCAATGGAGAGGGAGGGCACAGACCCCGCCTCCACCCAAGCACTACCCAGAGGGCACCCAGGCAGCAGCAGTCAACCACCGCCCCCGAGGGCCACCCACAGAGGAAACACTGGAAGAAAGATTAAAAGATTAATATAAGACGAATATAAAAATAACGTGCCAATATAATAAAGTATTAAATAAATAATAAATATGATTATAATAAAATATTAAAATAATGTAGAATACAAACAATGATAAAATGAATCAAATAAAATATGCACAGCAAGTAATCAAATTTAATAAATAATAATCAGTTAAAAGCTAAGCTAAAAAGGTGAGTCTTGAGCCTGCTCTTAAAAACATGAACGGTCTCTGTGGCCCTGAGGTCCTCCGGCAGCCTGTTCCAGAGGCGAGGGCCGTAACACTGAAAAGACGCCTCGCCATGAGTATGTGTCCTGACCTTAGGGATAACCAGGAAGTGGCTGCCAGAGGAGCGCAGAGGCCGCGAGGGTTTGTAGGGTAAAAGCAATTCTGATAGATAAGAAGGCCCAAGACCATTAAGACACTTAAAAACCATTAAAAGAACCTTAAAATCGATCCTGAAACATACGGGGAGCCAATGCAGTGATTCTAAGACTGGTGTAATGTGCTCCCGCCTCCTGGTCTTCGTCAGGACACGTGCTGCTGAATTTTGTAAAAGTTGTAAACCTGAAATGCTCTTTTTGGGAAGACCAGAAAGCAGGGCATTACAGTAATCTATTCTACTGGTGATAAAAGCATGCATCAGCGTCTCCATATTAGCCCGAGAGAGAATGGGGCGGCCTCTGGCAATGTTCTTTAGATGATAAAAACCTATTTTAGTGATTTTTCTGATGTGAGGTAAAAAAGACAGCTCAGAGTCAAAAATCACGCCCAGGTTCTTCACTTGTTGTGAGGGATTAAAAGACAGTGATTGTAATTTTGGTAAAAGTTTCTCTCTCTGAGCCTCAGGACCGATAACTAAAACTTCAGTTTTGTCCTGGTTGAGCTGGAGAAAGTTTCCTGCCATCCAGGATTTGATGTCTAAAATGCAGTTAAAAAGTGCATCCATTGGCTGTGTGTCATCAGGAGACACGGAGATGTACAACTGTGTATCATCAGCATAACTGTGAATGTCCACTCCATGTCTCCTGATGACACCACCTAGTGGGAGCATATAAAGGTTAAAAAGCACTGGGCCTAAAACTGAACCCTGGGGCACACCACATGTAATCCTATGAGCCCCAGAGGAACAGGTATCTAAACTTACCATAAAAGTCCTGTCTGAGAGATATGAGGTGAACCATCTGTGAGCAGCACCAGAGAGGCCAATTTCTTTTAGACGTGTTAAAAGAATAGTGTGGTCTACTGTGTCAAAGGCAGCACTTAGATCCAGTAGAACCAACACTGTCACTCTCCGTTCATCATAATTTAATCTAAAATCATTTAAAATCTTCAGAAGGGCCGTCTCTGTGCTGTGGTTCACCCTAAAACCAGACTGAAATTTCTCCAGGACATTATTAGCGATTATAAAATCATTGAGTTGAGTTAAAACAAGCTTTTCTAAAATTTTGCTTAAAAGTGGTAAATTAGACACCGGTCTAAAATTGTTAAAATCATTGAAATCTAAGTTGTTTTTCTTCAACAGGGGCCTCACCACCGCCCCTTTAAAGGCGGCAGGAAAGACCCCCGTCTGAAGTGAACAATTCATCAGGGTTACAATCTCATCTCTAAAAGATCCATAAAACTGTTTAAAAAGAAGGCGACTGGTGCACGGCGGTTCATTCCATAGCCTCGGAGCCAACACCGAGAACACGCGATCCCCCGTGACCTGTACCTCCAACGTGGAACCACCAACAGTTCCCTATCAGCCGAACGGAGTGTTCTTGATGGAGCACGCCTGTTCAAAAGGCTAGCCAAGTAAGGAGGAGCAGTTCCCTGGAGAGCCATACATTTATATTATATATATATATTTATTTATATTTCATGTTATGATACTGAATCAATATTTAAAAGCAGTTTATAGATATTTTTGATTGAGAATTTACGTGCAAACATTTACTGTATTTCTCTTGTGTGGTGCAATTCAAACTCTGACCGCTAGGTGGCAGCAGCTTTCATTCTGTCGGAACATCGAGATCTCGTGATTACACTGGATGTGCCTCGGAAGTGTCTGGTTTGGGTTTTCTAATTAAATTCAGGTGTAAAAATTGAATATATAATCTAGATTATAGTATCGTATCGTCCCTCCGTATCATCATAGATATCGTATCGAGATTCTTGCCAAAACACCCCCCTAACTAGCTTCTTGGTTTAATTGAAGTTATTGATTTAAATAGATTTGTAAGGATTCCCCAAAGGCTTACAGAGTTAGGGTTAGGGTTTGAATAGAAATTTGAAATAGAAATGAGAGAGAGAGAGAGAGAGAGAGAGAGAGAGAGAGAGAGAGAGAGAGAGAGAGAGAGAGAGAGAGATCTTTATTTGTTTCTTCTGTCAGCATCCGGAGCTAACAACACTTGGTGTTAGATTTTAGTGCACACGTCATCTCAGTGCAGTGTGCAAAAGGCAACATGTCCAGATTCAAGCTAATTGTAGTAAATTCAGTAAAATTATAATACATTCAGATTTACTGGATTTTATAAATTCAGGTTTTTAGTCATATTGACTCTTTATAATGAATTAGCAGAATGGACTGAATCTTCCCTTCAGTGCAATTCTCCCATTCTGACATAGAACTGATGTGGTTTCTGGGATACAACCTGCTCACTCCTCTGTATTTAGGTGATTTTTAACAGAAATTCCTTGGGTCTCCTCATGCATGGTGCCTCGCAGGAGATTACAGAGATGAAGCCCTCAAAGGGGATCTGGTACTTGTGGTTGTCTTTGCCTGTTAATGTACAGCTTAAGAAGGCAATCTGTCACTGTCTGTTCACGAGAAGACTCATTATTTGGTCCCAAGCATGTAATAACGTCCACCAGCTGACATTGCATGTTGTTTTTAGCACATGACAATGTATAATTCAGCGAGCGACCCGGTTCAGAATTAGCCCTCTGTATGTCAGCATATTGGTGTGAAACGAGCACATCTTGTTGGGAGTTAATGTTCTTGTTGACACGGGGTAGGATGATCGCGCCACATCAGCCTGTCATCAGCCCACAGGCGGTATGTTTGTCGCATGTGGCCAGCAGAAATGCTGATGCGTCAATGATGTCACAGGTGCTGAAGCCTGGGAGCTCCAGTCGGCTAATAGCATGCTTCACCTTCTACGGTGATGAACCATAATGGCATAAACACGTATGAGCGTGAGCATGCAGCACTGTGGGTTTGAACCCCTTCTTTACATTTTTAGAAGCAGGATGATGTTTGGTTCCTCTCTCTAAATTAGTTTGTCTTGGTAATGAACAGACTTTGGTTGCACCATTGATGCAGATTCTTCTCTTTTCATGGCTGCAGGAACGTGTTGCCCACAGGAAGTGAGTAAAGTTTATTTCTATAAAGCACCTTTAACTGGTATAATGATATACTGGATGGACCCTCCGTGCCATCACCCGTAGGTTTCTGAAGAGCTGAATTGAAGCTCAGTGGGTGGTTCCCACCACCGCCATCTTTGCCAAGTCACGCGTGTCGTTACTCCTGGAAAATACAAAAATGAAGCTGAGAGGAGGGCTGTGAGGGTGGGGGCAGATGATTGACGAGCATCAAACTGAGCCGATGTAGCTACGAGCTAACTGAGCTAATTGAGCTAACCGAAGCTAATGGTGGGTGGGATCACTACTCTTTGCCTTTTAGACCGTAACAGTTTCAATGTGAGTCAGAAGTTGAGGCCTTCCTTGGAGCAAGTAGGGGGGCTAACCGCTAGCGCTAGCAGGATCGATTCCAAATCTTTATAAATATGAATCTCGATTTGGACGTGAATCGTTTTTTTCAGGAAACATGTTTAGTTCTGCTGTGAAGTTGGCATTTTTCACATGGGAGTCAATGGGAACTTGTGCCTTTCTGGATCCAGCCCCTACTGGATGAGGGGGGAACAACAGTTTTTATTATTTCTGCATTGGCTTCACTTTTAGACCCCCTTCATCGTACATCTCAGTCTCAAGAGGAGGAGTTCAAGTAGCTTGGTGTTTTGTTCATGAGTGATGTAGGATGGGGAAGAGACAAATCAGACCTCCATCTTCATTAAATAGAGTGATGTGTTTTGGTCCACCTGGTGGTTTCCTAGACACTGGAAGAGATCACTTGGGTTTGCTGGATGGTAATGTATTGCAGCCTAGAAATGTAGACCAAACAAGATTTTGCTCTGCACGTTAGTCTAGTCACGTTCCATTGTAGCTAGCAGGTCTACCATTGGCCCAAACAGTCTTAGGTCTGGCCAATTACAGCGCTTTGTTTGTTGAGAGATATTGGGTGGGCTTAATGCCAGAGCTGCAATGGAGAAAAGCTACAAAGATGGCGTCAGCTTAAGGAACGGCACCCTGGCATCAACTTTGGATGATTTTGACTTGGGCTTCTCTTTGATACATGAGCAGATAGAGGTACTTAGTCTTCTTCTTCTTCTTCTTCTATGAAGGTCATTATGTTTCAAAGTGAACAAACCTGTAGATCTTTTGTGTGTGTTTGTACAACATGTGGGCTTGAAAATTGGGTGCGAGTGTGTGTGCAGTAGAATGTGAGAAGCTGTACATCAACACATGCAGACTTGTAAAGATAAATATGTACTTGAACAAAAACTCACATACATGTCAAATAAAATAAAGCTGTGTGTAACATTTGCAACTATCTTATTTTTAGACGAGTAAAGTGACGCTAACGCAACAGAACGTCACACTATTTATACCTTTAGATATAGATAGTTAAGCTAGTTAAAAACAAAGCACAGTAACCATCATGCTAAGCTACTTTGATAGGAAGGCCAGTATTTCCGCTAGCCTAGCATAGCAGGCCGTATTAGCATTAGCCTGACTAAACATTAGTACTATTATCTTATATTAACTCCATACTAAAGGTATAAATAGTGTTATGGTCTGTCGTGCTAGTGTCACTTTACTCGTCTAAAAACAAGATGAAATGAGTTAAATTAAGGTTAGAAAGTCACTAAAAATGCTAAAATTAAAGCTAACAGCTGAGATGAATGAAACAACCACACCTCTTGCTGATTTGTTGATTCTGTTTCCCGCCCTCTCCCCCACTCCGCTCTCGCCTCTGATAGGTTCAGCTGGTTTTGATACCAACGACCTGCAAGAAGTGTTTCAAAAGTGAGCCGTGTGAGAGAAGAGCTGAGCATGTGCAGAAACAGATCTGTAGACTTGTGTTCACAGACTTGCAAATGTTACACACAGCTTTATTTTATTTGACATGCATGTGAGTTTTTCTTACAAGTACATATTTATCTTTACGAGTTTACATGTGTTGATGTGCAGCTTCTCACATTCTGCTACACGCACACACACACTCACACACCCAATCTTCAAGCTCACATCATGTTGTACAAACACACACAACAGATATACAAGTTTGTTTATTTTGAAACACATTGATCTTCATATTCTTCTTCTTCTTCACACTAAATCTAACCAAAGTTCATCCTGTAGGTTAGTGAGTGTACTTTATGTGTCTTTGACCGGAGAAGCTCTTTAAACATAAATAATGCTTGTAAACATCACATCTAACCCTCGTTTGCACCTGCTCTTGAACGGAGTTAAATATGGATCAAAAACTTTTCTTTAGAGAATTCACATCTTTACCAGCAACAGGAATAGAGTCAGTAATGTTGGCATTTACGGGTCATTTAAAAGACCCCCTTCTAAGAGAGGAAAACAGAAAATGTGAATGTGTAGGCGAGTAAGCGTACAGAGAGAAGTATATCTGAGACTTATGATGTACGGCAATGAATGTTGGTGCTCTTGAGCTCACAGTGAAAAGGGAAAATTTCAGAGAGTTTCATGCTTAGATTTTTTAGTTTGACTTTTGAAAAAGACATTTTCTAAATATCCAGACAAAATAAACTAAAACAAACTATAAGAGAAACGAATCATTTTATTTAATCATCATTTACACGTTTAACACCTGCTGACGAGCTTTTAAAACTAACGTTACCCAAATAAAGGATTAACTCTAAGGTTATTCCAATCCATCTCTCTACTTGTAGGGTTGAATTGCAGTTTGGTTTCACTTGAAAAGAAGCCATTTTGTCACCGCTAAGAATAACTAAATGTTTAAATACCTGCCAAAAAAAGGACAACAGCATTTGGAGGGAGTAAAATGGTCTGCTAACACATTCATAAAATGTGATAGAATGAATTAACTTGGTGCCAAGTGCATCAGTGACACTCCTGTGTGTGTGTGTGTGTGTGTGTGTGTGTGTGTGTGTGTGTGTGTGTGTGTGTGTGTGTGTGTGTGTGTGAGGTCCGTTTCAACACAAACCTTAATGAGACGCAGCAGCTGCGGTTAACATCGTCGAACTACGAGCCACCAGTTGGTGTTCGCTCGGGAAGTTTGGCTGAGACGTGGAGCGAGTTCGGATCAAAGCGAATGATTCATGCATCTGTAATTTTAAACTGAAGAAGAGGGTGACGATGATGAGGAGGACTTTGATGGAGACAGATTTGAGTGCATATTAATTAGGATGACTAAATTGCGCTCAGGAGGAAGTACAGTAAGAGGAGGAACCTTTCAGGATGTGAATGCAGGATTGAGCATCTGTTGGTATCTGAATGCATGTGACATTAGGAGCGGGGGTGAGCGTCTAAACTAAATAAACAAGCATAAATAAGAGAGCGTTCGCGTCCGTCTACCCATCTATCCCATCAATCCACCCATCCCACTAGGAAAAATAAAGCCGTAGCTTCTTTTTTTAAATGTTTTAATTTTTTTTTACCACAAGCCAAAACAGCTTTCTCCCACTCTGCACAAATTAGCAGCAGCCCACGCTCCACTCACACATAACTGTCAGAGCACAGACGCTGCAGGAAGCGAGGAGGAGGGAGGGGAAGGTGAGAGAAGCAGTGAGGGAGGAGGAGAGAGGAAGACGAATTCAGAGGAGAGGATGGGAATAAAACAACAGCGGAGTAAAGTGGGAAGAGTGAGCTGAAGTGACAGATAGTGGTTTTGCTGTTTTGTTGTGGATCCTTTCATCACCTGGCCAGTTTAAGCAGAATATGCATGATTTTTATTTGTTTGAATAGTTTTCATTTAATTTTTGGTGCTTTTTTAAATATTCTGAAACTCATCCTGATGAACAGTGATCAGGGATGATGAGCGTTCCACGCCGTCAGCAGACCTTTTGGCAGCTTTACTCTCCTTCTTTGCCTGAACAGCTTTTCATAAAGTTGTCAATAATCTATGAGCACTTAAAGCGCTGAGAGTGGGCTGAGGGGGTGAAGAGTTGGTATAAATGGAATGAATGGAGACGGATGGGGGGGTGGGGAAGATGCTAAAAGAAGGAGAGCTGCAATTTTAGGAGAAGAGGGTCTGAAAATCAGGAAGAGAAAACACGAGGATATTATGCAAATATCAGCAGCCTCATTAGCATATCAAAACTGTGGAAAGGAAAACATGGAGAGAAGATATTCTGGACGACACCAAATTCCCTCTGACTCTGCGTCTCCGTTTCCGTACACATTCCTGTGTGTCACTCATTGGGCATAACGAGCTTCATTCCAATACCTAATTGTCAGAGATAATTGCGTTCCGCAAGGAGCGTCCTCTTGCAACGCAGTTTAGGAAAGATCAGATGTGACGCACGGCCAGATGAGAGGAAGCGCAGCGGAAGCATGACAGGATGAGGATTGAAAAGCCAGAAAGGGAGAGTGAAGTGTGTTCCAGAGGACAGCCATGCTGCAGGTCACGGTGACCAGACTCTTGTCAGCCGGCCAGACCTGTCGCCTCTTTGTTTTCCTCACTAGAACTTTCAAACTCAGCTCTCTGTTCTTTATGCTTCCTCAATCTTTAGTTATTAAGTCGTATTTCACATGGCTTAAAGGATATATGTATAATATGTAAGAATTCTACAGTGAAATGATCACAAAACAGTCTAATGTCTCAATCATGCTTTGAGGAAGGTTAAATTGAAATAGATTGTTGATTTTTCTACTTTAAAAAAAACTAAAGAGGGACGTAGTCTCTGTTTACAACCTGTGAGGTTGCCATGATTGCACCTAACCCTAACCCCAGCGCCGGCATTTGTAATTTGACACCTGCAGGCAAAAAGCTCCAGAGATGTCTAAAGAACTGAAGCCAGTAAACAGGAGCGACCCAGAAGTTATTTCTTGTACCCCTAGGAAGCAACGACATCTTTTTGTTTTACTATAATATCAGGTGAAGCAGGCTAGAGGCTAACATTGAGCTAACAATGCTAACGGTGAATAAGAAGTAAGTAGTTGGCTCTAAAAATATCTCAAGCTACTTTTTCAGTCACCAACAACTGGATGTTACAGTGAAAGTGTGTGAAGTGAATAATGAGTCAATCGTGGTGTTTTGCTTCCTTTAATGAGTCGTTCAGAACTATAACAGCAAGCTAGCAGCAAGACGGCTAACAACCACACTTCCTGAAATCCTGGAGGCACACTACCGTAATAAGTGTAGTAAATAATATTAATAATTCATCAAACTTATATAGCGCTTTGTTAGGACACTCAAAGATGCCGCCACACATTCACACACTGCTGATGATGGTAAGCTAATGAGTAGCCACAGCCGCCCTGGGGCAGTCTGACCGAAGCGAGGCTGCATTGTTGCACCATCGGCCCCTCTGACCACCACCAACAGAGGAAGTTCGTATTACGTGTCTTGCCCAGGGACACAGTGACAGACCGAGCGGAACACAAACCCGCGACCTTCCGGTTGCGGGGCGTCCATTTACCTCCTATGCCACCGTCACCTAGTATGTTCTCCCTATCGTAAAACACCCAAGAGTGCTAACACCAGATATGACAATGTATTTATCTACTTTTCAACTTAAGATGACTCGTCTTTGGTTGTCAACTAGAATCTTCTGGTGCTGATTTGTAACTGGCAACAGCCATGAAACTCATGGAACAGGAGTGAGAAAGTCACTTTTTGTTTAGAAAAATGGGCTGCAGTACCCAAATTTGACCACAGGATGTCGTTCTTCCTTCATTCTTACATATTGCACCTTTAAGTTTCATCCCGTTTGACGGTTTTCTAAGAATAAAATGTCTCATCCCAGAATTTTGAGTCAATCACTTTTGCAGTGACTCCAAAATCTTCCCAACAGAAGACCACGTGCTTTGCACACATGTGCTCACTGGGGAGCCCACATGGCTTCTAGCACTGGTTCCAGTCGCCCGGATGGGCTCCCTGATCCACCTACCAACCCCCGACCCCGTTTTCTCCCTGACCTGGCATGGACACCCCTTCCTGCTGCCAATTTGATATCGACAGGAGACGCTGGGCAGCCACCGCTTTCCAACGAAACCACCATCACTCTAATTTACACACATAAACACGGACATTAACAGCAGCATCGGAGTCGGTGCCCAGAGGATGTTTTCAAATCGATGTCTTGAACTTCTGCTGAACTGAAACCCAGCCCCGTGCTCATGGCTTCGTCTCCCTTGATTAGCTGTTGCACAAAACGGGGAGCAAATAATATTTGTAATTTTCTGCAATCGATGAGAGAGTGTCCATAAACGGCGTCCTGCTAAAAACACCTTCCAGGGAGCGTGAGGTGAAAGTAAATCGGATTCTAACAGAGATATCTGAGATTAAAATTGAATATAAGACAGTAGAGCAGTATCTAATTACATTTACAGACACGGCCTGAGGCTGTGTCCTCCTCCTCCACCCTGCTGAAGAGAAACACCCTCCTTACATTCAGGTCTCAGAAAAACAGACAGAGCTCCGAGAGTTGGACCCTTTTTTTGGTTGTTGTTTTCCAGCAGAGCGGGCAATGTTTTAACCTACTTTGTCTGCATTGGTTCCATTATTCTGACAGCTGAAGCAGGTTTTGAGATGAAGTTTGTGTGGATGTGGTCATAAATATTGGATAGTGACTGTTTTTTTATTCTGGGTTTGCAGGATCAGCTTTCTCAAACGTAGTCGTGGATATTTGTATGAACTGAGAAAATCATCTGGAATTTTCTCTTGATTCAAAGACCAATTTATTTTATTCTATTTAAAAATTATGTAAATCAACATATTTGTGTTTGTGGCGTTCATAAAGGAGAGCAGATACAAAACATTCAACAAAAGTTCAACAAACTCCACCTCAAATTCGAGTAAACATGTTAAATTTTTGTATTTAAAGGATTTCAATGTGAAGAGTTCAACAACTGGTCGTTATTTTGTGTGATTTTGGTCATTATTGTAAACTAGTGCGGTGCAAAAAGCCTGTGGCTTCATTTTATCTACAGCTGTGGTTTTATGTTCACCTCAGCTATTTTAAAGGGGATGTTGAACTATGTCAGATATGTGCAAATGCATACTAGGAGGTGATAAGCTCAGGCAATTAACCAGCTGCACACAATGTTGAACTTCTAGAAACATAAAAATCTTAAATTGTATCTTGATTTTTGAGTTTTTTTATGAACAATAATAAAAACAACTTATGTTTTCAGTGTTTTTGCAGCCCAGTTTTGTTGTGTTTAAATTTAGAATGTAGCTAATGGTAGCAAATTGTTCAAAAAAGAGGCAAATAAATATAGAAGCGCCAACTTTCTGCAAGAGGTAAAAACAAACATATTACTTGGCAACAGGATAAGATTTAAAATAAGCTTCCACCAAATGTCTTTCCTGGAAAGGATGAGTCATGGCACACCACCTTGCACCAAACAGAAAATCATCTATCAGACACAAAATGTTTCCTCATTCAGAAAAAAAAAGAAAAAAAAAAACCAAGTTAACTCGTTTTTTCAACACATCTGCAGTGGTCTCTAGTAGAAATTTATACTATGTGAGACAATCTTTGTAGAAAAAAGCTCCTGTTTCAGGAACTAGAAGTGAGCCAGAGGAGTGG
>SSNS01000239.1:762509-782602 GCA_006937985.1 Aphyosemion australe | reverse complement strand
ATTAGGAGTCTTATTTCCTGATATGTGGACATCTCTCCTCTGATTGGCTAACAGCAACACGACTCTACCACTGACTTTGTTTGCTCTGCAACGTTGTTTTATCTCCACAAATAACACAAGCCTGGAGGAGTTCTGCTGTGTGGTGGAGTTGCTAATGCTAATGGTTAGCTTCTACTAGCCCAGACGTTCTCTGCTGTTTCCTGAATGCTAAATCAACAAGATGAGTGAGTCCATGAAAGCTAATTTTCATTGTGACAGATCTGAGTGCCTTTTCTAATCCCAGCGTTTCTCCGTCTATTTTCTATTGGCAGCTAATGCAGGAAATTAGGGATAGAAGACTGTTTTCACGTTTAGCATGCATGTGAAACTCAGAGTGACCGATAGTATTTCAAAAATAACAAATAAAGAACGGTTTCTCTGTGAACTTGGTCAACCTGGATTCCTCAACAGCGCAGACAGGTTTGAGGGTAAATATCAGCAAAGAAAACACTAAACCATGAGAAATGTTCGTGATATCTATAAACTAATAAGCTCGACCCTCCCGTATTCCAGTCAGAATTGACAACGCTTCTCGGATGAGAAGCAAAACGTCTTTGAGAAACCAAAGAAGTCCAGGTGCCTTCTGTCGAACCCCGTTGGATTACCATGACTTAGATGACTTAGGGTGTTATTAGCGAGAGAAGCAACAACCAGAATCTGTGATGATTACAGGGTTCATCAGTGCCCTTGATTGACCTTCATACGTTTGAACATACCATTGGTAACGAGGCACGGATTGGTATTCTTGAATGACCATCTAGGGGATGTCATGTAGGAAGAATCCTAGCTGGACACCAGCAGATCTTCGCTACTCTTTCTTATGATCCAAATCTGCCTTCTATCAAAACGTTATAGTTCATAAGGAACTCAAACGATGATACCCACTGACTAAAGTGTGTTTGGAATCTTCCCATTAGCGCCAGGCCCGCATGAGATACCAGCCAGTCCTTTTCTTCTTCGTAGAACTCAATCCTGATGTTGAGGTGAGTTTTTTGAAGGCTTTTAAAAGCTCCACTTGACCATATGTGTTTAGAAGAATCTTTTACTATCTATTATAGATGACCACTCAAGGGTTTAGGCCTTAGTATTTTGCTCACAAGGGTCGTGACACCATCACAACTAAAGGCTAGCCTCCCTCGGTCCGGGAAGAGGAGTTCATTAAAGAAGAACCCGCAGCCTAATGGCCATAGCATGGCTTTCAATGTGTTTTACCACAGACTCATTGAAAAAAGAAACAGACAGTGGTTGGCTGGCTTTGATTGCTTCTAACAGTTTTCTAAGTGAAGTCAACTTTGGAAGAAGTTGAAAAGAAATGAAAGAGTCTCGTGTTAATGCAGCTAAAGACTTTTATGGGCTTGAAACTATGCTGCAGTGTAAGAAAACTCTCACCAACAAATAATCTAAGTGTTTACTTTTATTTAGTAACCATTAAAAGTGAACGGAGAGAAGATAAATCTGGATAAAACGACAAATTCTCGTGAACACCATTTACTTTCAAAATGTCACTGCCTCCTTTAGATAAAGTGGTTCGAAGTTTTTGAAGGAATGGTTGCAAACACCTTGCTGAGGGTAGTTGTCCTGCCAATCAGACCCATCCCGGATGGTTACTATATGGACACCGTTTATCCTGCACAAATCTTCAACTCAATTTGCACAAACATAGTCCCAGACGTTCACTTGTTTCTTTCTTGGCTTTTTTACCTAAACTTTTTCCACCAAGAACACCATTTGTCAGACTTTTGTGGACAGTCGAAGGGCGTACCTGGGTCCTGCAAGTCTGCGTCAGACCTGAGTTGACAATTTTTTTAGATACCTTCCAGTTTCAACAAATAAAAGCAGGATGCCTGTTTTCTCCAAGTTTATATCCCAAAGTTTTCCATTACTTTGTATTTCTCCTTTAGCATTGAAATCTAGACAGACTGTAGCAGTAGCAAAAGAGTTTGCGCTGCAGATTAGCCTAGCCATGCTCCACTGTAGCCTTAGCAGGTCTACCATTGGCCAGAACAATTTCAGGTCCAGCCAATTAGACAAGATTTAAGATTTTTACTGTTTCTAGAAGTTCAAAATTTTGTCTCTAAATCTAAGACCATGGTCTTAAATCGGAAAAGGGTAGAATGCTTTCTCCAGGTCAGGGATGAGGTCCTGCCTCAAGTGGTGAAATTTAAGTATCTCGGGGTCTTGTTCATGAGTGAGGGAAAGATGGATCGGGAGCTCGATAGACGGATTGGTGCTGCGTCTGCAGTGATGCGGGCGTTGGACCGGTCTGTCGTGGTGAAGAGAGAGCTGAGCCGAAAGGCGTAACTCTTGATTTAGCGGTCGATCTATATTCCTACCCTCACCTATGGTCACGAGCTTTGGTGACCAAAACAACGAGATTGCGGATACAAGCAGTTGAAATAAGTTTTCTCCGCAGGGTGGCTGGGCTCTCCCTTAGACATAGGGTGAGAAGCTCAGTCATCTGGGAGGGGCTCAGAGTAGATCCGCTGCTCCTCCACATCGAGAGGAGCCAGTTGAGGTGGCTCGGGCATCTAGTTAGGATGCCTCCTGGACGCCTCCCTGGTGAGGTTTTCCAGGCACTTCCAACCGGGAGGAGATCTAAAGGAAGACCCAGGACACGCCGGAGGGACTATGTCTCTCAGCTGGCCTGGGAACGCCTTGGGCTCTTCCTGGAAGAGCTGGCCCAAGTGACTGGGAAGAGGGAAGTCTTGGCCTCCGTCCTTAGGTTGCTGCCCCCGTAACCCGACTCCTGATAAGCGGAAGAGAATGGATGGATGTTGGTAGACAGACATTGGGCGGGCTTAGCACCAGAGCAGCGATGAAGTAAAACTACAAAGATGGCTTCAGTTCAGGAGCAGCACTCGTTTGAAACTTTGGAAGATTTAGACTTGGGCTTTTCTTTGAGACATGAGCAGACAGAGGTTCTTGAGTCATTTATTTTGACAAAGGATGTATTTGCTCCTTCTTCGACGGTGTATGGCGGCCTGCCCCGTTGACTGATTTCTGTAGTGGTGAACATGTCATGTTCGTTGCTCTGATTGGTCCTAACGCTGTCCAATGGCATGTGGAGACAGTTTGAAAGACAACCGTAGACTCCACCCCACGGTTGATATTCACCAAGTAGAGACCTTGCTAAAGCGGTAAAACCATCTTTCTGAGTTCAGTTTTGAGATGCCCTTTGACCTGCGACCCTTTCATAACATAACCTTGGAGGCAGAGTTTGTTCCTCACCCAGTTTAAAGTCTCCTGCATAGCTGAATAGACTGTTTCAGCCTGCATCTCCTTACAATCCTGCAAAACTTCTATATTTTTTGACTCTCTAGGAGTCCAGAACACCGGCTAAACCAGGAATTGTCACATTAAAGTGAATTTTTTTTTCCTTTAGTGCATTTTCCCATTCAATGAATATTTGATCTTTTTTACGGTCTTCTCCATTTACATCTGCAGCCGTCTTTACCTCTCTGTCGGACTCCTATTAGGCTGGTTGCACTAGCAGGGAGATGTTTGACTGTGGTGGATTGAGCTGATATTTTGACCCTTTGGGTTTTAAGCACACGGGGGAAGTGTGGTCTGCTGACATCTCTCATAAGTTCAGTTTAGCATCACTCACAGCTAATGGCTGTGTCTGCTGGAAGCTGCTGCAGACGGGAAAGGCATTACCATTGAGATGGAAGGAGAGGGTGTAAAATATGAATGAAAGGAAGGAGCTCCCTCCTGAATGCTCAAGTATTCTTGTTTTGTCACTCTGTCTGGGTTTTAAGGAGGCGTTTCGAGGCCAAGACATTTCAAGGTTTTCCTCAGAAGAACTAAAGCTAGAGTCAAACTGAAAACATCACGCACATTTAATGAGATGGTTGAATGTTGTTTCTGGAGTATTTTTTTTATGTTTAGCGCCATCTTTTACAATTATTATTGTAACATACATTTTTTTAAATCATTTTAGTTTATATTCTTTGTTTAAAACAAAAGTCAATGGTTCAAATCAAGACTCTAAGCCTGCAGAAGGGATTAAATATGGTTAGTCTCTTTATAAAAGGCTGTTGTAGAAAAGGGTGGTTTTATGTAATCTTACCATAAAACAAATTGATTAAAAATGGCTTAAGTGCATGAAAGTTGAAGATTGTAGGTTGTTTTTCTGCAGTTGCAACATCACTGGATCAGATTTACATCTGAGAAAATACTGTAAAATGTTCTCCGTCATCCAGGCCGTGATAATCCCAGAGCGTTCAAATCAAAGAAACCAGACTTTTTTTTATTTTAGAAGAAGTTTTGCTTTTTTGTTCTACTAAACCTTACAAAATCTTTCAGTCTAATCTATTCTGTAAGAGAAACAGAAAAACCCCAATTATACAAAGCTATAATGTTGACTTTTGGTCAATATAGGCTTCAAAACACTGTATACAAATGTCAAACCTGGCTCTTTCCTGGAAAACCTCTGTAGTTTTAGTTTAATCATGATCTTCTGGCCTAAATAAAAGAAGCACTTGTACTCGATTAAAAAAATTAATCTAATTAATTAGAGGCTTTGTAATTAATCTTGATTAATCACATTTTAATCGTTCAAGACAATTTGCGCCCAAGCCATTTGTTTTTATTAAAATTAATTTTAGTGAGGCACAGATGACATACGTAGTTCTGTCATGAGATTACATTTTTTTAGATTAATAATGACCTGTAATTAATTAATCTAATTAATCTCTTTTTTTAATCTCACCTACTAATGACTGAGAAAATCCCTCATTTTGATGTATTTTTATTTAAATTCATTACATTATTGTGGCAGACTGAAAGATTAATATATAACCAAAAAACTGGCTTTATGAAGTCATTTATTGTTTAACAGACGTCTAAACTTTCCTTTTCCATCACCAAGGCAGAATAATACTGTGCTCTTTTGTCAGTCTGGAATAATTAGAAATTAAAAATGAAACATCAGGTCCATATAGAATAATCTAAGTTAACACATCAAGGAATGCTTTTTTGATCAATGCAAATAGTGATCACAGAACTTTTATCTAAAATTAAAATAGACCTGTAAATTACAGTGCTGTAAGTTAGCATATCAAAACTGATGCTTGGAGCATGTAAAAAAAAAAGTGTATATAGTCTTGTAGCCCAGGCTATGCAGTTTTGTTAGAGGTGCAGCTTGATGATATTTATTGATATATTGGGCATAAATTTGGATGCTAGAAACTGAAATTAGGAAAGAAGTTTAAATGGTGTATTTTTATATTCTTTGTCAGCTAGACATTAAAATTCAAAAGTTGTGTGATCCAGAAAATGCCCTTGTGCTTATTTTTAGAAAAGATTGTTATTTAGGAAAGAAGTACTCTAGAGGTAAGAATATGAATATGACAGCGGGAGCAAGGGAGGTAAAGTGTGTGTGTGTGTGGGGGGGGCAGAGTGTCTGTATTATAAATAACCCGAATCAATAATAAACGACACAGATATTTGGAGTCGAGTCTGGGATTCTCTGAGGAGATGGATTCAAAACGCACCCCACCTCCTTTGCAGTAAAAAGGAGGCAGCAGACAGGATGCTAAAAACCTTAGCGGTACCCCCCCCCCCCACACACACACACACCCTCCTAAGCATGAACAGACTTGTGGTCATAATGTGCACGCTGCCTTGCGTGTGCGCGTGCAGGAATGCATGTATATTACGAGTCGGATGCCTTCCATTACTAATTCATCAGCAATGTCTGCTTGGTTGCCACAATGTGTATTTCAGCATTCCTTGCGATCATTATGCCACATGTATTATTTAAGGCACACGTGTGCACGCGGACTCTCATGCAGATACAGGCTTTTGTCTCAGATACTCACTTGTCACCTGTTTTCTTTCAAACTGGAGCAAACAACTTTAAAGAACTCTCTCTGATCAACACGGCCTTTATAGAGTCTTAGTCAGTTAATTCTGCTTCTATTGATGAGTGCAGACTCTGGAATCATGTAAATACTTCGTGTCCCAGCATGATTTGTAACGCAAACTGCTTTTAGTGTCTGTTTGTATTTTTATTGTGTTGCCAACATGCTCGTGCCTGCAGGACTGAGAGGTGATTCGGTTGTTTAAAAGTAACGTTAGAGCTCGTGTGAGGGTTGCTGGTGTCTAGTTGTTAATCCTGTTAAACATTCCTCGAAAGGCGTCTTATACATGTAGTTTTAGATATTTCAGTTTGAAATTCTTGGATTAAAGATGCAACAGACGTTGCTTAGAGTTTCATCACAGAACAAATTGACTTAAACCACAAATGCATAATGGCTTGAACAAAAGGTTGTGGGATGAAGTCCCGCTCGGTCTGTTGCAGTCGTTGTGTCCTTGGGAAAGACAATTAACCCTCCTTGCCTGTGCACAGCAGCCTAATTTCTGTCAGTGCGCCCCAGGGCAGCTGTGGCTACAATGTAGCTCATCACCATCAGCGTGTGAATGGATGAATGACTTGACTGTGTTGTGAAGCGCCTTGAGGGGCTGTGGAGCCCTAGACGGCACTATACAAATACAGGCCATTTACCATTTACTTTACAGCTTTACAATGATTTTAGTGAGTCAACATGGTCTTTCTAAAGATGATTTTATTCAGCCTACAAGCATGTTGGGTTTTTTGGACTGAGCAGAGGATGGCCAACTTTAACCTTGGGCTGAAGACCCAATCATAAGTCCTGGAATATTCTTGCTTCTTAACCTCGCGCTGATGCAGGCAGCAGACTGCGTCTTTATTCACATATTTGCTGCTGCGCTGCACGTAGTGCTGGAGTGTTCCACTAGGGGGCACAGTAGAGAACTCAGATTGAATAAAGTCCTGGGTTTGTAGGGTACAACCAAAACAAACATGGCGTCAATAGAAGAGCTCAGTACCTCATTAATTTTGAGATCATGACAGAAAAAAAGATAGCAGCGGCATTAAATTGACAAAGTTTTTTAAACGGGACATATTGTTTAAATCTCACATTTTGCTTTCTGTTGTTCTGCCATGTGGGTCTCTGCTTTCTCTATAAACACTCCAAACACAAATAAAAACCATCCATCTGTTTTCTGTTAATGTTTGGTTTCAGGAAGTATGTGTATAAAACGAGCTGTTTCAAAATCTCCCTGTTTGTGATGTCACAAATGGTGACATTAGCATAGAACCCCCACCACCACCACTTGTCAAGACTGGAGGAGCAGCAGCTCTCTTCCAAGCTCCTACCAGCTATCTGAGCTCCTCACATCGTAGCAGCCAATCAGGGAAGGGGTGGGCGTGGCCAGCAACAGCTTGTTTTCTTTAAAGTGACAGAGTCCTGAAATGGCTCATTCTGGAAGGTACTGAAAATGTCAAGAATGAAACTGCTGAAATCACTTTATGTGAGAGGATTTTGTGCAAAGCACTTCATAAACATGTTTTGTATCGACCATAAAACTATTCTAACTTAAAAAAAAGTTATATGTCCCCTTTAAGATTGTTTTGTAATGCCAAGACTGCTTTTGCCTCCCAGTTGTAAGCTCCTGCAGTGTAAGGATTTAATTTTGTTGCCATGTTGCCATGTTGCACACAGCCTTAGCTTGGAATCCCCGTCTATAAAGATTTTGATGTTGCCACCAATCATGCAATGCATTTATACCTTTGTTCTGGATATTTCAGATGTTTGACTTTGTCTTGGTGGGTTTATTATTATAAAAAAATCTTTACATATTATCAAATTAGCTTGTTTATATAAATAAATCTTACTCCTAAATAAATCTTTGCCTTTTTCCAAAAACCTTTGCTTGACTTACCAGAGGTCATTGACCATGTTATTTGCACAGCAGCATTTTTTTTTCCTCCCATTGATTTTCAGTGCAAAGTTCAAAAGGTTTCCTTCTGCTGAGCTTCGCTGCCTTTCCCGGGGCTGATTCTACCTGATCTAAAAATGAAAACGTGTTTGTCTTTGTGTGTTTGTGTATGTCATTGTGGTTCGGGATCACTGGCATTAGCTGGTACCGGTGTCATGGCTGCACGAAGCTTAGCTAAGCCTTTGACGTCAATGCCTTTACGAGCTGATAACACAGACCTTTATCGCAGCCAGGTGTGGGGGTGTGTTGTCAGATCAAACAAAACTTGGCTTCCTGGATTCTACGCCGTATTTCAGAAATAGCTTTTGCAAACAGACACATTATCAGACCACCCAGCATGCACTTGTGTACAAAACACAAACCCTGACAGGCAAAATCAGACGGTATCTTGTTACTCTGTGTTGTTTTTTTTACCATTCTAATAATTACTTTAGAGTTTTTCTTTTATTTTTTGGATTGCTGTACCTAAACCAGAGACAAAGTATTCAAGAATCACAGGTCAAACAGTTTACTTTTATTTAGGCTCATTGAACTCAATCCTGTCTTCATTAAATCTACGTATTACAGGTAATTAAAGGTCAGCGCTATGCTATGGAATTGTTAAAAGCTCATTGTTAAAAAATAACCAAAAAAATCCCATGCCAGCTTTGTGAAAATGCAAAATATTAAAACCTTTTTAGTGTCGACATGATCCGACTTTGATTTAACACAAAGGCCGCAGGTATGCTGCACGTTTTAGCCAAATTTACTCCTGTAGCTTGGCTTGCAATGCATTCTGGGATGCAGGAGGAGACATAAACACCAATAGCTCCTAGCTAGCTGAAAATGAAGCAAGGGTTCATGTGGACGATCAACAAGATCCATTATCTCACAGATGTTTGGGCAGATGACTAGATTTATCAGGGGGGTGGGGTGTTGGACTACGGCCCTGAACCCTATACCCACGCTGCAGACTACGGTCCTCTATGAAGTGCACATGAGGATTCAAGTGAACAAGTGTGCAAATAACTGCAGAATTGGGACAGTGAGCGTTGCATCATCCACCTAGCGCCACTGCGTCGTTTCTCTGTGAGTTCCTGAATGGGAATGCCAGTCGCTGTTTGAGCTAATTTGATGCTTGAAATTAAATTAAAACAAGTGATTAAATTGCTGACATGTGTCAGAAAACACACACCGGCACCATTATCAGTTATTTTAAACAGACATCTTTCCAACATTGAATTAGTTGAATGTAATCATATATGTTCACAATAATAAAATGTTCAATATTTAAAATAAACATTTTTCAGAAAGGGCATTTGAGCCATTTCTCCTTAAATTCACACGCAGCAATGAATTGTGGTTAACACCCTCCGCCGAAGTCTGCACCGATGCGGGCTTTGGTGGAGTGCAAATTGAGGGTGCAAAAGGGGCCGGGCCAAAGTCGACTCTGGAGAATCAGGACACCCTACGCGCTCGTACCTCCTGGACGGGAACGCGTAATCGATGAGTGGAAGTAGGAGGATTGGGACCGATGCTGTCAACTCCAATCCATCATGTAATGAAAGAGAACTGAAGTCATTAAATTATAAAAAGATAAAATTGGAAAAAGGAAAAAGGAAAAAATGCTACTTTTTGAAAATGATTAAAAAGTACCCTGTCTTGTCTTCCTGCACAAACATGACCATGTATGTTAATGTTTAAGAACTCAGAGGCTAATGGTTGCTTTGTTTAGTTTTGCTCTTATTTAGCTTGTTTTGTGACCTTGTTTTTTCTTTTCCAGCAGAATCAAAACAAACCAAGCTGTCTGCCCTTTCCTTTTATTACAGAACATTTGCATAAACTTTCACAACCGCCCAGCGTGCACCCATTGTGCATTTCACAACTGCTGAATGATGAAGAGACATAAACCAGTCTGAATGAGGACCAGACAAATCCTGGGAACTCAGAAAGAGGAAATCTCAAAGTAAACAGCTGACCACACAGCAGGCAGCCTCGTTTATTGTTTTCATTTTGGACGCTAGCTGTCAGTTTACATGTTGACATGAGTCTTGGACACCCGGTGAGTAAAGTGTCCTTTTATTAGATGGATCAGCCTCCCTTCTTGTGCAAAATCATCTTTTCATTCCCTAAATAATAATCTGTTAGCTTTGACTTGGTCCCAATCCCTAATTTATCCTCCCAGATCACTTTTCCATCTAAGAAATACCTAACCAACGGTGTCATTTATATCATCTGAAGCTTGTGTCCAACAGGAAGTTTGGGAATGTACGTGCATCATCGTGCACGGAGGTCGATGTCTTCGGTTGCAAAATCTTTCACTTCCAAAGCGGAGCTGCATCTGCTGTTGACTCAACAGCTATCAGTGCTGAGTTGTGTGGGAGGATTATTTTAGATAGACAAAAGCTGGGGAGTGTGTGTGTGTGTGTGTGTGCGTGTGCGTGTGTGT
Organism: Aphyosemion australe; assembly: GCA_006937985.1. Lineage (NCBI taxonomy): Eukaryota > Metazoa > Chordata > Actinopteri > Cyprinodontiformes > Nothobranchiidae > Aphyosemion > Aphyosemion australe. Next base: position 772,329 of record SSNS01000239.1, on the reverse strand, counting down.
GTCATAAGTAGAACACTAAACGTGAGCGAGTGCGCTGTTCAATGAAAACGTAACGACACCATGTCCTAAAGCACAGGGTTTGTCTCATCAAGAATGTGGTCTGGAGCTGACGCAGCCTCCTGGTTGTTTGGTGAATTAGGAGGCAGAAAGAGAGTGACGCTCATAAAATCCTTAACATGCCTGAGACTGCCCTCTGATGTCACTGAGAGAGAGAGAGGGGGGAGAGGGAGAGTGGGAGGGGACCAGACGAGTGGAGGAACAGGGAGAGGGTGGCAGCTGGAGGGCAGTGCAGAGCAGCGTCAGTGAGAGACGGAGGAGAGGTTTCTTCCTGCTGCTGTATCTCAGCGCTGCTCTGGAGTTTAAAGCTCTCACTTTTGGCTTCAGAACAGCCACTTTCGCGCTCTCTGGCTCAGATTTTTCCACCACACACACTCACAGGAGCATTCAGCGACGGACAGCACAGCACATCTGATGGGTGAGAGCGTTTTTCTTTCAGGACTTGGACAGAATGTGTTGTTTAATATTGTTCTGTAGACTTTTTTGGGTGTTGTACTTAATGCTCATGCAGAAACGTGCTTGTTTGCAAGTGTGCGTGTGCGTGTGTGTGTGCGTGTGTGCGTGCGTGCGTGCGTGCGTGCATGTGTGTGTGTGCAGCTCAGAGTAGGGGGAGCGTTTATTGAATGATCCTGATGTACAGAGGCTCTCAGAGCGATCTTAAACTGAATGGAGCAGATGGCTGCGTCTGTCCCTCCTCACAGGCTGCCTGTTGTCTGCACAAGTGCATGTTTGTGTTTGAAAGTTCAAAAACTCATGCACGAGGTAAGATTTGTGTTTTACAACTGAGAAAAGTGCATAGCAAGAGTGGAGGTTGAATATCGGGGTGTGATCTGCTGCTTTTGTGATGCGGGTGATGTGTGGAGACTGCAGCCAAAGTTAAAGTCTGCAGCGGTTTCTGTGCACCCATTAGTAAATAATCTGGACTAAGTTTTGGTGGTTTAATCCTCCGGAGTCATCCCGTGGAAGCATCGGTAAAAGAAGGAAAACAAATAGATGCTGGTGCCCATCCCAGGATTAAAAGTACAGCAACAAGCTTACGCAGCACATGCAGGCTGATTGTTGAATCATTTGCTTACCTCCATTGGTTAACCCTCCACCTCAGGCCCCTCCCCCTCTCCCCCATCCAACCAACCGCTGGCTACGATCCCACCAGTCGCCATGGCGTTTGCCTCCATCCTCTGACAGTTTGGAGGCCCAAAGCAGGTAGACGTTATGTCAGCAATTATTACTCACTCTTAATTTTCAAGGCTTATGCTGATGTCACGGGCTGGTGTCCCTTTATTCTCCTGCCTTTATTCCCACACACTTAATACATCTGACTACGCGTGCTCAAGCCGTGGTGAGTGAACATGTAGAGGTTTTTGTGTGAATGCACGGGGTACCCAGCGGGGCGAGGAACTCCCCTGGGAATCCCAGTCTATAAATAACTGACTGTGTGATCTATAGTCTTAGCCTTTAGAGTGGGGCGGTGGGGTGACAGGAGCAGGGGAGGGGCTGAGTCAGAGATGGTGATGCAGAGGGGATGAGAGGGGCGCTGACATTTTCCTGCTTGTTTTTAAATGTTTTTTTTAGCTGATTGGCAGAGAGTTCAATTAGATTTCACGTCAGTCGCTCCGTAGGAGAGAAACGCTCAAACTCGGGGGAGTTTCTCAAATTAAACACCGTTTCCTGTGTGGAGATCATCTCTCTATCTCACATCCTTCCCTTGTAACTTTAATTGTCCTTCAGAACTTAACTGTCCTGTTTGCTGCAGAATATCCTGCAGTGTAAACACACACACACACACACACACAGAGAATCACTGTTTACATATGAACCATCCATTTGAATCACACGATCTTTTCTTTGCTAAACTTTGATGCAGCGATGATGGAAGAAACGGTGTTTTTGGTGCATCATGTGGATGAAAATCACTTTTTAGAAGCTTTATTCTGAAGGTCCCAGCGTTTTGTGCAGCAGCATTTGCATGATGGTGCCTGCAGTAGGGATGCACCGATCCACTTTTTTCACATTCGATACCGATATCAGAACTTTAGTATCGATCCGATACCGATATGTAAAAACAGCATTAAACTGTATCACATAATGAACTAGTTGTTACTATATGATAAAGACTGGGATCATCCTTTTGTACAGGGGTGCAAAAGTTCCAAATTGCCGATCCTTTTGCTCGCTCCATTTTGAAATCAACATGAGCTTCTGCACAGCGTGGGACTGTAGCGCATGACGTCATCACTCATAGCACATAGAAATATACTGAATAGATCAATACTTATGGATCGGGCCCATAGTCTCCAATACCAGATCTAGAATTTTCTTCTGTATCTGTACCGATACAGATATTAAGATCGGATCGGTGCATCCCTAGACTGCAGTCGTCTTGTGCAGCCAGCTGTACTCGTAAAGCATGTGAGGGCTGTTCCGGTTGACCAGACCGTGTCACCCTGCATGTCTGCTGCTATCAGAAAACTTTTATTTACTGTAAATGAGCGTGTTTGTTTGTGAAGGTACAACTGCAACACTACTGTGATTCTTTAGAAACAACAGCTTGAATGTCAACTGCAGTCATCGTCAGAAGTGTCACCAGGTGAGGTGTCTTTATCAGCTGCTTTTTCCTCTAAACTCAGCCAACTTTATAAATTAAGTCACGTACTTGATTGACCATCCAGCTCACTTCCTGCCTCTTCAACCTGGCAGAGAAGACATCACAGCAACACCTGGTGACACCTCTGAGGATGAGTTGACAGTTGAAACAAACTAAGGTATAAAAATCCCCGTCGTTTTTGTCTGCTAGGGGCTTTGGTTAGAGCTTTATTGGCTGTTTTTTAGATTTCTCTGTAAAGCGAGGCACATTGGTGTACAACTTCTTCAGCCCTTTGTGTGTTTAAAGTGTAGGGGTTGGTGGTGCTAAGTTGTAAAGTTTACTCCCTGCAGCAGAATTACTCATAACAGAGCAGTCTTCAAAGTTTATTTGACATCATTTACTTGAGAACCTGAAAATAAATCATGCTTCCACCTCCAGGAATGTTTTAGACTCACAAACAATCAGGGAGTAAAAGGAAAATTAACCTGATTTGAAGCTTTAGGGAACAGAGGTTAGCTTGGTTGAATTAGCACATGCTTTATTTGTCTAATCTATCTCATAATGATTTAATTAAGGTAGTTAGAATATACATGGGTGATATAAATATGTCTGTATTTTTTTTTTTTTTTTGCATGAGTCATATTAGAGCAAAACATGGAAGTATTTATGTTTATCTGGAGCCACATCTTTGTATTTTAACTGTTCTCCTGCTCCGATGTTATGCATGGAGTAGTCCCATGGTAGAGGACTTTATTGCCAAAGCATGCAGCGATGACTGTTTAGTTTATTTTTTTATTTTAGCCAGGTGTGAGATACATTTTTTATTATTACTGTAAACCACTGATCAAAATGCAGAGTCTTTCCAGTTATTGTTGATACCAGTGTTGGTTTGTTCATAATTAGTGCCATTTTTAAATGTTTAGTGGACAGCTTCTTCTGGGAGAGTTTTTAGAGGGAAGGCTGAAGCACAGCAGAGAGGGAGGTAGAACAATCTGCAGGATGTGTTCCTTCAAGGACTCCTTTAGATGTGTTTTGTTGCTCATTTACTGAAACTATACTTAAAGGAGCAATATGTAAAAAATCTACAGTGAAATAATCACAAAACAGTCTAACGTCTCAATCATGTTGGAAGGAAGGTTAGGAAACAGATTTCTATCTCAGCCAGCTGGGTGGTTGTCAGTTTTTCTCCTTTCAAAAAAACTAAAGAGGGACAAAGTCTTTGTTTACAATCAGTGAGTTTGTGAGGTTGCTGAATCTGCAGCGAGCTAACACTGCAGATTCTGGCAGACAAAAAGGTCCAGAGTTGTTTAAAGAACCAAAGCCAGTAAACAGGAGCGACCCTGAAGTTACTTCTTGTATCCCTAAGGGCCGGAATATACTTGCTGTTTAACCTCGAGTTGGCGCAGGCTGCGTCTTTGTTCATATACTTGCTGCTACACGGTGCTACACTGCATGTAGTACTGGAGTGTTCCACTAGGGGGCAAACAAGAGACCGGATAGAGAGTCGGGGCAACCAAAACAAACATGGCGTCAATAAAAGAAATCAGTAACTGGTTAATTTTGAGATCACGGCAGAAAAAAAGACAGCAGCGGTATCGTAGATGGTGTGAAAGACCTCTAAACCAGAGATGGCATCACCATGGTGGGTGTGTCTCGCTCGTTTTGTCAACTCCACCTACTGCTTGCTCGTATATTACAGCGTTCGGGTGTGTAGCTTTGCGTCACGTTAATTTCGGAGGACGCGTACAAACGACGCTTCAAATCAACGCAAGCTACATGTGGCAGCCATTTTAAACATGCGTTCACGTCATTAAACAGCAAGTATATCACGGCCCTAAGAAGCCACGACATCTTTTTGTTTTACTCTGATATCAGGTGAAGCAGGCTAGAGGCTAACGTTAAGCTAACAATGCTAATGGTGAATTAGAAACAGTCAGCTTTAGAAAAATCTCAAGCTACTTTTTCAATCACAAACAACTTGATATTACAGTGAAATGTGTGTGAAGTGAATAATGAGCCAATCATGGTGTTTTACTTCCTTTAATGAGTCGTTCAGAACTATAACAGCAAGCTAGCAGCAAGACAGCAAACAACCACACTTCCTGTAATGCTGGAGAAATATTACTGTGTAGTAAGTGCTCCCTACCGTAAAACACCCAAGAGTGCTAACACCAGATATGGCAATGTATTTATCTACTTATCAACTTACTGTGTATGACTCGTCTTTGCTTGTCATCTCGAATCTTCTGGTGCTGATCCGTAACTGGGAACAGCCATGAGACTCACAGAACAGCAATGAGAAAGTGACTTTTTGTTTGGGAAAATGGGCTGCAGTACCCACATTTGACCACAGGATGTCATTCTTACATATTGAACCTATAAAATAATAACATTAGATTAAAATTAAATAGTTTTATCTTTTGAAATTTTTTTAAATAAATGGTGCAGAGAAAAATATAGATAGAGATAAAAAAATACTTTTGTATCAATATAAGAAAAAATATTTAAAGCTCTATAGATACGGGTTAAAACATAACAGAAATGGCTGCTTAAATAACTCTAGAATGTTTATTTGACGTGGTTTCCTATTGGGTACGTGATTAAACAGGTGATGATTGTGTGAATGTTTGAGGTGAATGACTGAAAATATAACACAGCTCACTGGATGCAGCTTTGTCTTGCTTTTTAATAAGGAAGTGACAACCATACAAGGCTATTTGTGGTAATAGGTGATGAAATCGCACAGATCGCCTTAATTCCATCACTTTTGTGTTAAACCACCCTATGTCCAGAAATAACTGTAGGCAATCTTATTTGATCTTCCTATCCTAAAATACGTTAGGAGCAGATCTTCTGATGTCCAGCTGTCCGACAGGTCCTAACAAGCACCGTGATAGATATGCATCAGGGAAGCACCAGCATGTCTGGCCAGGCCACACCCTTTCTTCTCTCCCTACTGTCCCGTTGGGTGGTGTCGAGTTTCCTCCCGCTCTAAAAAAACCTGCCCGGTACCAAACATGTCATTGGCTGTCTCAGCAACTTAGCTGCCCCTCTGTTTGCCTGCTCATTGGTCACCAGGGATCCCGGGGTGGGCGTGATAGGCTCGGGATGCTTTGCGCTGGATTCAGGGGTATTGATCACTGGGAGAAGGCTTGGCTCAGCGCAAGGTGGTTTTTCACAAAGCAGATATTGATCAGGAGGGTCAAGCATTTACTATTAAGGTCTGAAATGGTATTCTTTGTTTTTGAGCTTGTTTACTTTAACAGACGTGTCTAAAAAACAACTTTAACCTGTCAAACTCAGATCTGCAGCAAAGTTTTACACAAAAAAGCTAAAATTCTTAAATATTTTGATTTAAATCAAGGATCAGAACTTTGCTCTGCAGCAGAAGCTTCTGTTTTATTTGTTGCAGAGAAATGATGTGTTTGCACCACCCTCCAGTTGTTGCATGCCAACAATGATGACCTGCTCCTGCTATCCCCATTTTCTGGATTATTCCTATAAAGCAGATTACACGTTGTTGCAGATTGAGTGACCCAGAGTGCATGCAACTTGCATGCATGTCTTTTTGTTGTTGTCAGACTTTTTAATTTCACATTGTTGGCATATTGCTGCAGTTTATGGCTTTAAAAGCTGCTCTACTTATACCTGCTCATGTTTTATATGCTACACTAAACCAAGTGCACAGTGGCAACTTCTGAGTCTGTTTTGGAATTTTGGTTGTTGTCAAACATTTCCTCTGGGAATGATTTAATTAAAATGTGATTCCATATATTATTCCAGCATTATGAGTTTTTAAATTGTGTCTTTTTCTCTCAAACGAACACAAAATACAAATACATCAAGTTGGCTTTTGTTGTTTTTTTGATCAACCGACACTCATAATCTCCTATTTTCACATTTTTTAAACACATTGTGTGTTTTGAGGATTAGTTGATGCTCCTGTCTTGTGTGTGCAACTAGAAAACAGACTTTAATCCAAAGTGGTTACACGCTACAAGCAATCTGCAACGCTGCAGTGCACGATAGCGAGAGTTTGTTCCTGATTTAAATCAGAGAGAATTAAGGATTTCATCAACCAAAAAGAAACATTTGTGGAAAGACCTTTGCTGTAAACTAGAAGGAGAATGACATGATTTCTTTTTTTATTCTTTTTTTTTTTTGCAGTGGATGTGAGCACAGCAGCCTTTCCCTCGCAGGTTCCCCCCACCACCACAGCCATCCTCCCCATGGACCTGCGCGTTGTGGACCACCCTCACCCCCACCACCACCAGCAGCCGCCCTTTGGCCTGGTGTCCCAACCCCACCCCACACCGACCCCCTCCACAGCTCGTCCTGCATCATCCGAGTCGGGCAGCGGGCCGATTGTTGGTGAGTCTTAATGATCTCGGTTTTCTCCTAATGCAACCCGAGCTCTAGGACTTGACTCCCGATGCTCTTTCGCCCCTCGTAGGCCACCAGGAGACGCATCTGCAGCAGGAGCTGGTGGCCCTCAAACACAAGCAGCAGCTCCAGAGGCAGCTTCTGATCGCTGAGTTTCAGAGGCAACATGAGCAGCTGTCGCGACAGCATGAAGTCCAGCTGCAGGAGCACATTAAGGTGAGGTGGTAGTGTGCTCAGCATCTTGTGAACAACAGAAAACACACGTATGAGTACACTAGAGTGGCTATGTTGGTGTAATTTGATCTTGTGGTAGCATTCTGCCTCTTGGTTATCTCCACAAGAATCTTGGCTCCATAAACCCTGAATGTGTGTAAATTTTACTACAGAAACGTTTCCCTCATGTTTAGCTTGGACCACACAGCCAGCCAGCTGAAAATAACTACAACGTTCACTCAGTAGCGTGAAGTCTGGCTGCGTTTTAGTGTCTTCAGCTGAGATTTTTGTTGCTTTTCTGAATTTCTCGTCTCCTTTGGTCCATTTGTTCTCCTCTCCTCCAGCATCAACAGGATTTACTGGCTCTTAAGCACCAACAGGAGCTGCTGGAGCATCACAGGAAGATGGAGCAACAGCGTCATGAGCAACAGCTGGAGAAGCAGCAGCGGGAACAGAAACTCCAGCAGCTGAAGAACAAGGAGAGGGGACAAGAGAGTGAGTAGCAACTGCTAAGTAACGCATCATTTTGGAGACAGCAGACTCTTGTGTTAACTAAAGACAGCGTAGATGGGATTTACTGTACACAAACCTCCTGTAAACATCTGAGCCAAAGCACCGTGCAAAATGATCACAACAGGTGTCAGAGGAACTTGGCCTCTCTCAGCCCCTCTGTCACAGCACCTGTACTTTTGGCACCACAGTCGATCAGCCTGACCTCACACATTCACCATGGGGAGCATCACAAAGAGACAGCCAAGACAAGGTTAGAGGAGCGAGACGCTGGGAGGCACACATGTCCACGCTTTGGCGGTTTCTTCTTGAGTAAAGACAAAACATGGCAGAAATAAAGTAAAACTAGGTTCATATTAAACCCAGTTATGTCTTTATTGCTGTGGTTTTGTGATGCGAGCTGCAGCCACTTTGTGACTGGTCTTTAGTTGCAAGAAAGCCCTCGCAAGGGAACATCTGTGCCTCATTCTGCTCTGCAAACAGTTCTCATGCAGTCTGTCAATATTTAGAGGAGGTCTGAAAATGGGAAAATACAGGTCTGGGAAACGCAAAATATGTTTCATCCAATACTTGAAGCCACATTCCTGAACTTTGTGGCTATATGCTCTCTGTCGCCCTCTAGAGACTTGCTCCGTAACGTCACTGTCGTAACATTAAATCTCTCTCTCGGGCACAAGAGGCATGTTTACATTCCTAATGTCAGGCAAAACAACGAAAACAAACTTTTCCACCTCCACACATTGAATAAATAGTTTTATCAGGACTGTATAACAACTTTATGCCCGACCAAACACAATAACCCTGGTGAAATCATTTATTACTTACCTAGCCATTAGCAGCACGGCTAGGTCAGAGTCCGTAGTTCATGCTGTTCTTTCTAAAAGAGCTCTCCAGCGAGGAAAAGACGGCCCAATAATAACTCTGGTCTTTGCTCTTGCTCTATCACGTTCTTCTTTTCTTTTCCTAGATTCCTCTGATAAGGGATTTCTAGCTTTCTTTGGTGGATCTGCCACTGCTCAAGTCTCTAAACTGCGGGTCTACGTTATACTACTATGGCAAGCCAAAGGGATCAAAAAAGCCCACATTCTAAACTCACGTCAACATAACACGCGTTTAGAATGCACAATTTTAGAACTTGTTCTTTGGCATCAAAACGCGCATTCCTCTGCAGATCAGACAATCTTCTTCAGTAATGGTTTTTAAATCTAGGCTGAAAACTTATTTATATTTGCTGGCTTTTGACGCTATGTGAGGCTGACGCTGCTGTTGTTTTTATTTGCTTGTATTGTTATGAAAAAGGAACCGCCAAGGGTTAAATAGAGCTATATATATATATATATATATATATATATATATATATATATATATATATACATATATATATACATATATATATACATATATATATATATATATATACACTGCTCACAAAAATTAAAGGAACACTTTTTTATTGGGCCTGGCATGAAATCAATGAAACCTGTCTGATAATTTTCTGGTTGATTAAGCAGCTGAGGGCATTGTTAATCACTTTCAGCTGTATTGGTGTTCATGGACTTAACGACAGGTGCACTAAAGTGGCAACAATTACAAAACCCTCAAAACAGGACTGGTTTAACATGTGGAGGTCATTTCAAGTTTCTCCCTCTTGATCTTTTTTGGCTGGTTTTCCACTCGTGCTAGTTTTGGCTTGAGTAATTATCTCTACTGGCAGCATGAGGCGATTCCTTAACCCTACAGAAGTTGCACAGGTTGTCCAACTTCTCCAGGATGGCACATCCACACGTGCTGCAGCAAGAAGGTTTAATGTGTCTCCCAGCACAATCTCCAGAACATGGAGGAGATTTCAGGAGACTGGCGGTTATTCTCGGAGAGCTGGACAGGGCCGTAGAAGGTCCACAACCCATCAGCAGGACCGATACCTGCTCCTTTGTGCAAGGCGGAACAGGCTGAGCACTGCTCGTGCCCTACAGAATGACCTCCAGAGGGCCACTGGTGTGAATGTCTCTACCCAAACAATCAGGAACAGACTTCATGAAGATGGCCTGAGGGCCCGACGTCCTGTAGTGGGCC
>SSNS01000239.1:705616-761297 GCA_006937985.1 Aphyosemion australe | reverse complement strand
GGATCCAGATGACCTAATGAATTATAGACCAATATCTAATCTCCCATTTTTATCTAAAGTCCTTGAGAAAATAGTGGCCAGTCGAGTATGTGAGCATCTAAACACTAATGATCTGTTTGAGGAATTTCAGTCAGGTTTTAGAGAGTATCACAGCACTGAAACCGCATTAGTGAAAGTTACAAATGATATTCTCACGGCCTCAGATAAGAATCTTGTGTCTGTTCTGGTCTTGTTGGACCTCAGTGCTGCTTTTGACACAGTCGATCACAATATTCTCTTAGAAAGGCTTGAACATGTTGTAGGGATCAAAGGAACAGCGCTAGGCTGGTTTAAATCTTATTTATCTGACAGATTTCAGTTTGTTCATGTACATGAGAAATCTTCTTCATACTCTAGAGTTACTTGTGGAGTACCACAGGGTTCAGTACTTGGACCAATTCTTTTCACTATATATATGCTTCCAATTGGTAAAATCATTAGACAACATGGGATAAACTTCCACTGTTATGCTGATGATACTCAGTTATATTTATCCATAAACCCTGATGAACCTAATCAGTTAGGTAGATTACAGGCTTGTCTTGAAGACATAAAAATCTGGATGACTCTAAACTTTCTGCTGTTAAATCCAGACAAGACTGAAGTTATCATCTTTGGACCAGAACCTCAGAAAAGGAAACTGCTTAGTCAATCACCTAATCTAAACGGTATTAAATTAGCCTCCGAGAACAAAGTAAAGAACCTCGGTGTAATCTTTGACCAGGACATGTCATTCAAATCCCACGTTAAACAGGTTTGTAGGATTTCCTTTTTCCACCTTCGGAATATTGCTAAGATTAGAAGCATCCTTTCCAGGAGTGATGCTGAAAAACTGGTTCATGCATTCATTACCTCAAGGTTGGATTACTGCAATTCATTACTATCAGGAGGTCCACAGAATGTAGTCAAAAGTCTTCAGCTGGTCCAAAATGCTGCAGCTAGAGTTCTGATGAGAATTAAAAAGAGAGACCACATCTCTCCTGTTTTAGCTTCCCTACATTGGCTGCCTGTTAAATTCAGAATAGATTTTAAGATCCTCCTTCTCACATATAAAGCTCTTAATAATCAAGCTCCATCATACATCAGTGATCTGATTGTTCCATATGTTCCTAACAGAGCACTTCGCTCTCAGACTGCAGGTTTACTGGTGGTTCCTAGAATATCTAAAAGTAGGATGGGAGGCAGATCTTTTAGCTATCAGGCTCCTCTACTGTGGAACCAGCTCCCAGCATTAGTGCGTGAGGCAGACACCTTGTCTACTTTTAAGACTAGGCTCAAAACTTTTCTATTTGATAGGGCTTATGGTTAAATTCTGATGTTAGCCCAGGTTTAGACGAGTGGGGAGCAGAGGGAGGTGGAGTGTACAGAGGGGACTACTGTCGTTAAAGACTTCTCCCTGGCCCTGCCTCCCACATGCCTCCATCTAAAAGGCTAGGTTATCCTGAGTTATCTCTGTAGTTATGCTGCTATAGGCTTAGACTGCTGGAGGACATACTGACCACTTTCCACACTCTGCTACTCTCTTCTACCACCACTCTCTAACTGCATTATTTCCTGTTATTCCAGCTGTTAACTTTATTTTCTCTCTAAGTGTTTTTCTCCCCAGAAGAAGCTACACTGGCGTTCTGCTGAGCTGTGGTGGCCTCATGGAGGGGGCCATCGGCTGGCACACTGCTGCCAACCACCTAACATTCTCCCTTTCCTGATATTACATCTTACTTTCTTTAACATAGAATGTGCTACTATTAGTTCACCTATTGAATTAATTATAGATTCACTCAGATAAAGACAATAAAGTTTCTCTTACTCTTACTAAATAGAACTTCTACTAAGAAATCACAGTGTAGCCATAGAAACACTACTTGATATATGTGGTGTGTGTGTGTGTGTGTGTGTGTGTGTGTGTGTGTGTGTGGGTGCGGGGTGTGCCTGTGCCTGCTCTGTCTTCTCAACCCCCAGTGAGCCGTAGCGGATGGCTGCTCATACTGAGCCAGGATCCTCTGGAGGTTTCTTCCTGTTAAAAGGGAGTTTTCCTTCCCACTGTCGCTAAATGCTTGCTTAGTATGAGGATTGTACCAACACAATGACACTAGTCAGTGTCTTGATGCAATCTGCTGGGTCCCTTATATAGGAAACTTTTTTACTGATTGGCTTATGAACTGAACTGTATTGGAATGTTTACTTTGTGAAGTGCCTTGAGACGACTCTTGTCGTGATCTGGCGCTATATAAATAAACTGAATTGAATTGAATTGAATTAATTTTGAATCAAAAATGAAATTTCAATAAACTGCTTCATTAACTCCAAACTCCTCCATTTTTCTCGACATTGTCTAATTAAATTACACATCTGAACCCTATTCTTACTAAGAAAAAATAGCATGGACGTCATTAGTGTGAATGCTAGGTACTTTAGTGTTTTCCCGTTGCAAGCTGTGCATCCTGAAAATTGATTATTCCCAGAATCAACAATCAGCTGGGGCAAACTTATGAAACCAGAGGTGTTCTTGATGTCCGGTAAGTGCTGTCAGGAGCCGTGATGATTGGACTGCAGAGTGCCCATGCTTTACTGAAACTCGCATCTGAAATTGATACGTAAATGAGACTCTATGCAGCTGCTTGTATTTCTGGTTGGAAAATATGTCATTTAATAGTTTAAGTACACATCAGTTAGCAGATTTAAACACTTTTCATGCCTATAAAGTTTTTATTTTCAGTGAGCGTACAGTTTGACGTCGATGGAAAGCGCTTTGGGTTGTAAACAGGAGAAGCTTTGTTAAGTACTGCTCTAAATTGCATTGAAGGAAGTCTCATAAAAGCCAATTTGCTGCAGTGGCGGGCTACGTGTTTTAGGATGTCAGCACTCACAGCTGCACCGTGATTTAGAGAACACATATTAGCTGTTGTCACGTTCACTCAAGCCTGACGCTTCACCCCACATCACCGCCTCTGTCATGTTCTAATAAAAACTCCCCGTTTTCAGAGGTTTCCCACATTTCTTTTTGCTTTTCCTCATTATGTGTCTCCAGCTCTTCCCTTTGTCTTTCACTCCCTGGACAATTTGTTTGCAAAGCTGTGAGATGAGAGTGGTAACTGAGCCCAGACCAGGACTGGAGTGCAGCTCCTGGTGCACGCCTGTCTTTGAGTCACGCAGCTCTCCTGCTGTCTCTGTGGAATTTCAATAAAACTAATGTGAGACTGAGCACGCTGTTTGTAGTGGTTTGGGTTCTTATTATTTGTCAAAGTACAGATGGATGTTGTTATAAGCTTCATGTTAGTGCCACAGATTGGACTGTAGGTGTGATTCAGTGGCTTTTTTCAGACACAATCTGCTCCTTGGAGGGCAGTCGTTCTCAAAATGTGAGATGGTGAGCCTCCAGCTGATGAAACACGAGAGAAAAAACACAAAAACACACCAGATTCTTGCTTCTGCTAAGCGTTTATGTTCCTGTAGAGTCGAAATGATATGTTTTAATCTCGTGCACACTTCCTAAATGACTCAAGATGCATACTTTTAGTGCACATTTGCAGGAAAACATGCAAATGCATCATTATTGTTGAATATTGCAATGATGTAATGAAACCCCACATATTCTGCTGAGTGTTGGAATTTAATGCATATGTTTTGCATGTAATTGTGGTTAAATTGAGCAGATTTCTACTGTTTGGCACATTAACATGCCATATTTAAACGTTTTTGTTGAGTTTTTTCTTTCTTTACCTTATCTTCTGCTGTCGGTGTTGCTGTCCAGGCGCTGTGGCCAGTACTGAGGTCAAGATGCGACTGCAGGAGTTTGTCCTGAACAAGAAGAAAGCCCTGGCTCAGCGAAACCTAAACCACTGTCTGCCCAGTTCTCCCCGCTACTGGTATGGGTGAGTGTTCCCAGCCACTACTACACAATCAGCTGTGGTTAGAGGGTTAAATCTAATTCTACCAGTTGAATTCTGTTTGTGCTCTGGATGGCACCTTGCAGTGAGAACATGTATTTTTTAGGGGTGGGAATTTAACGAGTTAATTATGACTAATGAGTTTAAAAAAAGAACGCTGACTGAGCTGTCAATCTAATTTTGGTGAGTATTTTATTGGCCCTAACGATCGAATCGTGTCAATCATCCGAATTGACTAATCAGTCACTGAGGCTGCGTAGTGAAGCTCCTGGAATAGCTCCAGCCTATGCCAGCAGCGTTTTTTACTCGTGACGCGCAGCAGCAGTTCAAAACAACTTTATTTTCCTGTTTTGAATGGAAATAACATTTAAAAGCATTTTTTTAGAAATTAAAAGAGCTTAAGTTTACAATAATAATGCCCATGTCTATTGTTTGATTCTCTCTCATTATTTTTAATTAAAAAAATTGCTTTCGGGGCAAATTTTCTTAAACGATTAAAATGCGATTAATCAAGATTAATTAATTACAAAGCCTCTAATTAATTAGATTAATTTTTTAAATCGAGTCCCACCCCTATTTTTTTAGGTGTGGGAGCTCATTTTTTTATCATAGCACATTGTGCAACATTACAAACGACATACAAATATAGAAAAAAGAAGCAAATATCAGTTAATATCTTTAAATATTGCTTTATGACTGTTATTTTGTTTTGTTTTTAACAATTAAAAATAATTGCACAATTTAGTCAAATCCTAAAGATCACACACACAGGATCTCCAGTTTTAGCTCATTTTTTGTAAGATTGACTAAGTTACAATGCTTATGTGTATTAATTAGAGGTGTCAGATAATCGCATTAATTGAGATTAATTAATCACAGCCACATTTAGTGCACTATTTTTTTTAATCGAGTTAACCTAATTTTTAATCTATAACTTTACTGGGACTTTTCTAGTCTACTTGTTGGGATTTTTTATTTTAATTTTTATTTATTTTATGTAATTATATTTATATTTAACTATCATGCCAGACCACATGTCAGATTTTGTGAAAAAGCGTAATATTTAGTGATAAACTGTCAGTGTTGATATGCTAACTTACAGCACTGTAATCTACAGGTCTATTTTAATTTTAGATAAATGTTTTAGTAACAAGTTCTGTGATCACTATTTGCATTGCTCAAAAAAGTTTTCCTTGTTGTGTTAACTTAGATTATTCTATATGGACCTGTTTTTAATTTCTAATTATTCCAGACTGACAAAAGAGCACAGTATTATTCTGCCACAATAATGTAATGAATTTAAGTAAAAATACATCAAAATGAGGGCTTTTCTCAGCCATTAGTAGGTGAGATTAAAAAAAATAATAATAATAAATTAATCTAAAAAAATTAATCTCATGACAGCACTAGTATTATTATTGGTCATCCATCAAAGATGGATAAAAATCCATCCAATGGCTCGTGAGATGAGAAAAAACAAACACATCAATCATTTTTGTTGCATTTAAATAAAAGAAATGTTTTAATGTATCAAACTTCAGAGCGATCAGAAATCTGTTTATTGCTCTTCTCTCTCTGACTCATTTGAAACAAGCAGAGAAAAACATTGCATTACTGAGAAATGTCAAACGTAAAAGCTGCGGAAGAGGAACGTTTAAAGCCTCTCATCTTTACGGCTTTCCCCCGTCGTGTGGGAGCCTGTCGCTGCTGTGCTTTTGTGAGCACATCATCATCAGAATCTCGGAGTTTAAACTACAGATGCAACACCGAGGCTTTTGAGTGGGTTTGTTGGCGGTGACTGGCAGCCGGCTCTGTTAGACGTGTGTTTGAAGTGGGCAATGAGAGGAAAAAAGATTCTTTTTGTTTAAATATTTAGAGGTTTGGAGCCAACATGAGATACCGGCGGCTCTTGGTGTTTTCTTTACTCACTTCTTCTATTCAGCCGTCCTTTCTTCATTTTTGCCATCTTGTATTTTATCTCATTCAACCAAGCTGAACCTTAAAGTTCAGATTTTTTGAAGTATTCCTTTTTCCTTATCTTTGTTTTTTTTCCTTTCCACCCACCTAGATGTTCACACTTTACTGTCTTTGAAATTCTTGGCCTTGAATAGAGAAATGGAAGATGTCTATTTATTCTGCTTTACTTGTGTGTGGGTGTGTGTGTGTGTGTGTATGTATGTGGGGAGGCAAGGCCCAGCAGTTGTAGGAGTATATATATATGTGTGTGTGTGTGTGTGTGTTTTTGTACATTTTACTCTCTAGAACTCAGAGTTTGTTATATTTTTTATTTTATCTTGCAGGAAAACGCAGCACAGCTCTTTAGACCAGAGCTCACCCCCTCAAACAGCACTGTCAGCGTACAACCATCCGATTCTGGGTGCATACGACTCTAAAGACGACTTCCCACTACGAAAAACTGGTAAAGAATTTGAAGTTCTTTCACTCACATGTTCCTAATACCTTTAATGTGTTTTTATTTCCCGTTTTAAATGAGTCTTCCTACCCAAAACTCCTTTTTGCATCTTTTTGTGTTGCCGTGTGTGTCTCCTGCCTCTATAAACACCCCAAATATGAATAAAAGTCATCCATCCGTTTTCTGTCAGATTTTGATTTTAGGAACTATGTGCTTCAGTGAGCCATTTGAAAATGTCCCTTATTGTGATGTCACAATAAGGAAAATGAGCCTAAAACCCCCTCTTCACCTAGTTAAAGGGACACTTTGCAACGTTTTCATATTTTTAAATCATGTTCTTGAGCCAGTATGTGCTAAAATGACCCTTTACAGGGTTAATGAAAGGCCACCCAGACCCTGTCGGTCCGGTCTGTTGGGACTTACAAAAATTGAGCTTGGCCTACTTGGCGCTGCAGTCTGCTTTCAGCATCTTTCCTGCATGTTTTAGATCATGAACACAGCTGATTTGTTTGATTTAGTGATGAACCGCTCCTGTAGACACTAATGAAGGCTGAGGAGAAATTTCAGCAGATAGATTAAGGTGTTAAAAAGATGAACGCACAGCGAGGAGATATGGTTTCACTTTTGGTTCTACTAATGGACACTAGGGGGCGCTAAAAACAAGCAAAAACTGACTACTGTTGCTTTAACGTTGGTGGAGCAGCGGCTCTACTTTGAGCCCTTCCCAGATATCCGAGCTCCTCACCTCATAACAGCCAATCAGGAGATGGGTGGGTGTGGCCACAAACAGAAGCTTGTTTTATTAAAGGCAAGGCAGCTTTATAGCACATTTCATTCACAGAAGCAATTCAGTGTGTAAAGTGACAGAGAGCTGCGACGGCTCATTCTGATAGATGCTGAAACTGTCAAGAATAAAAATGCTTGGATCGTTTTATGTGAGAGAATTTAGTGCAAAGAAGTTTCATGCAGTTAATCAACAATCTAAAACAGCTTTGAGCCTCTAAAAAGCATCAGAAATGTTCTTTTGGCTTTCATCTGTCCCAGGAGCCCTGATACAGGCCATTCTAAACCCCCTAAACCAGCCATGCTGTGAAAAGAGCTGTTAGCCCCTCCCACTCGGCCAGGACATGAATATGTTAATGAGCTGCTTGCTGATTGGTTGGTTTCCCCAGAAGGCCTCAGACACTGGAGACATGCAGGTTTGAGGATGCGTGGCTCCCCCTTATGACGTGTTAAGGAAGACTTTCTCAGAACAGAAGTTTTTCTCTCGCCTTTTTCAATTTTCTAATTTACATAAAAAGTAGGTCACACACGGCTTTGGGATTTTTGGTATGCTACTGTTGACCACCCAAGCTGTCTTTATTCAACAACAAGGAAAATGTTGGTTTACATTCTAGGTCCTCTTTAAAAAAAAAGTTATAATTCCCTTTTAAAGGTCAACTTTACTCATATTTTTAATACATTAGCAGTGGTCTCTAGTAGGAGTGAATGCTCTGTAAGTCATACTCTGGGGGAAATAATCTCTGGTGCACCAGTTTGAGGAAGTAGAGGTCAGCCGGAGGAGAAAGTAGCTTCAGACAACAGGATCTGGAGTCTTATTTCCTGATATGTGGACATCTCTCCTCTGATTGGCTAACAGCAACACGACTCTACCACTGACTCTGTTTGCTCTGCAACGTTGATGTTTTATCTCCACAAATAACACAAGCCTGGAGGAGTTCTGCTGTGTGGTGGAGTTGCTAATGCTAACGGTTAGCTTCTACTAGCCCAGATGTTCTCTGCTGTTTCCTGGACGCTAAACCAACAACAGCCTTCCCCGTCGTGAGTCCAGATGGGTGAGTCCATGAATGTTAAGTGACAGTGTGACGTAGATCTGTCAGGATTTTCTAATCCTAGAGTTTCACCGTCTATTTTCTATCAGAAGCTAATGCAGGAGATAGGTGGAGGAGACTATTTTCATGTTCAGCCTGCATGAAAAACTCGACAAAAATAATGAGCAAAAAATGGTTTCTCAGTGAACCTGCTAGCTTATTAGCATGAGTCGTGAACCCGGAGTCACCCTCTGGATGATTATTAAGAACATTTAAAATCTTTCATGATATTAAAAATGTATTTTTGGCTTCTGATGAATTATTCTAAGGTAAATGAGAGTAGAGGGAATATAAGTGAGTTAGAAAATCATAAAATTTGACAACTAGCAAAGAAAGATGATATTTTCAGGAATCAGCTTTTATTTTTGATGAGGAGGTTTGGGGTGATTTAGACAAACACACACTCCTTCACGGCCGTCACACACCATTCTCCTCAACAAAACAGCCCTTTACCAACTTTGTACCATTAAAACAAGGAATGTAAAAGAAAAAAAATCAAATTTTTTTAGCTTTTGGATTATTTTGACTCAGTCCATCTGTTCGTAGTAAGAACAGCCAAGCTGTGATTATTCACTTAGCGTCAGCAGCTGCTTTGGCTGCACCGCTGTCTGCTTTCACAGCTGGAGACCAAACCCTGTGTACTCTGCACTGTAGCCCACCTGCTATGATCTGCAGACACAAACCTCAGGCTGCAAGTCTTAACTTTCAGGAATTTTCCTTCGGAGGAATTTACACCACTTACGGGTCCCGATTCGTACCGACACGGGACTCGAGAGACACGAGGCAGCGTGTGAAAAAGCACAGAAGGTTGTTCTAATAATATAATAGAATTACTGGTATTAATACTATTGAGGTAATAATAAAAAGTACACAGCAAATTCAGCATGCTCAAATTAACACTGTCAGAGTTGATTTCAACACTTTTAAAGTGTCTACATGCGTCCACACCAGAAAGAGTTAATTTAACTCTTTTTGGAGAGTTGGTACTTTAACTCTGATTTGGTGTCAAAAACCAACTCCTCTGGAGTTGAAAATGTAACACCGGTGTTAGAGTTAATATAGTAACTCTTAACACTAGTGTTAATCATGGTAACTCTTTTAGTGTTAAATTAACTATTCTTAGTGTTAAATTGGACCAACACCCCAAAATTAACACTGTTACATTTGCTGTGTAGTAAATATAGTTATTTTAGTCAAACATCCCCATATTTAGGGGATTTTTCAGCTTATTTTTGTTAAGTTTAATGCAAATTTCATTGAGATAAAGGGACTAACAAGCAGTTAATCTGACAGTTAAAGGGTTAAAGTTGGGATATTGACAATAAAGATTCAAGTTTGCTTAAATGAAGTCTGATTTTTAAGACAAAATGTTGGAATGTTGAGAGAAAATGTTTTTTTTGTAGCTTTTATCTCAAGCTGCAGACAGCCTGTAAACAACTTCACCAGATATCTATTGGCTAATGCTGCAGCATCAGTTTTACTATTGAGCAATAATAGTAATTATTATTATTGTAATAATTATAATAAAAATAATCTACAGTCATTTTGTAAATATTTTGTAGTGCCTGTTTATGTTTGAGGCTTTTATTTTGAAGGATTAAAGGTAGTTCTGCTGGAAAAGTCTTCCAACTATTTATTATTTTTTTAGTAAAACCAACAACAACGGCTGCGGTAGAACTCCAGAGCACGGCGGGGTTTGCTTCTTCTGCCTGACTGTAAATTTGAACTTTTTTCTGCAGATTTCGACTTTAATCTGGAAACTGCTAGAGCAAAACAAAACAAACATCTTCACACAAAGCTGCTGCAGAGCTGCTGCGTAAATAGTTAACAGACATGGATCATGCTGAAGAGGCCTGCAGAGATAGGAGCCGCGCTCAGGAGGAAGTTGAGTGACGGTGCTCGACACGTCGGTGCACTCCTCGCGTCACTCGTGACGCTCTTCCCTGGTTTTGGTGTTTTTATCAGCGTAAACTCTAAATGTGCTGCAGTGCTGCGTCTGCTCAGAGTGGAGGCACACAGCGGGTTACAACAGGGCTTTGTGATAATGACTCTTGGAGCACAGAGGACCACTTTGAATGCTGTGGCAGGAAGTCTGCTAGACCTTCATTACAGAGACCGACTTGTCATGCTGACCTTCCTTCTCTTCTTCACACGCGGCGACGCACACTCTAGTGAACGCTTCACTATTGTAGCACAGTAGTTTGACATTTTAGCTGCCCTTTTTGCTTCTGAGCCCCTGGCTGGACTTTAAATCCACCAGTTTATTGTAGATTAATCCAAGTTGATTTTCCTTGTTCTCAGTTAAATCAGGAATCTGATGAACTGTCTGACAAAACGCGTGTATTTAAAGCCCCAGTGTGTAACATTTTACCCTGTTTACTACCAAATTCTGTGCATCCAGTGCACAAACTTGTCCTTTTTCATTAATATTTCTCACCAACATCAATTCTAAATATTCCTCTCAGCTTCAAATTTTACATTTTTAATACATAAACTGTGGTCGACGCTCCATGGTCATCCTCCATCTGGAAATACGGTAGCTGTTTAGGGACATACGAGCTCCGTGTTATGCGTTTGCACTATGACTGTAACCTGAAAGAAACAGCAGAAGGCAGCAGTGCGCCGTGGAAGCATGGCGTCTGACAATTCAACTAAGAAGAAGAGACTAGCTACACCGTTGCTGTACTTTGTTAGTTTGAATAACAAACAATGAAATCAAAAGACACATCAACTTTGTCAGGTCGTCATCATGTCCAACACTTGGCAGACCATAGGCGTCATTTTAACCGGGGACGCCGGGGACACAAATTTGTGATTGGCAGTTGTGTCCCCACCACTTCCGGGCCGAACCTACTTAGTTGTTGGAGGCCAAATATATATCATCAATAATAGTTTGACCACATACATTTAGTATCTATATTGTTTAAAACAATACAGATAAAAACGCGGGGTTTCTGCCGTACTGGAACGTCGAAACTCCCTGATATTTACATCAGCCAACTCCATTTCTCCGTCATGGTGCAGCAGCTCTCCATCAAACTGAAGCTAGTTTATAAATGTCATTCTTTAATTTTCTTCAGTTTTTGCATTTCTCGTGTCAGTGATGATAATGTTACGTTTGCTGCCAGTAAAAATGAATCATAATTCATTCATTTTATTTTATTTTCAACAATTTACAAAAGCAAAGCATGCTGGGAAATCTGTTCATCCAATCATTTTCATAGACGTCATCACCGACAAAACTTCTTGTTTAGCTAACTTTTTAGTGGGGGAAAGCTAATAAGCCTTTAGTTCAGCGCTAATGTTCGGAGTACTAGCAAGAGAAGAAAAGGCACAGGTGGCTGAATTAGAACAGGGAAATAACAACAAATAACTTATTTGCTCAGAACAAAATGATTCCTCACAGACCACCTTCCTTTTTCTTTCTGACTCCATGATGTAACAGTAGAATAATTTGCTTCAAAACATGTACTTTTGGCAGAAACTCATCATTGGTAGATGGAGACGCTCCTCCGTTTAAACACGGTTCGGTGCTTCACTGAGTGAAACAGCAGCTGTATCGGTCACATGACTACTTCCTAAATGATGCGCGCACCGACACGGGGTCTCGCTCTAGATACAGCTAGATATAAGCGCCGACGCATCGGTGTTGCTCATCCCATCACTAATGAACATACAATTTTTAACAACTGTTAATAAACTACGGTGCATATTGG
The DNA here is from genome assembly GCA_006937985.1 of Aphyosemion australe. NCBI lineage: Eukaryota > Metazoa > Chordata > Actinopteri > Cyprinodontiformes > Nothobranchiidae > Aphyosemion > Aphyosemion australe. Next base: position 749,371 of record SSNS01000239.1, on the reverse strand, counting down.
AGTAAAACTGATGAATAATTAGCCTATTTAATGATTGTCCCCACCAATCTTTAAACCCCATTCAAGTGTAACGTTATTGTCCCCAGCAATTCTAAAATCAAACTGACGCCCTTGCGGCAGACGCATATGATGAGATCCCCACCCGCTATCAGCTGGACACCAGCCTCCAAGTGTTGTCCCTGACTCACCTCAATTTGCTCATTCATCTTATCTTCATACTAGAGCTCCTAATCCGGTCCCAACGTATCAGTTCCAAAGTCCTTGTTCAAGGCACGTCCATTATTTCCTTCTACTCAAGTCTCTTCTCCTTCCGTAGCCTGCCGTCTCTCTACCAACACTCTCCAGCGCTCGTCCGCTAGCCGGTGGCTAAAGCCTAACTTATGCTTCTCCGTCAGCTCCCTGAGGCAGAGACACACACATTGATGGAGGCATTTTGCCTTCGACTTCTCTGTCACCTGGGGAGTGTTGCAAAGCAATTCCCCTCCAGGACAACAGAGGGCGTAGCGCTTTTCTGGGGTATCCTGAGATGTATCCAGTCCAAGATAGTGCATTTACTATTGTGTTTATATTGTTTTTTTGTATTTCAGAGATTTTTTAACACAGACAAAACTTTTCCCTCGTTGTCCTCCACCTCTTAATGCGCTCTCCACCTCTAAACCCACTTTCCCGCCATTTCCGTTCACAAATAAAACGCTTTCTCCGTATCTTTATACCCTTCCAGTCACGGGTGAATAAACGATCATATTTTCAGAGTTTTTCCGCAAGATATTCTTCAAGCTGCTCAGTGTCTGCCACTAGATATCTTCGGCTCTCTTTTTACTTTTTTTGAAGGGGCAATGGCGGTGCTGGTGACAAATTTAAAGGAAGCAGCGTCCTGACCAATCACAAGCTCCGGCTTGTTCAATGGATGTTTAGAATAGTGGGCTGGACTCCTTCCGTCCTTGCGAGCCTGTTGGAGAGCCCTCACAACGACGGACAATGGCGTAAATTAGGCTTAAGCCAGCATTTTTATGTTTACTTCATCTCCACAACGTATGGCGCTAAAGAGTCGCATTTTTTACCATGATTTCTATGGATTTCACACATAGGACCTTTAAGGAGATTTTTTACATTTTAATGTTTTCAGTTTTTGAAATTTGTTTAAAGTTTAAAACCTGAACTGTAGTCAAACTAAATTGAAGAATATTTCAGTTTTATAAAAAAGTCTGATCATGTTTGCTTCGACGAAGGCTGGCAAATGGAAAAATGTACTATTTTTACTGAGAGTCACTCATTGTTCTCTGAATCTGCACACGTTAATCAGTATTTTGCATTAGAGAATGATTGTGCTTAGAATCATTGAACGTGCTTGAATTCTAACATGTTTTTGAAAGAAAGTGCTTGAATTATATTATAGGTGCTTGAAACCATGACTAAAATTGATTAAAGCACGAAAAGATTTACTTTTATGAGACAACAAAGTTAAATTGTTGGTTTGAGCGTGTATCTGATGTAATATAAGAGAGGTGCTGGAAAATCTTGACATCTTGAAACCTTGAAAGTACTTGAATGTGAGAACCCAAATTAGGATTTGGTTCCATGTGATGAGGAAGAATAATCGTCATTCTGGTTGTATTTTTTTCTACACAAAAACCTGAAAATTCACCTTAAAAATGGTGAAAAAGTGCTTCGATTTTGAAATCTGAACCTTTTAAAGTAGCTGTCCGGAGTATTTATTTTATCCGACGGCACCATCTAGTGGCTGACAAGCGTATCGCACCAATAGTCGGGTTGACTCTGTAATTTAAGATGGCGACTGCACGTTTCTTGTTTATGAATGTGCTTCTGTAGCCGACAAACAGAGCTAAAACACGTTGTTTTCTAAGTATTATTCTCATGTCATGTTGTGTTTTCATATATTTATATTTTAAAGACTTACTTGTCTGTGAAAAGTTTGTCAACTCTGCATCAACTGATGTGCTTCCTTAAATTTAAAGTATGTAAGCGGTAGTCTAACGCTATTGGTTAGTTCTGGTCGTAGCTCAGTTTCCTATTGCATGGATTTTACGGGGCAGGGGGCGGGCTTAGCAACAAAAAAACGACGTATCGCTTACATGATAGAAAATCACTTTTACGGATTTCTGAAACATCATACATAATTCCTGAAAAGGGAAAACTCCGGATTGCTGCTAGTAAAGGGAACTTTCTAAAATACGTAAAGTTTGAACTCTTTAATGTTATTGGATGATTTTCAAATATGTTATTTATTTTTTATGTCATTTTTACCTGTTTATAACTTGGTTTAGGCTACAAATGGTTCTCTGGATTTCAAAAACTCACCGTACCCCTAGGTTAAGTCTTCATCAGCTATAATCCGTAAAGAAAAAGCATCCTTCACTTCTCCTTTATTTTATATTTAGGATCTTTACTTTAGAATTTAAAACCACATCCTGTTTACTGGGTAATTACCATTTTAGAAATGACTGATTTCTCAAAAAAAAAATTCCACGTTTGTAAACACGTCTGTTTTCCCGTTTCTGTCCATCTAATCTGTTTATCTCATCTGTCTTTCAAGCACAAGGCTTCTCGGAAGCTCTGCTGATGAGTTTTAGCAAATTATCCTATTGATTTCCATACAGTAAACACACACACACACACTCTTCCCTTCATTTGTAAAGCAGAAGCACGGCTTCCTCCAAGATCACGTGACTCCCGTCTATCAAACAGCTGATTGATAGGTGTAGCATCAGAACCCCTTTCCTGCCGAGGTATTATCACTCAAACAGACCTTGAATCTAATCTTTGGAACCGTGAAGCTTTTGGTTGTCTCCGTTCTCATGCAAAGCTCCTCTCGCTTTGTCCCGTCCATCATCAGACCACAGAGGAAGAGGACGGACTCAAGACTCAAAGTTTCTACTTTTCTGGGTCATAAATATTGTAAAGTAGGACCGTGACCTTTGCTGTAATGAAGCGGGACGCACACCCTTGCCAACGGTTGCTCACAAAGGCCCATAAAGGCTCAACAATGAAGGCGAGAGGAACTAATTCCAGAATAAAAGAGAGAAGTGGGAATTTAGAGGAAGCGAGAGAAAGGAGGGCGGAGATGGAGGTGTCGGAGCGAGGCAGGGGGGGGGGGGGGGGGGGGGGGGGGGGGGGGGGGGGGTGAGGGCTGCCGTGAAATGCCAGCATCAGCAGTAAAACCAGTCTGGGCTCTCTGCAGCGAGCACGTTTGCACGTGTGCAGACTGGTGGTGCTTTTGCCCAGTCGGCATTAACACCCTTGAAAGTCACTCCGTCCTGAGGTCAACACCCCATGGCGACCGTTTTTGTCTCCTTCTCTGACCTTCTAATCTCACTCTCTCCTTTCAGCTGACCTCTTTACACGCATTATTTCTGACCTTCCTCCATAACTATAAGCTATATTCTTCACTCTAAACTAATTATTCATGCGTCTTTGAATAAATAACATCGAGTTTAGAGAGTTTACTTGTTTGGAGCTAACACAAAAACATCAAAATAAATCAGAGAAGCGATTGTTGCTGCCCATCAATCTGGCAAAGGCTAAAGGGTCAAGCAATCTGGAGTCCATCGTTCAGCAGCGTGGAAGATTAAATCCAAGTGGAAAACAATTAAGGTGTCTGCCAATCTTCCCAGCAGTGGACGTCCCATCAAGGTCACCCTGGGGTCAGACTGCAGCGTTCAGGAAAATTGCACAAACCTACAGAGACTGTTCTCAGATGGGTTAGAGGTTAAAGTTCATGACAGGGTGATTAGGAGACGGAACAAGTTTGGCTTGTTTTAAAAGGTTGCAGGAGAAAGTGAAACGCTCTGAAATGAGCATGTCAGCACAGCTACCCATAATGCACAGCGGCGTGTTTGGAGGGAACTAAACGGCATGTCAGCAGAAATCCTTCAGGCTGTCGGCACGGTGGGGGAGGGATGATGATTTGGGCTTGTTTTTGTATCTGTGCATGAACACATTTTATTTGGATTAATATTCATCTCATTTGGAGACTTGATGAGGAGCAAATCATAATTTATGACCTGATGATGAATCTGAAAAAGTTTTTGCCTAAAGGATTTTAAAAAAAATGATAAAATTCAAGTTTCACTTTGAGGGGATCCGTTTTGGTGACCTGAGCATCAGGTCTCTGCTTTTTGCAGATGACGTGGTCCTGTTGGCTTCATCAGACCGGGATCTCCAGCTTTCGCTGGAGCGGTTCACAGCTGAGTGTGAAGCAGCTGGGATGAGAATTAGCTCCTCTAAATCCGAGACCAGAGTCTTGAGTCGGAAAAGGGTAGAATGCCTTCTCCAGGTCAGGGATGAGGTCCTGCCCCAAGTGAAGGAGTTTAAGTATCTTGGGGTCTTGTTCATGAGTGAGGGAAGGGTGGAGCGTGAGATCGACAGACGGATTGGCGCTGCATCTGCAGTGATGCGGGCGTTGTACCGGTCTGTCGTGGTGAAGAGAGAGCTGAGCCGGAAGGTGAAGCTCTCGATTTACCGGTCGATCTACGTTCCTACCCTCACCTATGGTCACGAGCTTTGGGTAGTGACCGAAAGAACGAGATCATGGATACAAGCGGCCGAAATGAGTTTTCTCTGCAGGGTGTCTGGGCTCTCCCTTAGAGATAGGGTGAGAAGCTCGGTCATCCGGGAGGGGCTCGGAGTAGACCCGCTGCTCCTCCACATCCAGAGGAGCCAGTTGAGGTGGCTCGGGCATCTGATTAGGATGCCTCCTGGACGCCTCCCTGGTGAGGTTTTTCAGGCACGTCCAACTGGAAGGAGACCCAAAGGAAGACCCAGGATGCGCTGGCGGGACTATGTTTCTCAGCTGGCCAGGGAACGCCTTGGGATTCCCCCGGAGGAACTTGCCCAAGTGACTGGAGAGAAGGAAGTCTGGACCTCTCAGCTTAGGCTGCTGCCCCCATCACCCGACTCCGGATAAGCGGATGAAAATGGATGGATGGAAGTTTCACTTTAGAAAACCTCCCCCAAAAAGTAGATAGTCTAGTGCAGGGGTGCCCAATCCTGGTCCTGGAGGGCCGGTTTCCAGCACGTTTTAGTGGTTTCTCTGCTCCAACACACTTGATTCAGTGGTTGAATCACTCCTACCATGTGATCTGCTTTATGCTGCTTTTCTTCATTTTTATGGTTTACAAATCTTCAAACCCAACTCTCCAGTTTTCCTCTCCACTGTCGCTACATGCTTGCTTCATACAGGAATTGCTGTAAAGTCACTGACACAACAAGTCAGTGACTTGATGCATTCTGCTGGGTTTCCTGGAAACTTAACTAATTGGCATAATGAACTGAACTCAATGCACTGAGTAGGTTCAACTGGAATGTTTACTTTGTGAAGTGCCTTGAGACGACCTTTGTTGTGATTTGTCGCTAAATAAATAAACTGAATTGAACTGAACTTTTCGTAATTGATTTTAACCCTCGCACTAATGAAAAACATCAAACTATTGCAACGTAGCATTCACCAGATTCCAATTAAACTCTAATATGATACCACTCCTCTCATAGTGTCCCACAGTCTGCTCCGGTGCACCGGATGCGTACCGTTTTACCCCGACCGACCCCATCTCTCTTAACAAAGACTCTGGAAGAGTGCGCTCTGCTTAGAGGAAGCTCGTTTTTTATAAAAAAAATAATTGCGTTTCATAAGTTCAGCTGCATTGTTCACCCCTAAAATCCAGAGTGCATCTGAAAACGTAGATAAGTTCACAATAGGTTTCCTCATCACCACTCATGGGAAGGTATAATGAGAGTTTGCAGCACTTTGAAGTTCATCAAAACTTCTCTTTGGTTCTAATGACCCAGAATAATTCTTCTAATACAGAATAAATCACTACTGTACACAAAGAATCAATTGCTTCCACTCGGCTGTACCAAAATGCCCCACCTCCTGCTCCGAGGCTAATGAACATAACATAGTCTGCTTGATACGAGGTCATGGGACGAGCACTGGGTCAGCCGCGGGTCATGCATCCAGCTTTAACTGATTGAGCAGAGGGAAACCCGTGGAGGAGGGGATAAAAGTGCTTGTGTTTGGCATTGTCTGGCAGAGAGACACCACAACAGAGTTTGTCCAGAAAAGGCCGTGCCCTGTCCCCGACACGACTCCCAGAGCGTACTCTGTGCTTACCTCTCCTGCCTTCTGTGTGCATCCAGCGCCCGCCTCCACAAACCCAGAACGTCGGTTTGAAGGCTTAGACTAAAACGTCTGAACAATAATATAAAATACACACATGTATAACAATATAAAAAGATTAAAAGTGGAAAGTAACGATGTTCATTAGTAGAGTATGGAGGCAGCATCATTAACCACAGGGTCAAGAAAGTTGCCAGTTGGCTGCCTCCCTTTTGTTGCAGTGCTTCCCACTGCCACATGAAGATGGTTAACCTCTGCTTCTGAACCTGTTGGCCCGCTCATACACGGTGGCCTATAGGGACACGCTCATTAGCACCACTAGATGCTAAAAAACAAGTTCCCACTTGTGCAACCCGCCAAACCACCACAAATCTGAGCCGCGGCTCAGAGAGGCTCTAAAGTTCCATGACGCGTCTGCATCATATTTTTAGAATCAGCGTGTTTGAGTTGCAAATTAAAAGTCTTGTTTTTGTAAATGTAAATGTAAAGAATCTGTTCTTTTGCTCTTCTTAGCATCCGAACCCAACCTGAAGCTTCGCTCCCGGCTAAAACAGAAGGTGACAGAGCGCCGGAGCAGCCCGCTTCTCCGTAGGAAGGACGGACCCATCATCGCTGCCAAGAAGCGACCCCTGGACGTAGCCGGTGAGAGAACTTTACCGCACGGGGATGTTCCCAGGTGGAAAACTGCAAACAACACTTTATGGTGGCTCTAAAAGTGGTTTAGTGCTTACAAATCTTCCAGATGAAGCTTGGAAAATAGAAATTTGATTTGACTTCTTGTTCAAAAACACAGTTTGCAGAGTGAATTTTTGTTAATTTACCTGCATTTTTAGAACTAGAGCTTTATTCTATTAGCTCATTTCTGTAATGGGTTTGGGGTTAGGGTTAGGGTTAGGTTAAAAGTGTTTATGATATAATCTAAATCAATGGTTCCCAAACTTTTTAGCTTCAGACCCACAAAATAACACTGTCAAAACATGCGACCCCAGATTTCTCTGATTTTATACAAACATGTCTAAAAAGCTAAATAACTCGGGGGAATAAAGAAAAACGCTTCAGTTCATGTTCTAGTTTACAGGTGAAACTGGAAAACAAAAGTTCATTGATTTCAGTAATTCAACCTAAAAGGTGAAACTACTCTATGAGATAGACTCAATATGAGATATTTCAGTCTTTATTTGTGATAATTGTGGTGTTTATATCTTACAGCTGATGAAAATCCCACATTCAAAATATCAGATAATCAGAATATTGTGAAAAGGTTCAATATTCTAGACTCAAAGTGTCACACTCTAATCAGCTAATGAACCCAGAACACCTGCAAAGAGTTCCTGAGCCTTTAGATGGTCTCGCAGTCTAAGCTGGATTACTGACAATAGGTGTGTTTCCTTTATCGGAACTTCCAGGTAAGTCTGTGAGCGTGAAATTGACCGGGAGATCCGAAGCCCCGGTCCTCTTAAGCTGTCATGTCTCCATATATATTTGGCCCTGTAAGGAATTTGATGAAACGTCAGCACATCGGGACCGCTACGCAGTGAGTTACGTCATCGATCAGCGCAAAACACGCAAAAAGCAGTAAACAAAGATCGACACAATGGAGGAAGCAGCAATAGTCGGCACGTTTATGTTTGCTATGTTTTTATATGCAGCAATGGCTTCCATCGCTTGTCTCTCTAACAACTCGTGTTTTCCTAAATAACGTTTCCCGCCACATATATGCATTTCCTATTTCCTCCTGAGTTGACATCATTTGCGACTGAGTTACGACCAATCGGCAGCGTTCCCGCCCAGCGTCTTCACCGGGTCTTTTATCGGACCATTCTGAGTACCCCATATCAGGTATTTAGAAGGTTCCGGAAAATGGCCGTTCGGCCAGCCCGGTCAAGTGGAGACAAGCGCACGTCGGGAACTTCCTGTAAATTTACCCCGAAGTTCCGATAAAGGAAACGCACCTATAAATGGACTTTGCACCAGATTCTCATTTTTCTAGTTTAACCTGTATACATTAATGCCAATTTAGTTGAGAATTTGTAACAATATATGATATATATAATATAGCTTCAGCAATTGTTAATTAAAAATAAAAATTTTAATTTTATTTATTTTTCTGGAAATCATCCTAAAAAAACCCCTTTGTAGTTCTGGGAGGTCCGGACCCCAACGTTGGGAACACCTGATTTAAATTCCTATTATTACTAATATTAAGGATTTATATTATTTTGTTTAACTTTCTACTCAAACTTTACCAGTTTTTATAGAATTTTTGTTTATTATTTTACCGCAGATAAATTTAGTGCAAGCAGGTGACCTGCCAATTATTGAGTTAATTGTTTTAAATAAATTTGTGTCCTTTAAGGAAAAATCACCACAATTATGTTTTTTTTATTAAACGAGGAGGCAAAAACCAATCCAAAACCATAATTCACGGGGGACTGGTAATTAAATTTTGTGAAACATCAAGATCATTTTTTTATTTTGATTCAATTTTGCACATAAAAGTCACATTTTAGCCCCCAGAGCCTTTTGGTCATCTTTTAGATTCTTGTTAGCGAGTAAAAGGTTTTATTTATTTTTCTACTAATCTAATTTTTGTGCCGTGTGTCATACAGACTCTGCATGCAACAGTGCACCAGGCTCAGGTCCCAGTTCTCCCAACAACAGCTCCAGTAACATCCCCAGTGAGAATGGGATCCCGATCTCCAGCAGCCCAGGAGAGGTAAATAACGACAAAAACCCTTCTAAATTCACAGGAATTGTGGAAAACGTCTATTTTTTTGTGTGTATAATAAAACACTATAGTTGCAGCAGTAAAACTAGCATTGATGCATCAAATATCCAATTAAAAATCCAAATACTAGGATTTGTTGTAGCGTCTGCAGCGAGCCCAAAGTCATGCAGTTGTGTGTCCAGGTCTCACTGCTCCAGAGGTTGGCTATGCGGGACGGTTCATTTAGCCAGCTGTCCCTCTACACGTCTCCTTCTCTGCCCAACATCACCCTGGGACTGCCAGCCACCGGTCCTGCTAGCACTGTGAGTGATCCCGACTTTTTAAAAAGATCTCACTTATTAAATTGTTAGCATGTTTGGAGACTTGGATAAAGAGATTACGGTCTCTGATTGTTCAGTTTCCTACTGAAAAAATCCCGTTAGTGAAACAGTCGCTGGGTTGTATTTTTGGCGAGGCGGGCGTACAGTAAATCAGATTTTTGGCATTATTGTCACTTCGTGTCTCTTTCCATTTTTCTCCAACTCGCTGCCCACGAGTCACATTTGACCGTTCTCCCACTCTGACTGTCTGCTGCTCTTGTGCATCTCTTCCCTTTTGTCCTGGTCTCCGTTTGTAGGTGGTATCGGGACACCAAGATGGCGAGAGTCATCTGGCGCTGCCTGCGTTACAGCAGGGCATTCCACTGACCCCTGCTTTTCTTCCTACTTCCCACCTGCCTGCTTACTTGGCCTCCTCAGCACTGGACAGGGAGGGGCCTGGAGGGGGCACAGCTGGTCACAACTCCCTCCTTCAGCACATGGTACTACTGGAGCAGAGCCACAGTCCAATGGGTCAGTCATGGCAGCATCATTTACTAAACCCCACGGCACGGGATCAAACTAATAGATCAAAGAGGAAACTGCGTCTCATTTATGTGTTATTCAGATATATCAGACGTCTGTGACGAATCCTAAAGATGTGAGTATGTTTATATTTGTGTTTGTGTTAGTGGGCCTGGGTGGCTTACCCATGACGTCACCGACTGTCTCCAAGCTGGTTCGGGGCCACCGCCCGCTGGGAAGAACCCAGTCGGCCCCCCTGCCCCAGCAGCCGTGTGGACAGACCCAGGCCCTGCAGCAGCTGGTGGTCCAGCAGCAACACCAGCAGTTCCTGGAAAAGCACAAACTATTCCAGCAGCAGCACATCATCAACAAGGTAGCTGCGTACGAGCATGTGGCGGAACGCTTTTGTACAAAATGTGCAGATTTGGGTTCAACAGGGATTTAGGACTGATTTGGTTCGTGTGTTTGGATCCGTCCAAAAGCAAGGATGAATCAGCCTTCAATCAGCGAGTCTTAGCCAGTTTCTGTTGCCTGTGCTCGTGTGTCCCTGCTTCTTCTTGTCACCCTGGCAACCAGGCTCGAAAGGAAGCTGCGCCATATAAGCTCACGCAGGAAATATGACTCACTGTATCACTGTAGAAGTGTGTGTGTGTGTGCGTGTGTGTGTGTGTGTACTTGTCTATACATCAAGCTTCTCACCTGTAAAGTGAGGACATTTGCCCGGTCCTCACTTTGGTGCAGTCTTACAGAGCTCTACTCGTTAGTTTTAGAGGTCTGGTGTGAATTAAGTTTTAGTTAGGGCTAGGATTAAGAATAGATCAGCATTGGTCATGGTTAGGTTTAGGGTATGGGTTAGGCATAATACAGTCACAAAAAATGAACAAAAATGAATGGAAGCCAATGGATGGTCCTCACTAAGATAGAAAGCCGAGAATATGTGTGTGTGTGTGTATGTGTGTGTGCATACATGCTAACGTTCCTTGAGGAATTAGGTCCATTACCATGTGTTGTTTGATTGTGCATTACTCCCTCTGCTATTATTTAATTATTCTAAATTCATCAAAGTACCATTTTAATGTTTCTTTTTTGTTTGTTTTGCATTAAAAGTGTCAAACATCGTTATTCATGGAAGAACAGAGGAAAAGAGGAACCTCTAATTATAGATGCTTTGATTACATTCATGAATGTTATTTACGACGGGCATCTAGTGGAGCACAAACCATAAACATCAGTACATAACATGCCAGTCTGGCTAATGCAATGTTTGCTTTTAGTCTGTTTTGAGGATCTCTTTGAGCGCTGATTCATTCTGCGGTCGTTTCATAGATAATTATGGCTGTGGCACAACAAAAATTTAGATCGTCCATAAATGAAAAACACAAGTGGAATGTAAATACGTATTAATTGTACGGGGTTGAATAAATAGGAATTTCTAATTTTAGTCAAGAGAATGATTATTTTTCAAAGCTATAGATTCCTCATGAGCAAACAGAAATAAATCACTAAGAATGCTAATTAGGAAGCTGCTGTTGGTTCTGTTGTTCTTTAGTCAGAAGTTGTTGTTTTAAAGGACATTCATGCTCATCTGTTCTCAGTGCTCAAGCATTCTGTGGCTGTTAAATGATAAAGAAAAGCACAGACTGGTGGTAACATTTTTAATCCAATCAAAGTAATCCTGACTGCTTAATGCTGTGAAATGTCAACTCAGAAAATGTTTCTCTTCCCTCTTTAATTTCTCAAAATGCAAGAGTCGTGTCTTAAAGGTACAATATGTAATAATTTTAAGGTGAAATAATCATAAAACAGTCTAGTTTACAAGGCGTTTACATGGGCACCTACGAAAATAAACTGGGAGTCTTTATCCTAAATGAAGTGCGTTCCACTCCGCTACAGTAGGTGGCGACATGCACCCTTTCATGTTGCCATTCTTCCGGTTAGCTTATAGCAACACAAAAGGTAAAAAAACTCCGACGAGAGTGAAGCAGAGTAAAAACAGGAAATGCACAATGGCTGAAGGAATGGACAACAACAACAACAACGCTGCAGCTCAGCTTATTGGGTACGTACTGGACTGTTTGATGGTATTACACGTGTTACTTTGTGGCGATGATATTATCAGAAGACCACTTCCACGGTCTCATCACTTCCAGTAGGTGAGTGTCCAACTGGTAGCAGCTCGACGGAGCCGTTTACATGCAGAGGAAGTTGGTTTCCAACCCCATTATCTGGGTACTTCAGCTCTATTAGAATCAGTTCACCGTCAGCCAGAATAACACGTTTACATGCATTTTAAAAATCCAACTTCAATTCAATTTAAGACAATAGTTTGGTTTTCTGATGCACATGTAAACACACTGAAACACATTTCCTTCTCAGCCAGCTAGGGGGTTGTCAGTTTTTCTCTTTTCAAAAAGGCCAAAGAGGGACGTAGTCTTTGTTTACAGTCTGTGAGCCTGCGGGGTTGCCGGGTGTGCGTAGAGTCGGCACTGCAGCGCTGGCATTTGTAATTCGACACCAGCCAGCAAAACGCAGCAGTGTTTTGTAAAGATTCTAAGTCAGTAAACAGGAGCAACCCAGAAGTTATTTCTTGTTCCCCTAAGAAGCCACGGCATCTTTTTGTTTTACTCTAATATTGGGTGAATAAGGCTAGAGGCTAACATTGAGCTAACAATGCTAACGGTGAACTAGAAACAAATAGTCGGCTCTAAAAATATCTCAAGCTTCTTTTTCAATTACCAGCAACTCGATATTACAGTGAAATGTATTTTTCTACTTATTAACTTGTCTTTTCTCATCATCTAGAATCCTCTGGTGCTGATCGTAGCTGCCAACAACCATGAAACTCACGAAACAAGAGTGAGAAAGTCACTTGTGTGTTTGGAAAATGGGCTGCAGTACCCAAATTTGACCACAGGATGTCAGTCTTACTTCATTCTTACACAGTGAACCTTTAAATCCATACCATGCAACTTTTTCATATTTTTAAATCATTTTCTTGAGCCAGTTTGTGCTAAAATGACCCTTTACAGGGTTAATGAAATATCACTCAGACCCCCACCACCCTCTGTGGCCAGAATACCACACTTGCAACTTCAGAGTGGCGGTCTGGTCCCTGTTGGACTTAGTAAAGTGGAGCTGACATGCCTGGTGCTGCAGTCTGCTTCCAGCATGTTTCCGATCATGAACACAGCTGATGTGTTTGATTTAGTGATGAACCGCTCCTGTAGACACTAATGAAGGCTGAGGGGACATTTCAGCAGTTAGATTAAGGTGTTAAAAAGACAAACGCACAGCAAAGAGATAAGTTTCACTTTTGTTTTTACTAACTGGACACTAGGGGGTGCTAAAAACAAGCCAAAACTGTATAGATCCCTTTAAATATGGTAATAATTTATAATTAATTCTGTGCTTCATTAATGTATTATTGTTTTCTTCTACTTGAATCTCAGTCTGTGGCTTTTTTCTGGATTAAATAGTGGTTCACTTTTTCATTTTTAAAAATTTGCCTGCTTCCCTCTTATTATAATTGTTGTGAAATCATATAATTTTTGCTCGCTCATACTTCTTTGACAAGAGGAAGTACAACTCTCCAATAAACAACATTTTTATAAAATATAATAAAAAAATTAATCTCTACCTGCCAGCTGAGGCAAGCCGTTATTCTTATGTTTTTCCCCAAATCTCCCTGTTAGTCTTATTTTTGTAAACACACATAAAAATGAATGTTTGTTGCAGCAGATCTAAGCAGGTGCAGCGTTGGATTTGGGTGTTAAACCTCCTTTTGGTGCTTTTTCCTGACTTTTTGGACCACAGCAGCATAAAATTGTCACTCTAGCTTAGAAATGGTTTTTGCTTTTTTAGTTAACTTTTAATTCCCAAACGCTGTTATTGTTGAAAGAATGGCAGCTGCTCTTAAATCTGAGCTGTAGGGTTTGTTTTTTCTATTTCCATCCCGCTCCTGGGATGTTTTCCCACATGTAACATGACTCACCTGTAGCCTCTCTTTCTTCCTGGGTCACATTTTAGTCAAGTCAGCAACAAAAGTGCACCTTTCCTGAAAAGGTAACTTTCAACCATGAAACCTAGCCGCAAAATAGGAAAAATGATCGAGATTTGGGCCAGTTATCCTCCCCGAGACCACCAGGACAATACATTGATATAATCACATGATGTAGATGTGCAAAGAGCACGTCTGTGAATGAGACGGGAGTCAACAGAAGTCAAGTGTTTGTGAATCAGATCACACTGCATGCTCGCTCCTTCTTCTAGCTGATTTAACGGGCTTATTTAGCGCCTACCCCCTTATGGTTCATATCCCAGCAACTATTTTTCTGTAAAAAAAAAAAAAGTGGGGGAGAGAAAGAGAACAAAACATGAAAGGAAAGGAGAGTGAGAATCAGTGCAGCAGGACCGGTTGAGTGTTTTGAGTTTGTTTGGAGAAGAGGGACTGGGATGAGGCAAGAGCCTGCTCTCTGACGTCAATGGACTGTTCCCTGGGCAGAGTGCCAGCCAAGTGTGTGTGTGTGTGTGTGTGTGTGTGTGTGTGTGTGTGTGTGTGTGTGTGTGTGTGTGTGTGTGTGTGTGTGTGTGTGTGTGTGTGTGTGTGTGTGTGTGTGTGTGTGTGCGTGAGTGCTTCATGCACAAACAGTGGTCCAATCATGACCTGCACATCAAGGTTGCGGTCTTTGACGACAGCGACGGGGACAGCTGCCACAACAAGATTACAGCAGCCCCCCCTTCACCCGTGTGCCCCTTAGCTCACATTTTATTTTATCTTTTTCTCCGAGTTCAGACAAGGTGACCTCAATAATCTGAATTAAAAGCAGTCAAAGAGATCCTGTCAGAGGTTACCAAACAAAGCAAGTGACTTGGGCCAGAAATACTTTTGCTTTTAATGACTTGTTTGGCTGAGTTGAAAAGGCGTCGCTAGCGTCCCGTTGGTGTCTGCAGCCTGAGATTTTCTAGTGCAAAATGCAAAAGACAGTCTGATGTAACGAATGTCCTTAAACCTGCTGCGTACAACACACCCTTTTCATTGTTTTGCTTTTGTGTCCTTAACATCGACTAAACACTAACCTCCTTTGGGAGATCTGTTGATTCTGAGTGCTCTAGTGCGCCCCCTGCTGGGATTAAAACCGTGTTTCTGGTCTCAAAGTACAGATCTGTTTGTTTTGGGTACATTATGTTGTTTTTTGTGGTATTTTTGGAATGAATTTACCCATTTTTGTGCATAATTTAAAAAGTTATATCTGGAAAAATAAATCAGTTTTTGAACAAACCGACATAATCTGTTTCTCCTCCAGATTATGTCCAAGCCCGGTGATCAGGTATCGCCTCCAGGTTCCGGTGCAGCGGTGCCGAGTCGGCATCATCAGATTCACCCAGAGGAGACGGAAGAGGAGCTCAGGGAGCACCAAGGGCTGTCCTCCTCCTCCTCCACATCCTCCTCTTCATCAGTGCCAGAGATGGGGTCGATGAGGGGGCTGGTCATCAAGCAGGAACCTCTTGACCTCCAAGAGCAAGAAGAGAGGGAGAGGCAGGTGGAGCAGGACTTCCTGTTCAATCAGGTAAGTTGTTCATGTGTTCTGAACCCTGCAGATGTAAAAAAATGTGTAAAAAATGTATTTAACTCTGACGAGACCCACCATGCAAGTCGGTGAAAACTCGAAGTAACAAGTCACTAGAAAGCTCACAGATTTACAAACACATGATTTCAGCTACTGTAGCTGACAGATGGAGCTGTTATCTGCTGACTTACGCTCTTCTTTCCATCTGCCTCTCTTCTCAAATAACGTCTCTTCTCACTCTCCAGCGTAATTTTAGAAATCCCAGAAAACAATCCCAAACTAAACACAAACCCCACGTGCAAAACGAAGTCAGAGCAGCGTGATTTTACAACCTTTTTGAGGCGTGAACGACCTCTGAATGTGTCTGTGCCGAGTATAAATACTTTCCACCCACAAGGAAATACTCTGTTACACAATCAGCAGCTTTTGAATGCATGCGAAGTGCATTCCTAATCTCTATATTTCTCCACACTCAACCAGGACAGCGTGTCCTCGTCTGTCCAGCCCATCCCTGTTGTCTGCGCAGCCAAATTCAATCAGGCACTCCTCCCGCTGTCACCATGGCGCCCGTACAGTAGAGTAGGCAGACACACCCATCAGAGTAATACCGCACTTAGACTCTGTGAGAGTCTTCTGAGTGAAAAAGAGCCCTAAAGTCTTCTAGTGAGGTTCATATTGATGCTTTTCAGGCACTTTTATCTAATATTGATGGGTTCAATACTTATTTAGTTGTTTTACCCTTTTTTAGTCTTATGAAATAAAGTGGTTGTGCATGAAGATGTTGCTGCTTCCAAACTGAAGACTAGGCTCTGTTTTTGAGAATGTGCATGTATTTGGTGCCCTCTTCTGGCTGGATGGTTGTACTACATGAGTGTGTTTCTGTGTGGGAGCAGCAGGCGTTGCTCTTGGAGCAGCAGCGCATCCATCAGCTGAGGAACTACAGAGCCTCCATAGAAGCAGCAGGGTTACCCGTCAGCATCGCTGCACACCGTCCTCTGTCCCGGGCTCAGTCGTCTCCAGCCTCCGCTTCCTTCCCCATCGTAGTCCAGGAGCCGGCGGTGAAGCATCGGTTTACTACAGGTTTGTTGGAAAGCACACCATACCGATTTATTTCTAAAGCACATTTTAAAACACAGCTGACCAACGGGCTGTAAAGATAAAACACAGTGAGTGAAACAAATAGTACAAGCAACAATAAAACACAAGGCAATAAAACATCAACAATGGGAAAACGCCAGGTCATAGAAACGGGTTTTGAGTGCCAACTTAAAACCAGGGAGAGACGTGGCCTGTCTAATCGAGAGGGGGAGTGCATTCCAAAGTCCGCTCACCCCTCGATTTATATTTCATAGGGGGACAACAGACCATCAGCAGACCTCAATGCTCGGTTCGGCAAGTAGGGATTAATCAGGTCTGACAGATATTCCGGGGCAAGGCCATTCAAAGTCTTAAATGCAAAGGTCAGGATCTTGAAACACAAAATTTTACAGGTAACCAGTGGAGACGTGCCAGAACAGGAGTGATGTGGTTCCACCTGTTAGTACTAGTCAAGAACCTGGCTGACCACCTGCAGTCTATACAAAGCCGAGGCAGGAACACCAAAGAGGATAGAATTGGCATAGTCCAAGTGGGAGGTAAATGGTAAATGGCCTGTATTTCTATAGCGCCTTCTTAGGGTTCTACAACCCCATAAGGTGCTTCACAACACAATCAGTCATCCACCCATTTACACGCTGGTGGAGATGAGCTACATCGTAGCTACAGCTGCCCTGTGGCGCACACACGGAGGCGAGACTGTCGTACGCTGGCGCCACCAGTCCCTCCGACCACCACCAGCAGGCGAGGCAGGTTAAGTATCTTGCCCAAGGACACAACGACAGCGACACACTGAGCAGGGCGCGAACCTGCGACCTTCTGATTGCAAGGCGGCCACTTAAATCCTCTGCCACCATCACCCTGAATGACAACTTCCAAGTGCGGTCTCTTCAGGATTGGTTCTAAGCGAACTAAACGGCACAGTTGGAAGAAGCAAGATTTGACTACAGCAATAATCTGGGGGACCATCAAGAGACCTGCCTCCAGTTTGACCCCAAGACTGGTCACAAACGTTAAGGTTGAACGTGAGAACATCAGGAACAGAGAGAGAGTGAGAGTAACTGCAGGGGTCCATAAGAATTATTTCATTCTTGGACTTATCAGCCAGCCAACACCTCACCTCAGCTAAGCATTAGTCAAGGAGTGAGAGAGCATTCAAATGGTTCATGGCCAGGTAGATCTGACAATCATCCGCATAAATATGGTAACGTAGAGTAGACCATACCATTTTTTGGTTCTTCACTAATACATAGCATAGATAGAGCTTGTTTTTACCTTCGTCAGAGCTTTCGGCGATGTTGGTGGCGCCACTTCTGTCTCCGTTTATCTGCGGGCAGCAGAGGACGATATCGCCTTCTACTGAATCAGATAAGGAACATGGAAACATAACGTAACAAAAATGTAGGCCATTTTTCTCCAGAATTTTGTACAAGGGAAGGATGTAGATAGAGGAGAGGCCCGAGAACAGAACCCTGTGGCACTCCCCAAGGGAGTGAGAGACAATGAAATGAAATTATGATGAAACGGGTGCAACAGATGATCATGTCATGTGTTTTTAATTATGAAGGATGACGTCTGCGATGCAGAAATAACACATTTTGCTGCGTTTGTTCATTTTCCAGGTCTGGTGTATGACTCTTTGATGCAGAAGCACCAGTGTATCTGCGGCAACGCCACCATCCATCCAGAGCACGCTGGTCGTATTCAGAGCATCTGGTCCCGACTGCAGGAAACAGGCCTCCGGTCTCAGTGTGAGGTAAGAACAAGTAACGATCAGAAAGTGATGAACCAATGAGTTTATGAATGAAAGATGAAAGACAAATATGGAGGAAAAGTGAGGAATACAGGATCTACTGTAAAAAAAAAGTAAAAGACTAAAATAAATAAATACATTTTTAAATTTAAAAAATATTTTACATCCATCCATAGATGAATGTTGTGTATGATATGAGCTTATATTAATTTACTTAATTTAACATTGATTTATCAATATTATATGTTTTATTTTAATTTTGTTTTGTATTTATTTTATTTTTAAATATGAAGTGGTCACTGGAGAAAAAACATTTTTAAAACCTTTCCAAAGATTAAAACTATTTTTTTAATTGTTTTATTTATTTACTTGTTTGTTCATTCGTTCATTTGTTTGTTTATTCAGTTATTTAATTGATATTGAATTTTTTTTAAATCAATTTTAAGTAGTTAGTTGTTGTCATAAAAAAACATTTAAAAAAATGTTTTACTTTAGATCAGAATATTTTTGGTGTCACATTAAAGATCAGAAATAAAAAAGGCACAGATTTTTTATTATTATTTAAATTTTAGTCATTGTTTTCCCTTGATGCTAGTTCGTTTTATTTTATTACATTTTACTATTTGAGCTCCCTTTAAAACAGGTATGATTTTGCGAGTGTTCACCAGAAGAGGGCGCTATTATTCCAGTTATCTGCAGCAGGTTTAGACTTGGTCTGGTAGTAAAAAATGCACATTAATCTTCATCAATATTTGTGTGATTTTATTTGTTCTTTTCCTTTATGATAATAAGTTACATGAAGTTTGTGCTGTAAAATGATTTGTGCTTTAACCATTTATTGTGTAAACTTTATTTCTTGTGTTTTTTTAGTGTATCCGTGGTCGGAAGGCCTCACAGGAGGAGTTACAAACGGTCCACTCTGAGGCTCACGTCCTACTGTACGGAACCAACCCGCTGAGGCAGAAACTGGACAGTAAGACGTTCCTCTTCACAAATACCTACATTTGTTTTCCCTCCATTTATAAAAAAGTTTATTTATTTACGTTTATCTCCTAAAATGTGGAAATGTTGAGTTAAAGCACAAAAGCAGCACAGAGGATCTCCAGCCTCCATAAGTGTCGTTAACCTGCAGCGAGTCGGTCTGAATGACGTTTAGGTACAGTTGTGGATATTCACGCTGACACGAAGGAGAAAGGTTGTGTTGTGGTTGTGCCAAACGTCTGAAAGGCGTACAGCCCAATTAGCCAGCTAATTTTTGTTTATTGATGTCCGTGGCGGAGCAGAGCCCTGATCGTCTCCCCGAGGCGAGCCTTGATTGGGAGGTCAACAGGATCTTTAGTTTTTTTCTGCCTCCCATATTAAAGCCTTTCCCCAGCGTGCTCTCGCTGTAGCGGAGGTCAGAAGGTCAAACGCTGTGTTTCCAGAGGTCACGGGCTTTAACCTTTATGTTCTCGGCTTTGACTCTTTCTGTTCCTCCCCAGGTTCCGTAAACCCCATGTTCGTGAGGTTACCGTGCGGCGGCATCGGGGTGAGTGACTCACGTTTTGGTTTGGAGCGATTCATTTAACAAATATTCTGATGCTTGTTCCAAGCAGACATTTTTAGTCACACCGATTTTATTTCAGTGGAAAACTTTAGTTTATTTATTTAATGTTTTAATCTGATCAATATTCATCTGGCTGACTCAGAAGTGAGGCCAAGCGACTCAGCATCATCAGATATTAGTCGCCCACGCTCTCTCTGTGCTTCTCTGCCCACGGTTTCAGTAAAGCTTCCATTTGTTCTCGTTCCACCAAACAAACACACACACACACACACACACACACACACACACACCATCCCTCAAGGACCAGAGGCAACAAAAGCTGTTGCTCGCCTTTCCGCTGTGTTCAAAATTATAACCAGATGTTTCAAACTGTGTGCGTGCGTGCGTGCGTGCGTGCGTGCGTGCGTGTGTGTGTGTGTGTGTGTGTGTGTGTGTGTGTGTGTGTGTGTGTGGTACCAGTGGATTTTTTTGCTTGTTTGTGTGCCATGCCACTGATAGATGGTCTTTTAATTCTGACACTTTAGGACCCGTATACTTCCTGGTGTGTTTTACCATCTTTTTACATCTTAATGAGTTTTACAGGTCTCTCTCTCTCTCTCTCTCTCTCTCTCTCTCTCTCTCTCTCTCTCTCTCTCTCTCTCTCTCTCTCTCTCTCTCTCTCTCTCTCTCTCTTTCTCTCCCCCTCTCTCTCTCCTCACTGTCTCTGACTCTCTCTGTCTCTCTCGCTCGCTCCCCCTCTCTATCTGTCTGTCTCCCTCTCTCTCACTCCCTCTCACTCTCCCTCTTTCTCTCTCTCTCTCTCTCTCTGTCTCTCACTCTCTCTCACCACCCCTCTCTTTCTCCCTCTCTCTTTCTCTCTCTCTCTCTTTCTCTCTCCTCACTGTCTGACTCTCTCTCCCTCTCTCTCTCTCCCTCTTTCTCTCTCTCTCTCTCCCTCTCTCTCCCTCCCTCTTTCTCACTCTCTCTCTCTTTCCCTCTTTCTCTCTCTCTCTCCCTCTCTCTCTCTCCCTCTTTCTCTCTCTCTCTCCTCACTGTCTCTGACTCCCTCTCTCTCCCTCCCTCTCTCTCTCCCTCTTTCTCTCTCTCTCTCTCTCTCCTCACTGTCTCTGACTCTCTCTCTCTCTCTCTCTCATCACTTTCTCCCCGCTTTGGGGGGAGAAAAAAGGAGCCTGCGCTGGTCTGTTCTTTTTACCAGCAAATGGGACCCAATTGTTGTCTTCCTGTCAAATGCTCACATTCAACACACACACACACACAGCGGCATGGGGGGAGGACGTTGGTTCTGTCTCACCAGCCCAATCCCCTCCTTAATCGTGTTTCTAGACCTTTTATTTCAGCTCCTATCTGACCATAAATCATCTCTTTATTCCTCTTCTGAGCTCCTTCGCTCTCTGATTTGTTTATAAAATGATCTGCACAAGTCGCCAAGTTCTCCATCCTCACTTTTGGTCCCATTAGACGCTCATCAGCTTCTCTCCAGCTTATTTATTTTTTTAAATAGATGCTCTACAGTTTTACTTCATGACAAGTCCTGGCGCAGCTAAAAAGAGCCGCCCTGGTCTCCGTGGATGCTATTATGGAGTAATCATGCGGCCTTGATGAGTTCCGTCACTAGAGACTACAGCTTGGTGGAAAGGCTGCAGCTTGATGCTCATCGAGGCCGTTTGGTTTGACGGGAGCAGATTGGCAGGTTAAAGGTAGCATACTGAAACTAGACGAGCTAAAGGTTTACACGCTGAGATCCTGCCAGAGCTCTGGTTCGGGCCACTCTGCACATGTGTTCTTGTGTTTTCTTCTCTTCTTCTGCCAGCGTCTTCTCTGTATGTTTATCATCTCTCCATCTGCCTGCTGTATCTGCCATGCCTGATGGAGGGTGTGTATATTATCCTGTGTCCAATCAATCACGCAGCTTTTCGGCTCCTTTTTTTACGCGAGGCTTCGGTTTGTGTGTCGAAGTGGACGTGCTGTTTGGGCCCGCCGAGCCTCAGCATTAATCAGGCTGGACCGCTGAAGGGTCGAGTTATGACTGAGGATTCTCAAACACACACACACACACATGCACACACACACACGCACACAGGCACACACACACGCGCACACAGGCACACACACACGCGCACACACGCACACACACGCACACACATGCACACACGCGCACACACACACACACAAATGCACACAAATGCACACACGCACACACATGCACACACACATATGCACACGCACACACACATATGCACACACACGCACACACACACACATGCACACACACATGCACGCACACATGCACGCGCGCACACATGCACGCGCGCACACATGCACACACACACATGCACACACACACATTTAATAACTGCTTTATTTGAGGGTAAATTTTAGAATAATCTCCACTGAGTCCGTCTGTTTTTAACTGTAATAAATCAGATTATCTGCATGAAGGGTTAGGGTTAGGGAAGCTTCTAAATATAATTTTACAGTTGTTTTTTTCTCTTTTGCATTTTAGTGCTGCTTCGTCACTCAGTGCAGAAACACTTTAGACGACTAATTACTAAAAGATTTAGCTGATTTTTAAAGTTTTGTCCCCTGAATTTTTGTGCAACCAGTTAAAAATGAATTAAACCCAAACCGTTGAACTGAGTGACTTACACAAGGCTCGTGTCTGCAGGTGGACAGCGACACGATTTGGAACGAGATCCACTCGTCCACTGCTGCTCGTCTGGCCGTCGGCTCTGTGGTGGAGCTCGTTTTCAAAGTCGCATCAGGGGAGCTGAAGGTTGGTTTTTCACACGTTGTGGAGGATTTCCAGACAGAAAAACTATGCACGTTTTAAATTTGGGACTTTTTATGAATATTAACTATTATTAGGACACATTTTTAGGCTTCAGTTGACAAAATGTGAAAAAATTTAAGCCTAAATTGATCTGGTAAATTGCTGCTGCATTACTAGATGTAAAAAAATGTTTACATCTGGCCAAAAGCCAGATAGGTTCAGCTTTTTAAAGAATTTACTAAATCTACTTTTCAGAACATTAAAAAAAATAAAATCCTAGAATTTAATAGTTGTGGTAGAGTCCCCGAACTCAGGTTTTTCTCAAGATCGGTGATCGGCCAAAAAGTGCAATCGGTGCACCTTTATTGTCTTGTGGAAATAGCTTAATTGTTCCTTTTCATGATTTCAGCTGCAACTTAGAGAAAAGGTGATTTATGCTGTCTGCCAGGCTGCAGATGCTCTGCAGAAAGGAGGGTAGAATAAAGCTGCAGTTTGTCCAACATGACTCAGTTTATAATTAATGGAATCCATCTTTTCAGTAGCTCAAAGAAAAATAATGATGTAAAAATAAATGTGCAAAACAATTTTTAGGAAGGAAAGAATTGAAAAATGTAGTTTTCCCCTCTTATTTTCCATAATAATTATGCAACACATAAACCATTTCAAAGAGAAATGTTGCATAACATCAGCAAACCTTCGTCTAAATAACTATAAAATATCTTTTCCTCGTATCTTTCTATAAAAATTTGAACATTTCTTGTGCTTCACCTTCAGATTATTCCATAAATTCCCTCCATAAACCCTCTCACTAAGATCCTTTGGACTGTTTGATAGTTTCTATAACTTCAGCTCATTTTTGATGATCTACGTCCCACCAGAGCACATTAAATACAAACGAATGGAACTTTCCATCCTCTTCAGTGCTGTGCACCATCACACCTCCTCCCTCCATCATTAGCACGCTCCAGACAGTCAAGCCCACCCTTCGTCGCCTTGCTCCACCCCCTCCTCTGTGGCGATGGCAGCTTGCTGTTTGAACCCAGCAGGGAGGCCCGGCTCTGCAAACACCAGCAGGCTCCACTAACAGGCCTTCTTTATTAGAGTTACACCAAAGCCACCTGCCGAGCAGCCGTCCCACTTAGCGTTAACTTAGCACCAACGCACCGCAGACTAATGGCATTCCTGAGAGTGAGACAGTAGCACGCCATGCACGGTTTTCCTGGATTGGATCGACATCGTTCAGCTTTCTTGTTGATGTCGTCTGCTCTTCTGCACGTTTGTTGAAAATGGGAACTGAAAAGAAAAAGCAGGGATTGAACAGCTACACGTGCAAAGGCACACAAATTCACCCTCATGCAGATGGTCCTCCGAGGATCCTCCACAGCTGAAAGTTCCACCTGCACCATTAACTCCACGAACTCCACATAAATCCACCCGGAGAACACACAGCCTGCTCCCCTCCTTGTTTCGCCCCCTCGTTTAAAGTTGTCATTTTCTTTTTAAGGAAACAATTCCCCCTCTCATTATCCCCGCTCTCAAACTCAGGATGTGATGTCCTCAAATCAGCTGAGGCAGTTGTCGCTGGAGTAATCCTCCGGCTGGCTGCTAATACAGCACAGCTGACTCAACATCATTAGTCCAGCTCGCCTCGCTCTGCATCAGCGCTGACATCGATCTAATGTCCCCATGAAGCAGCGGGAGCTGGGCGTGCTGCCTTAACTGACCCGACACCAGCATCTGTGTTTGTGCACACACCCAGAGGAATAAGTTAGGGGACATTATTCTGAACATTTTTGGTAATGATGAGGTCGGATTATCACATTATGATGTGAAGCGTTTATTTGTGTGGTCTTGGTGATGCTCGAACTGATCAGACTTGGGTTCTTTTGTGTTACAGAATGGTTTCGCTGTCGTCCGACCACCTGGACACCACGCTGAGGAGAGCACACCCATGTGAGTCAAAAAAGACCATATTAGTGAAGATTGTAATTATGACACATTATTAGATCCTGACTTACTGCCCGTCTCTTTTAGGGGCTTCTGTTATTTTAACTCGGTCGCCATAGCAGCCAAGCTCCTGCAGCAGAGGCTGAACGTCAGTAAAATCCTCATCGTGGACTGGGTGAGTTCACATCCGCTTTAAAGCAACACTAAATAAGTTTCCCACTTCTTCCTCCTACTGGTTGAAAGTGGAATTACAACTGTTGTAAACAAACCCGCTGCAGCCTGCTGTAGCTAGCGCTAACAAGCTAACACTAACATGAGGCATTTAATACTAAAATAAGCTTCGAAGTAAAAAGATCGACACCGTTGGACAAAAATTATAATACAAGTCCAGTAGCAACAAAGCCAGGTCACCATCAGTCCGTGATTTTGTAGCCTCCTTTAGCTCCCTCAAACTAGCGTAGGCCGTGCCGATGTTGACTCTGGTTTTAGATCTTTGTCCAAAGACAAAACTCTCTTACTTTTACTTCCAGGCTTCGCCATGATGCAAACAAAAAGGCTAAATTATTCTTCTTCTTGTGCTTTTTATTGACAATCAGCAAACTGAAGAAGCTAACTGCTAGCCATATTAGCTACTGGCACAGTAAACAGCTGTTGCCATAATGTAGGTAAAGACCTTCCACTAGTTTTCCTGTCTGAACCATAAAACTGTAAAGTACAGTTTCTGGTCAGCAGAGGGCAGCAGAGTGCTGTCCAATGTGAAGCTGCTCAAGTTTCTGGCTCAAGAATCACTGAAACCAGTTTGAAAGCAATAGCTTAAAGTGTTAGCGCTGCTTTAAATGGGCCTGAGTTTCTTTGCTGGGGAAGTCCGGTTATTTAGGGGGGTGATGATCCAACTAAGAAGGCAGATCTGGGACTACGATTAGGAGTAACCACAGTCGTGGTTATACTGAACCCATCCTCTGTGGTCTCTGGCTTTATTGTGTCCAGAGGATAAAATCCTAGTTTTGTCATTTCTGATTCCTCCTTTTGAAATGAAAGTTTTCCAAAGATTTTCCTCGTGTCCAAGAGCAATGCTCCCCGGCTGGTCACGGTCATTCCCAACAAGCCTTTGAAGGACCGTTTCATTTCCTGTGTCTGTCGCAGACGGAGCACAGGCCCGTCGTCATGACGATCGCCTCCAGCTCACAGGGACGTTTTTAGGGTCGGTGAATTAAAGCATCCTTTGAATGCAAAAAATGAGGTCATTTAATTGATGTCATGTTGGCAGAAGAACGCAGCTGTTCAAGTGTTTTTTTATTATATCCTGCTGACTGTTTTAATTTTTTACACCAGTCTGCAGCTGAGTGCAGGTGTAAAGAGTAATAGTCCTGTTGCTGTGAAAGACTTTCACTCTCCAGAGTGATTTGGTGTGCTGCTGGAGATAAGACGGCTTTTCCTAAAACGTTTTTCTTCCAGGACGTCCATCATGGTAACGGCACCCAGCAGGCCTTCTACGCCGACCCGAGTGTCCTCTACTTGTCTCTGCATCGCTACGACGACGGGAACTTCTTCCCAGGCAGCGGGGCGCCTGATGAGGTGAGAGCGAGACCACCGGTCGGCACGGCTTCTCGATACTCCTGCAGATAAAACATCAGCTTTTATGTGTTGCAGGTGGGCAGCGGTGCAGGTGAAGGCTTCAGCGTGAACATAGCTTTTACCGGAGGACTGGAACCTCCCATGGGGGACGTCGAGTATCTCGCTGCATTCAGGTAAATCACCTGCTGCTTTACGGAGAGGCAGAAAAGGCTGCAGCTGAAGTTTTACTGACTTGTTCTGTTGAATTTCTGCTCTGGGACCAGCTCTGAGGAAATGGTTCTCAAACACTTGAGTATTTTTGGCCACGGCCTAAAAAAAAAAAAGGAAAAATCACCGCAAGAAATAACAAATTATCTGCTGGGAGCTGTGGAGGAGGCAGGGGGCTTGTGCTTGTGCCAGGCCTGATTTCTGTTTGATCCTTTGACCTGATGCTCTATATATAAAACTTTCACACACACACACACACACACCCACCGCCCAACACACACATGCATGTTTCCGTGCTGACATGTACATGTCACCCGCTCGTTTTTTTGGATCGTCTTGAAAGCTGCGGGCCTGAATTTGTTCCAGCTCCCTTTGAAGAGGAGTTTTCAGCTGCGTGTCCATCTGGTCTGAAGCCGGCAGATCAAACCCGATGGACACCGTCTTACCCTAGCTTCTGGCTCACAACCTCCAGGAAGCACACCTTAGCCCGTTGATGCACATCAGAACCCCGTGTTCCTTCAGATACGTGCTCTCCTTTTTATTCTGCTCCTCTTTAGCCTTCTGTTTTCATGTGTCAAATTATTCATTATCCATCACTGAAGACAGAAGCTTCTGCAAAAAAAATGTTGTTGAAACAAAATTTAATAAATGCACAGAAGACATAGTGCATTTGCATTTTTTTTTGTTTAATGCAATTTTGCAAAAATATTTGTGCACAGAGCGTTTATGTTTTCAGTGACTTTCTGCTGCTTACACACAAATTTCATTATTTAAACCCTAAAGCAAAAAGAGTTTGGAGTCTTATCACTTCCTGTCCATGCACCTGTAATCCCCTGAGCCCTCAGCAGCAGGATTGCACCCCATGTGACAGCAGCTGACAGCTCATAGATCACACACACACACATTCATAGATTTACAGTATCTGTAGCTCTTCTTCTCAGGTTTTACAGTTCTTTGCTGTGTTTCCACACGTCCAACCTGATATGTGCATCGTTTTTTTTTTCTGTATAATGTTGTTGCCCCCCCTCCCTTTTCTGTGGGATGGGGGTGTGCATGCCTTGTAGCCAGGCACCCTCTCATTCCTCCGCTGGCCTGTGCCACGTTGCATTTGCAGGGGATCACGTCTGAGTCTCCAGAAAGCTCAGAGAAAAAAGATAAGAAAATTGGCTCTAATGAAAACCAGAAGCAGCGTTTTTCTTCGCCCCCCACCCCCACCCCATTGTCCCCCTCTTTGCCATGAACTTGGAAAGAAGAGAGAGCAGGAGAATTAAATTTAATTCAAAACAGCTCTCCGCAGCTCCAGATGACAGGGCTTTGAAGTGTGTGAGTTTTTCATTCTCCGATTCTTTCTCTCCTCCGCTCTCTTTCATTTTTTCATTTTTATGAACGGAGGGGGAAAGCCTTCAAGCGCTGCAGTTTAACCTTTTGTTCGCCGGTTTGAACAGACCCTCTCCCTCTGAAGGAATGTCGCTCTTAATGAAAACAGTGACAACAAATCAAATATTTGGACTCAGAACTGAGAAATTCACCTCACTGATGAATCATTTCCTTCTTCATTAAGTTTTTTTTCCCATCTCTGTTGCTCTCATATCAGCACACCTGTTGCTAGGTAAACAAAAGTAAACAGATGATGCAACATAACTGACAAATGACTCTCATTGCAGTTAAAATCTGACTGGAAGCGAGCCGATGTCCCGGGATGTCCCGTCGCTCCCCGCTCGGTCGTAAACGTTTCCCTCCCCTGATTAACAAACAAGTCCTCTGATTCATGCCCAGCACGTCCTCCTCAGAAACCGCCGTCTTCCCTGTTTGCCAGCCTGCTAATTGATTTCTTTAAAATGTCTGGATATTATTCCAAAGGGTGGGGAGGGGGGGGGGGTGTAGCTGATGACACCTTCCCAACCAGAGCTGTTTCTGTGTGTGCTCAAGGCTGGTGGAGGAGAGGTGGTTTAGTCAAGGTTCCTTCTGCCATTGTGATTCTGCACCGCGCTGTTATTAAATGTGAGTTTTTTTAATGGCCTGAATGTTAATAAACCAAGGTTGCGAGTTAATCTGGGTGGATTATTTCACATGAATGTGAGACTGTCATCCACTGAGTTTTATCTCAGTCTTTCATCTCCTGAAGGATGACGTTCGTCCCTGAGATGTTGCCAAATCCTCTCTAGAGCTCTATGACGCACACGCTGCGTGTATCCTCACTGTCTGGGACTCCCACCTCTCCCTCAGACAGCTGTGTGTTCGTTAGGGTGTTGTGTTGTGGTGGGGGGGGTGAGGGGTGCACACAGCTCAGGGCTGTAATTTGATGGTGAGCAAAGAAATGGAAAAACCTGTGGCCTACAAAGTTCAGGGTGAGCTGCTCACCCCACATCTAGCAAACCAGCGCTGTGTTCCTGAGGTCGGCAAAGTGCAGGGGACACACAACAGAGCCCTGTGGTACTCCATCCCTCACAAACCTCACCGAACTGCCACAGGCTCGTTTATTCCAGAATCCTACTAAAAAATGTTGTGCAGAGCCAAAAGTCCCACAAGGAACCAGAGAGAAGCACTTGTTTTGACATCTGGAAAGTCCAACTGAAATAAACCAAATTCCACTTATTGGAAAAGTCACAGAAGCTGCTGATGTCATTCAAGCATCATGGAAACAATCGTATCCTATACGTTATGAAAACTCAGATTAAGAAAGTTAATTTAAAGCCCCATTCCTTAATTTTGCAGATATATGCTCTCTGTCACCCTCTAGAGGCTTGCTGTGTAACGTCACTGTCGTAAAATCAAATGTCTCTCTCGGGCATAAGAGGCATGTTTACATTCCTAATGTCAGGCAAAACAACGAAAACAAACTTTTCCACCTCCACACATTGAATAAATAGTTTTATCAGGACTGTGTAACAACTTTATGCCCGACCAAACACAATAACCCTGGTGAAATCATTTATTACTTACCTAGCCATTAGCAGCACGGCTAGGTCAGAGTCCGTAGTTCATGCTGTTCTTTCTAAAAGAGCTCTCCAGCGAGGAAAAGATGGCCCAGTAATAACTCTGGTCTTTGCTCTTGCTCTATCACGTTCTCTTTTTCTTTTCCTAGATTCCTCTGATACAGGATTTCTAGCTTTCTTTGGTGAATCTGTCGCTGCTACAGCGAGTCTACGTTATACAATTATGGCAAGCCAAAGGGATAAAAAAAATGTGCGTTCTAAACTGGCATTATGTCCGCCAAAATGCTTGTTCAAGACGCGCGTTTTGGCGGACATAATGCGAGTTTAGAACGCGCGCTTTTTTTATCCCTTTGGCTTGCCATATTTTGCCGTAAAGCAACACCCAGTCAGTACTTCCGGTAGCGACCCGAGCTCAAAAACTGTATATTGCAGTAAACAGACATGGGACCCCCCAACACTAACACAGGTATGAAAATGAACATAATAGATGATGGTATGACGCCAAAACTTTACAAAAAAAGCATAATTTTAAGGTGTAAAAGTTGCGGAATGTTGCTTTAAATGATTCTAATCAGGGACGTCACTAGGATTGAGAGATAATGGGGGCTTAGCCCCAGGAGCTTGACGTTTGTCACACCCTGCAAAGACTTCATCACGTAATTCATTATTTTAAGAGCATCTAACAATTATTTTATCACTTTTTTTCCTTCCCTGCCTTCTTGCATTGTCTCTCTTCTTTTTATCAAAAAATAACCCTAAATCATTTCATTAGTGGGGTCTATGTTGAAGAAAGATGTAATATTTTATATCCATCAAAAATTAGATATGTTATATTTCCAAATAAAGCTGATAAAGTCCTCTTTAACTGAAATAAGTGCAATTTAACTGTTTTAGGAATGTCTTCTTTTTTGGAAGTCAACATATGGTCACCCTAATCATGACACATTAATTACAACAAAGTATCACTAATGCAGGCGTGCGACAAAAAAAAAAAACTCCTGTACCCGCATATAACATCTGCAGAAATTTTAAAATTAAAAAAATTTAACTGAAAAATAAATTTTTAAAAATTCACCCATAATAATAGGGGGCTTGGGAATATTTTAGGGGGGCTGAAGCCCCCCTAAAATAACAGCGATTCTAATATTATTTTCCTGTGCAAACCCTTTCACTTTTATTCAACCTCTCCATAAATCCCCAGAAGTTTCCAGCCACAGCCTGCAGTGAATCTTTGATTTTTGTGTTTTGCGTGAAGCGCACAAGCTCCAGAGTCGCGTGCCAAATGAAATTTGTATACAAACAGCCCTCGCTCACCACACCCATCCATCCATGAATTATCCTCCATAATTAACACACATGCAATTAGATCTGTCCTGCTTTCTACTTTGGAGCTGTGGATGGGGTATTTCTGCCTCCACATTTCCAAACTTCCCACTTTAAAGGTTTATTTGGAAATTATTTCTGACAAACACATGAAATCACTGCGTGTTATTTTAAACTCTGAAAGGGACATACATATTAAAAATCTGAACCACGACAAGCGTTTTTAACCCACTGGTTCAGGTTAAATGGCAAAATGTGGTCATTCTTCAATGATGATGTAATAGATGGCACTTAATCTGATGTTTTAACAGGCTTTCGTGCTTTTAAAGAAGCCAAATTCCCATTAAAACTATGCAAATTTTAAAATTTCATTTTTTTCCCTTGTTCTAGAACGTTGGTCATGCCCATCGCCAATGAGTTTGCCCCAGATATGGTTCTGGTGTCGTCTGGCTTTGATGCTGTGGACGGCCATGCCCCGCCCCTGGGAGGATACAAACTGACAGCCAAATGTAAGTATTGATCATAAATACTCCTGGTGTTCTAATATTAGCTGTTTCCATAGATTTATCCCCTTAAATCAGGTGTAGAGGATCTTTTGTGTGTAACACACCGCAGCCATGACTTTTGTGTTTAGATGAAGACGTTGGCGTGCCAGAAAAGAGATTTTCCAAAAACCGCGCCGCAGATCCCAAATATGAGTAGGGGTCTTGGTTGTGAAAGGGGGTGTTATTGGTGGTTTAGAGTGGGATGAGAGTAAAGAACAGTTGAATTCATATGTTTGAGCTGAGAGGAGAAACATCAAAGTCGATGACAGAGACCAAACTGAAAGCTGTGTTTATAAAATTAAACCTGGCTCATATTAGGGCTTGTTTCTGGCCGGCAGTAAATCCACAGAGCTCTCTCTTCCTCTGCTCCTCTCTCTGATGCAGTCACCCCATCCCTCATCCAGGACTTTGCTGTTTTGTTTTTCTGCTTTTATCAAAATCCAAAGAGGAAGTCGGCGGCTCGACAGCAGTTCTCACCCATTTCATTTTTCACCCCTTGTCCCCTTCCTGTCTCTGCTGTCATTTCCTCCGGGTCCAGGCTTTGGCTACCTGACCAGGCAGCTGATGGCGCTGGCAGGAGGTCGCTTGGTGCTCGCCTTGGAGGGGGGTCACGACCTCACGGCCATATGTGACGCCTCTGAAGCCTGCATCTCCGCTTTGCTTGGCAATGAGGTAAGCACCGAGGATCCCCAAACACATGAAAATGTAAAAATACAAGAAACATAGACAACAATCTTTTTTATCCAATAAATACTCTGACGTTACTGATAGTTTGATTTGCAGCAACTTTATGCAAAATACTAATTATTAAACAGTGATTTAAATGAGCATTAAAGGTGCAATATGTAAGATTTTTACAGTGAAATAATCACAAAACAGTCTAACATCTCAGGATTGTCAGAAGGGAGGTTATACTGAAACAAATTTCCTTCTCAGCCGGCTGGGGGGGTTGTCAATTTTTCTAAAGTCTTTCAAAAAAAACAAAAGCGGGTCATACTGTTTACCCTCTGTGAGTTTGTGAGGTTGCAGAATCTGCAGTGAGCTAACGCTGCAATGCTGGCATTTGTAATTCAACACCGGCAGACAAAAAGCTCCAGAGTTGTTTAAAGAACTGAAGCCAGTAAACAGGAGCGACTCAGAAGTTATTTCTTTTACCCTAAGAAGCCACGGCATCTTTTTGTTTTACTCTAATATCAGATCAAGAAGGCTAGAGGCTAACATTGAGCTAACAATGCTAACGGTGAATTAGAAACAAATAGTCGGCTCTAAAAATATCTCAAGCTACTTTTTTATTTACCAACAACTTACAGTGAAATGTATTTGTGAAGTGAATAATGATTCAATCATGGCGTTTTACTTCCTTTAATGAGTCGTTCAGAACTATAACAGCAAGCTAGCAGCAAGACGGCTAACAACCACACTTCCTGTAATGCCGGAGACAAGCTACCTGAAATTTTCACTTTTCCACTTGAAAAAATGTCTATAATGGCTTCCTAATGATTTTTAACTGGCCAAGAAGCCGATATTTAACATTGATGCGTTTGTTTAATCTTGCCTTCTTCAACCAGCTCACATGCACCCCACGAGCACGCACACTCCAAAACGAGAACTTGAGTTCTGGCCTATATGTCGTCACAAAGGCCAGATATAACCAAATATGAACCAGCAGCGAACAAACCAGCACAACAAAGCTCATTTCATAACGTGAAACGCATAAATTATGTCTTACCGTTGCTGATCCGTGTTACGGGGGAAAAAAAGTCCACTTGGTTTGTGTATTCGATCTTCACAACAGCATGATGAGCCGATGCCAGGCTGTTTAGCTTGCTTTGTCCCATCCAGACTGTTTACAGATCTCCATTGCTGCGTCCTATCATTTTCTGGTTTACGGCGCTTCGCTGAAAAAAAACTCAACAACAAGCGAGGAAGCCATTCTGCACGAGGCGAGGCTTGGGCTCGTACTGTTAGATCCCGTAGGTCACTGCCAGGTCGGGTTCAGTTATAACTTTTGTTATTTTGGAGCAAGACGCTGAAGCTGCTTCCTGCTTCCTTCCACCAATCAACGCGCCCCTCAGTCCCGCGCGGGCACAGCCGAAATATCGCGTGTGATCTCGCGGGAAAATATGCCCTTTACAAAAAAGGATCAGAAAAGCACATTTTTTATTTATTTTTCCAATACAATTTATTTTAATGGCCTAAAAGACTATAATAGGATGTAGATATCCACGGTGTTATAGGTGATGACTCCTTTAAGAAGCTGCTGTGGGTTCCTTGCTTAAATTGTTGAAATAGACTTTTTGTGTCTGACTTATTACTCTGCGTACCTGCTCTGCAGCCACCCTCACCTTACCACGTTGACATCTGGTAAAGCTTCAGAAGTGTAGGGACATCTCAGACAAACTTTCAGTTTGAAGGACACTTTTGTTAGTAAAGAGAGTCTGGGGCGCTGCATCTTATGTTTCAGAGTCCTGCTGGGCACCCCGTCTGGCAGGAGTTTGAGCAGGTCCCTGGGCGGGTGCCGTGGTGAGCTGAGAATTTGAAAATAGGCAGGAGGTGAGGAGGGAGGCGTCAATTGCATCTGCCCTGTAGGGCACCGTACTCACCTAAGGCCCAGTCAGTGATCCACATCTGAAAACGCTTAGCCTCACACCTCTTCCAGCAGGGTCAGCCTGGGTCTAGGGATCAGATAATAAAGGGAAATGGGGTAATCATTTGAAGTTGGGAGGGAACCTAATGTTATTCAGCAGCTGAAAAAAGGCCTCTTGGTTGAGCGATGGGAAAATCAGAAATCAGATCAAAACGGCACCAAAAAGTGTTTGTTTGTTTTTTTTTTATCTGCAAGGGGCTTTGAAATGAAAGCAGACTGCTGCCGGGAAATGTCAGAAATCAGAAGACAAGAAAAAAGCCTGTGCTTTTGTTTCTGGTTCACTGTCTTGCTGCAGCCACAAATAGCAACTCTGAGGAAAATTTAGGCATACATGGGGAGTGTGTAATCACCCACCAGGCTGTGTGGGCATCACATGGGCAACAGTGTGCTGCGTCTGCTCAGAACGTGTCCACGGAGGGAGTTTTTACCCTGGAATAAGGTTTGGTGTGTGTTGGCTGAGTGGGCTCAGGCATTAAACCACAGCTGGATCAGTCGGTCAGCTTCAGACAGCCCGAGGCGCTGTATCATCTGGAAGGAACACGCTGCATTACCAAAATAAAACTCTCTGATTCAGCTTTAAACGTTGAACGTCTTATTCTTTGTTTTTCAAGCTTGGACAGTCAAAATGTAATTTTAAATTTGGCAAAAATCGAAATTTATCTTATTTTATTTTGCTTAAAGGACTCTATAAATGTATTTTCTCTGGTGGTGGGGATTAATTATGATTAATTAATTAGAAAAAATGCATTAATTGGGGGATGTTGAAGTTTAGCAGCAAAATACATGCCCTAAATATCAATGGATATCGTCAAGCTGCACCTATAAAAAATGCCAAAACCTTGGCTACAAGAACATGCAAACTTTTTTCTGTGCACCAAACAACTAAAACTATAATCAAGTGAATTATCGGAAATCCCTCTTCATGACCCGAAACCTTAACCCTCTGCTTCATTATTTTTAATTTAAAAAACAGCTTTGGGGGCAAATTTTTTTTGAATTAGTAAAATGCGATTAATCAAGATTAATTAATTACAAACCCCCTAATTAATTAGATTATTTTTCAAATCAAGTCCCACCCCCAATGAGCTCAAAATAGAGCTTTTTTGGTGCTTTCATTTTGTAGAAGAAGCTTGCAGAGGTTTCCGTTTTCCTCTTTTTTTGTGTTTTCAGTGTTTTTCAGCTCACTTGTGAAAGATTAGCATTGTATATTCTAATCTAAAATAAAATAGACGTGTTTACTACCACTGTACTGTTTTACTCTGAAGCCCACCCTAACGGCTCATGAATGATGTATTTGCAGCTACGCTCCTCAACTCTGAACTCAGGAATAAATCGATGATTGCTCACATGCAGATGTTGGCCGACTCCTAACCACGGCTGTTAGCAATAATTTGCTAAACAACAAGCTAATATGCTAATTGTTACCAGCTGCCCGTGGGGTTATTACCGCCGTCCAGTTACAGTTAGACGCTCGACTTCACCTGTCTCCCTTTGGGCCCGGCGGTTCCCCCACAAAGCCGGCCCACACCCTTATCTGAAAAGGTCACCTGTTTTTCACCTTGCACACGATTACCTCGTTCAGTTAGCGTAACATAATCAGACGGTTAAATGGCCGCCAGCGTACGCACCAAACGGTAAACAATGAGTGCCTTGTGCACTTTTCTTTTGCTGAACAAGTGGAATTCCTCCTCTTTCCACTGTTTTGGTTTGAGCCTCCCTCAGGAATGTTTTTACCGGAGCACATTCCTCTCTGCTCTGAGCTTTACGTGGTGTCTCGGTTTGGTTGGACAGAGCTCTGGACTTTGTGTGATGGCGGCGGCGCAGATCATCATCCTGGATTTAAAGGTTTCACCTGCAACGGAAAGCTCATCCACGGCCACCGATTCAAATGTTTTGAAAGGTTGCCCGGCATGATGTCATAAACGAATGAAGGCTTTTTCATGCATGCATGTCTGCATATGTGTCTTTGCTGTACCTGCCGACCGGTGGGGCCCTGAGGTACCATGACAAGAGTCATTAAAGTTTATAAGTGTGAGGCCCGGCTGTCAATCAAACTGACAAGCAGCCGCGGTCTGACTCTGCTCTGAGGCGAACTCCACCAAACCCCAGAGAACCCGTGACCTTGCTCTGACAGGAAGCTGGATCAGCATGGGCCGGGCAAACCTGGGCTGGAAGTGACTCGGTCCGCCGAGATAGCCAGAAACTTGTAGAAGAACGTTGTGACTGAAAGACTGATGATTTTTGAGTTTTCCGACTTGGAAATTTTAAGTGATGAATAAGTTGTGCTGTCTCCCCCTCAGCCACAGCCAAAGCAATACTCTTCCACTTTTAGATGGCATCCATTGAATTTGCGTCACTTTCTGTCAGACTGATGGCTTTCCTTGGCGGTTCATCACTAAAGGGAGCTGAATTTATTCACTTTTCAGACAACGATGATGAACTGAACCTCTCCCAGCCCTGCTAGGATGGGGGTTGTGAATCAGAAAAGACTCACATTAGGTGACGAACACCGGTCAAAGACGGTGGGTTGGTCTAAATGTGAACAGTTGGATGTAAATAGTGGTGCACAAAGCCGTGTGTGTGCACGTACCTCAGCTCATGATGTAGCCTGTCGTGCCACAGCAGGATTAAAGTATCCATCTCCTTGAACTGCCTTCTTTCCCTCGGCCCCGCGGACCCCTCCCACACACTATTTGTTTTAATTAAAAGAAAACTTTCAGTCTTGGCCAGCCGAGACCAACCGACGATGCCTTTTTCCCTTTCTCTCTCCAGCATCCTGCTTCCAAAACATCAAGCCAACTCTTCTTTTTCTTCCTCCTCTCATCTCTCCGTCCCCGTTTCCATGTTGGTGCGTTATTCCACCGGGGATGTGACGGAGCAGAAAAGGGATGTGTGCTGTCTGCGTTGGAATGTGGAGCTAAATGAGCCCATTTAACAAAACGGGACGAGAAAGTGTCGGCCAAAGGGGAAATTAAATCATTCCGGGTTAGGAAGGCACTTCAGGGAATAGCTCTGAATTGTGGCTTGGAGAATTTCGTAGACTCTGGTCGCTGAGGTGCGTTCGTGTTTGTGTGAACAAGCACTTTCCGGGTTTGTGCATCTGCGTACACCCATGCATGTCCTCAGAGCGGGACTCGGAACAAAGCGCGCTGTGTAGTTCGTGTCAAAGAGTAGCAAAGCTGACGACGAGTGGGAGGAGGCGTGCATCTGCAGGCATTTTTTATTGTGTCAGCAGCTTGAGATTGTTCCCAACCTCTTGGACTGACTCAACAGTGGGTTGTGGTCCACATTTCAAAAGTGATCCAACAGAACCCGCGGGACCTCGCTTTAGGTCAAACCAGGTTTTGGAGCGGACTTTCTGAACACCTG
Organism: Aphyosemion australe; assembly: GCA_006937985.1. Taxonomy (NCBI): domain Eukaryota; kingdom Metazoa; phylum Chordata; class Actinopteri; order Cyprinodontiformes; family Nothobranchiidae; genus Aphyosemion; species Aphyosemion australe. The sequence continues at coordinate 712,406 of SSNS01000239.1, read as the reverse complement.
TCCGACACAATGGTAGAAATCCTAATTTAGCTGATTTAGCTGAAGTCTGCAAATGTATAAGAACTGTAAATATTTACATAATTGGTACTGTGGAAAAAGTAAAATGGATATATTGTTGTCTTGTTTGCTTTTTAGTTGGACCCTATTCCTTATGAGGTGCTCCAGCAGAGACCAAACGCCAACGCTGTTCACTCTATGGAGAAAGTCGTTGAAATTCACGGTAAGTAGATCACTCACATCAACGTCAAACATGGCGTCATATAATCACTATCATCTTGTAATCCTCAAAAGGAAACAAAAAGGTGAAGAGCTCTACTTGATATAAAAAACACTCATGAGCAGCAGATCTCAAAAGGACAAACTCATCTTCTGTTAAAGGGGACATATTTAGCAAAATTCACCTTTTGCATCCTTTTATGCCGCCATGTGGGTTTCTACTGCCTCTAAAATCACTCAAAACACAAAAAAAAACCTCCATTCATTTTCTGTCCACGTTTGGTTGCAGCAATTATTTACTTAAAACAAGCCGTTTCAAAAAGTCCCTTATTGTGACATCACAAGCAGGCAAATAGTAGAATATTACCACCTCTCACGTGTAAGAGCGAGCTGCTGCTGGAGGAGCAGCGGCTCTACTCGGAGTTCTGCTCGGAGCTTCTCAGCTTATAGCAGCCTGAGTGGGGGAGGGGTGGGCGTGGCCAGCTACAGCTTGTTTTCTTAAAGTGACAGAGACCTGAAACGACTCATTCTGGAAGGTACTGAAAGAATAAAGCTGCTGAAATTACTTTATGTGTACAAAGAACTTTATGAACATGTTTTGTATCGACCATAGAACTATTATTACCTACCAAAATAACATATGTCCCCTCTAAAGTTTATTTGCTGCACTTTGTTTCACATACAAATCATTCCTTGTGCATCTCTAAATACATACTGTCCTAATTACACTACTGCATCGTTTTGTGTTTTAGGTAAATACTGGCGTTCACTGCAACGCTCTGCCTCCACGCTCGGTTGTTCGTTGAGCGAAGCGCTGCAGCGGGACACAGAGGAAGCTGAGACTGTCTCTGCTATGGCTTCATTGTCTGTCGCTAACAAACACATTGGCAAAAGGTCGGTGTCCTTTACTGACTTATTGTCTTTGCTTCTTGGAAATGCGTCTTTGTGCTGAACATTCTGAATTTGGAGAAAATTGGGTGATTTTTTTTAACATATGAAATTGAAAAGTGTTGAATTCTTTTTTGATTTCTTTAGAACTGAAGAGGAACCAATGGAAGAAGAGGCTCCGATGTAAAAACATCCAACTCAAACAGAACCATGGTTACCGTCTGAAGACTCAGACCAGCGTTTAACTTCGTCCTCACCCAGTCAGTAGATTCTTCTCGCACGTTCTCACGGCTGTCGCACAAGAAAAGGTGTATCGTCACGACGACGGCACGGAGAGCTGACAAACGTTTCTCTCAGAAAGAAGCGGACATCTAAAGACGTGCAGCAGTAGTGCACGGGACTGTTAGCGTTCACGGGTTGCACTAGAGGTTGGACAAAAGAAGATGGAGTCAGTTTTGGCACTAGTGCTTTTAAAGAATGAAAACACAACACTAGACGTGTGCTTTTTGACTCGTTTCATTCTGGTTTTCTGCGCTTTATCGTCTGATTCCGATCAAAACCACCAGAGCTGTTGTAACGACGACTCTTTACTAAAGATGGATTCCTGTTTGTCGAAGACGTCTGACTGAAACAAAGTTTCCTGAGTTGGAGTTGCAGATGAGGACGGTCAGCAGATAATTTTTTTTTTTTTTGCTTTTGTTTCTGCCAGTAAATGACTGAGCATTTGTGCCTTTTTTGTAATTTCGTGGGTCCACTGCCTTAAAGACGGATTTTCTCCTGATTTAAAACATTTTTATCCTAACGAGACATCGGCTGCCTGCATGTTTTCGGCACATAAACTTGGAGGAGTTTGGCATGTTTGTTTTTCCTGCAGCCAGCCTACTCTATCTCCCTCCATCTTTCTGACGTTTTCTGTTTTCATCTGAGAAGGTCGACCACAGCTACAACGAGCCCAGACGGCTGCACACTTCAGCAAAGACTTGTCTCTGCGACAGATCCTACAGGAGAAATCGTGTCGCTTCTTAAAAGTTATCGAGGGATGTAATTGTTCTCATATGTGCAAATTTGTTCAAGCAGCCTTCTTGCTTTCACACCTGGGATTTTCCACCAGGGGTGTTCCGAGGCTCCCGCAGCTGGTTTAACACGTTGAGCACATCTGCTCCCCAAATGTCAGGTGCAGGTGTGGATATTTCCATCTGTACTTTTACAGTAAAAGCCAAGCTGTTCTGCAGAAATATCAACTCGTATGCACACACGTGATTGTTCATCTGAATTTTAACATTTTCGTTAGTATGAGCGTAATCTGTGTAGTTTATTCATAATCTCCTCAGGCGAGGTAAGAAAACTAACATTTAGAGGGATTTATTGGTAATAAAAGTTTTATTTACTTCAAAAAGTTGTCTATTAAAAACCTTTCACTGAAGAATTTTGCCTTTCTTGGAATGTTTGGATTGCTCCGTTTGTTGCAATCTGTAAATTCACCACTAGATGGCGGCAAAATGCAAACAGAAGCATTTTTAGTTTGGCTGAGTCTCGAACCATCCCGTTCTTTAGGGAGCTACCTTTTTTATTCAGTGAGCTGTAGCCGTTTATTGTACATACGACACATTTTGACACCCTTAGGTGGACTTTAGATACTTTTTCGTTTAAATGAAAACTGTTTGAGGGTTCAAGCTCTTGTTTTAGGTAAGAATCTGTTTCTGAGTTCAGGATTTCGTGGGGGGACATGTTGGGAGGCAAATGTTTCTACTTTGTAAAATGAAAACTTGTGTATTTACTGTTTGTTTATAGTAGATTTATATATTAAAGAAAGGAGTATATTATATATATCTATACATAATGAATATTTGGACCTTGTTTTGAAGTTGAAAAGGACATTTTCCATCGGCTGCATCTGCAGTCGACCAGGTTATGTTGTTACAGCAGTTTTTGTCTTTGACGGTTTTAAAGTCGCCTTCATCCCACGAGCGTCACGGCACTGTTACAGTATGTGTTACATATCTGTACCATTTTCTACTTTTTACTGTTACGTGTGTAGCTGTTCCTGCATCATATGACTTTAAAACTCTGCACTGGTCAAAAGCAAATAATTGATGGTCTGTTTGATTTTTTTTCCTTTGATGTGTACAAATGTATCCATGTAAGGATAATTTGAATATAGCTGCATGGTCCTGCTGCTTCTTTGGTAAAATTACTGTCGTGATAAATCATTTCATATCCAGTAAGAGACAAAACTTTTATGGTTTTTGCTTGATGAGGACAAATTAAAAACGAGACCTATCCGCCTGTTTTAGGTTTTATGATTGGATTTAATTAAGAAACTGGTGGGTTTTATTTGCATTTTGACTGAATTTATTTAAATTTAACAACAAAAAAGACCATCTTTAGTTTAGTAAAGGATAAAGGATCTTTTTCATGACAGCTTCTGATGAGGTTGATTTTCCAAAACACCCAGCCAGCACACATAGGTGGGCCCCATATGGGATCTATATGGGCAAGCCGTATGGGTCCCAAATGGGTTTGTCCGCTGTTTCCATGGTAACCCCACAGGGGTTTGCCGTGTTTGTGTCTCTGAAAACCCATGTAGGGCCCGTTTAAATCTACGTGGGCAAAACTCTTTCTAGGAAAACCCCCATGGGGCCACCGTGGAAACAGTGGACATACCCTGTTGGAACCCATATGAGGCCCACCTATGTGTGCTGGCTGAGCAGAAGGAATATTTTCTCTCAACTTTTTCTGTAAATAGTTGACTATAAACTCAGCTGAGACCTGCAGTGGAGTGTTGTAAAGCATCACTGTTTTGTATTTTTCTGCTTTTATCCATCACAAACACAGCTTGCTCCTTATTGAGTCTGAGCCTGTTGGACTCAGGACACACATGGAGGGAATCCGAGGTCAAGACCTGTGCCGAACATGTTAAATTGGTCTCTGCGCGCATTAGTACACTTGAGGAGAAACTTCCCGTCAGTCGTGGTTTTATTTCTGTTTTGGTTTTTCATGCGCAGCCAAAACTCTCACCGTCTGGCTGTCTCTTCACACAGAAAAGGCTGCATTCCATTTTAACGTCCATTTATTTGAAGCCAGAGCTGTTTTTAGGTTCACTCCTCTTTGCTCCGTTTGTCTGCATGCACTGCCTACCTGTCCGTCCGTCCGTCCGTCTCTTTTCTGGCCTCTTACCAGCACAAGGGAATGAGCACTGAAGGCCACGAATACTTTCACTGCATCACATCTTTTACTGCAGTTTTATTTCTAGCGGGGAAAAGTTTGGGAGCGTTTCATGTTGTACTTTTCACCTGTAGCATCTGGACTCTGGAGGATAAAAGAGCATCGTCTAACACGAGTTAGAGTTGATTGTATTTCTGTAGAAACTGAGCGCTCTGTAAGCTGCAGCAGCAGAATGAGGACGGGACTTTTTGGAGATTTTTGTGGTGATTTCTTTGTGCTTCTGTCACACCTGGACCTTTTTAAAGGATGCCTGATGAGCGTTGCAGTCCATTCCACTAAAACACAATAAAACATTAAAAAGCCAGTTATCTGTTTGACCACTGTGCTTCAGCAGCAAGCACTTCTAGGTTTACATGTGTATAAAATACATATTTTTTTTATCACATTTGTTTTTGACTTGTTCTGCCATTGTTACATAAATAGTACTTTTTTCTGGGAAAACCTTTACTCTAACATGTTGTCTTTGACGTGTAATATAAAAGTATTGTTTTTGAACAACTGGCTGCATTGTCTGTTCTTTTAACATCTATAAGATTTATTGCGTAAATTTCAAACAAGAGGCTTAGTTTTTGCTGCAAGTCACATCATTTTACATTTTTTATATTTGTCAGTATTTGGATAAGAATAAATTTGAATAGGAAAAGCTGATTTTTGCTTTGTGTTAAGTGAGCATGAACAACTTTTTTATCCTCACATGTTGGTCAGGGAAGAATTTGATGCTTGTAAAACTTCTTTCAGCCCAATTCAACGCTTAATTTTGCTGAAATAGACAAACTCCTAAAATTATAAACAAAGTAACCGGAACAATATAGAAAATTAAATTATATCTTATATTTGAAAAGGTGTATTTTTAATATGAGTAAAGTACAACATTTTGATTACACAAAAGTAAGTTTTTTCTTTCACTTTTTCATAACACATACAATAATGTGACTTTTTAGCTGGTTTAGGAGTTTGCTCCTGTACCTCTGGGACTGTTGGTTCAAAACTAGGATCTGCCTGTGTCAGTCATTGCATCCTTTGGCAAAACACTTCACCCAGTTTGCCTGCTGGTGGTGCTAAGAGTGAACATTTTAGGACACGTGCTATAGTATGACCTTTTAATACATTTTCATGACACATGCTGTAGTATGACTTTTTAATAAATTTTCATGACACATGCTATAGTATGACCTTTTAATACATTTTCATCACACATGCTATAGTATGACTTTTTAATACATTTTCATGACACATGCTATAGTATGACCTTTTAATACATTTTCATCACACATGCTATAGTATGACTTTTTAATACATTTTCATGACACATGCTATAGTATGACTTTTTAATAAATTTTCATGACACATGCTATAGTATGACCTTTTAATACATTTTCATCACACATGCTATAGTATGACTTTTTAATACATTTTCATCACACATGCTATAGTATGACTTTTTAACACATTTTCATCACATAATAACCTTGAAGATAATGCTGATTGGCAATAGAAGTCGGTGAAGCCATTGTTAATACGTTCACATGCTTCCTGGCCCCTCCCTTTTTTCAGCTCCTTATTTTAGTGTGATCTTTTTAATGAAAAATCATGACACATGATATGAGTTACTGTACTCATACTATGGCATGTGTCATTGAAATGCATTGAAAATGTTATATTATAGCATGTGTCATGGAACCTAATTAAAACATTGTACGATATACCATATGTCATAAAAACAAAGCTTTGATTCTTGGACCATTGGTCTTCAATTTGTAGGCTCCCCCTGGGTCAGGTCATACACAGTAACAACAATTAGTGCTGCCTTGTTGATGCCAGAGGTCAGAGGAGAATGGCCAGACTGGTTGGAGCTGATAGAAAGGCAACAGGAACTCAAATAACCACTTGTTACAACCAAGGTCTGCAGAAGAGCATCTCTGAACACACAACACGTGGAACCTTGAGGCAGATGGGCTACAGCAGCAGAAGACCACACCGGGTGCCACTCCTGTCAGCTAAGAACAGGAAACTGAGGCTACAATTCACACAGGCTCACCAACACTGGACAATAGAAGATTGGAAAAATGTTGCCTGGTCTGATGAGTCTCCATTTCTGCTGCGACATTCAGATGGTAGGGTCAGAATTTGGCATCAACAACATGAAAGCATGGATCCATCCTGCCTTGTATCAACGGTTCAGGCTGGTGGTGGTGGTGTACTGGTGTGGGGGACATTTTCTTGGCACACTTTGGGCCCCTTAGTACTAATTGATCATCATTGCAACGCCACAGCCTACCTGAGTATTGTTGCTGACCATGTCCATCCCTTTATGACCACATGGACCCATCTTCTGATGGCTACTTCCAGCAGGATAATGCTCCATGTCATAAAGCTGGAATCATCTCAGACTGGTTTCTTGAACATGACAATGAGTTCACTGGACTCAAATGGCCTCCACAGTCACCAGATCTCAATCCAA
>SSNS01000239.1:320452-704875 GCA_006937985.1 Aphyosemion australe | reverse complement strand
CCACTTGTTACAACCAAGGTCTGCAGAAGAGCATCTCTGAACACACAACACGTGGAACCTTGAGGCAGATGGGCTACAGCAGCAGAAGACCACACCGGGTGCCACTCCTGTCAGCTAAGAACAGGAAACTGAGGCTACAATTCACACAGGCTCACCAACACTGGACAATAGAAGATTGGAAAAATGTTGCCTGGTCTGATGAGTCTCCATTTCTGCTGCGACATTCAGATGGTAGGGTCAGAATTTGGCATCAACAACATGAAAGCATGGATCCATCCTGCCTTGTATCAACGGTTCAGGCTGGTGGTGGTGGTGTACTGGTGTGGGGGACATTTTCTTGGCACACTTTGTGTCACAAAATAGCTCTCACGTGAAGGGCGTGAGAGTGTGGCGTGGTTAGATAACCCAGACGCGGAAAGATCGAGCGTTGGGGAGCAGCTAGCACGCAGTTTAATCTAGGAACAACAGCGCCGAACCCGAAAGGCAACGGGAGCGCGGCGTTGTTCCGGAAAGTAAGAGAGAAACTTACTTGGAGGTAGGCGGGAAGCCTGGTGAGTCGGGACGCTCCGGTAAAAACGGGAGACGCTCCGGAGGAGAGCCGGAAGGCTAGAGTGAGGAGCCGGGTGGCTTGGATGAAGAGCGGATTGGCTCGAATAAGGTGAGAGCGGTTAAACTCGAAGTAGAGCTGGATAGCTCGGAACTCTGACATGCAGAAACGATGACTGAGTGGCGAGGTGGAGTGTGCTTCCGGCTTTTAAGGATGACGTGGATGTGCGGGGCATTGTGGGAGGTGGAGTCAGAGTGTGGATGTGACAGGACCCCCCCCTCCAGGGACGGCACCTGACGGCCCAGGATGGCGGGCACGGTAGTCTGCAATGAGTGAGGGGTCCAGGATGGCAGACGTGGGCTCCCAGGAGCGTTCCTCGGGGCCGTATCCTTCCCAGTCCACAAGATACTGCCAGCCACGACCCCGGCGACGGGCGTCCAGGATCCGCCTGACGGTGTAGACGGGGTCGCCGTCGATGAAGCGAGGAGGCGGAGGTCGAGGAGCCGGAGGGGCCAGGGGGGAGGACACGAGAGGCTTGAGTTGGCCGACATGAAAGACAGGGTGGATCCGTAGGGAGGCCGGCAGACGCAGTCGGTAAGCGAGGGGTCCGATCCTATGGACCACGACATAGGGGCCCAGAAACCTGGGGGCCAGTTTCCGAGAGGTGCCCCTCAGTCGCAGGTTAGCCGTAGAGAGCCAAACCTTGTCCCCAGGGCGATAGACCGGGCTGGGTCGATGGCGACGTTGGTGCTGGATCCGATAACGGGTGTTGGCCCGCAGGATAGCGGCTCGAGCCCTGATCCAAGCAGCTCGGCAGTGGCGGACGAGGGTCTGGGCAGCAGGGATGCCGGTATCTTCAGGTTGGTGGACGAGGATGGTAGGTTGATACCCGTAGCAGGTCTCAAAAGGGGAGAGTCCAGTAGCGGAGGAGACGTGTAGGTTGTGAGATAGTTCCGCCCAGAGGAGGTAACGGGGCCACCGAGAGGGTTGGCTGGAGACATAGCAGCGCAGGAAGCGGCCCAGCTGTTGGTTGGCACGCTCGGTCTGGCCGTTGGTTTGGGGGTGGTAGCCGGAGGAGAGGCTGGCGGTGGCACCCATTAGGCGACAAAAGGCCTTCCAGAACCGGGCCGTGAACTGCGGGCCTCGGTCGGTGACCACGTCCGAAGGAAATCCATGGAGGCGTACGGCGTGCTGGAGGAGGAGCTCTGCCGTCCGTTTGGCCGTGGGTAAGCCAGGCAGGGCCACCAGGTGGATGGCTTTGGAAAAACGGTCTGTTATGGTGAGGATGGTATCGAGGCCGTCCACGGTGGGCAGACCCGTAACGAAATCCAGACCCAGATGGGTCCATGGGCGCCGAGGCACCGGAAGGGGGGCGAGGGTTCCTACAGGGGGTTGGGTGGACGTCTTGCTGCGGGCACAGGTATCACAAGCTGCCGTGAATTCGTTGACATCCTGAGCCATAGTGGGCCACCAGAGGGAGCGTCGAAGTAGCTGAAGGGTGCGAGTGGCCCCAGGGTGACCGGACCATTTGGAGGCGTGTCCCCAGGCGAGGGCCTCCTGTCAGCACTGGGGTGGCACATAGAGGCGGTGTGCAGGAGTTTCCGGGGGTGCCGGGTCGTTTTGGAGAGCCTGGCGAATGGCGTCCTCTAGGGGCCAGTGGAGAGGTGCCAGGAACCGTCCAGCAGGTAGGATGGGTTCTGGGACTGAAGGGCGAGGTGAATGGGCGAATTGGCGAGAGAGAGAGTCCGCTTTGGTGTTCTTAGAGCCAGGTCGGTAGGCCAGCTGGAACTGAAACGGCTCAAAGAAAAGGGCCCAACGAGCCTGGCGGGGGTTGAGCTGTTTGGCGGATTTGATGTGGACGAGATTCTGATGGTCGGTCCAGATGGTGAAGGGTTTAGCCGCACCAAGTAGCCAGTGTCTCCATTCTTCGAGGGCCCACTTGATGGCAAGCAGCTCTCGATCACCAACCCCATATCTCTGCTCTGTGGGCGCAAATTTGCGAGAGAAGAAGCAGCAGGGGTGGAGTTTGCCATCCGGGCCATGTTGGGAGAGGACTGCCCCGGCACCCACATCGGAGGCGTCTACCTCCACCACAAAAGGCTGGTCCGGATCAGGACGGAGAAGGATGGGCGCCGACGTGAAGAGGCGGACGAGGTGGTGGAACGCCTTGGTGGCGTCGGGCGTGAGCTGGAAGGGTCGGGAATAATGGGCAGCCTTGGTGAGGTTAGTGAGAGGGGCCGCGACAGTGCTGTAGCGGCTGATGAAACGGCGGTAAAAATTGGCAAATCCGAGGAAGCTCTGTAACTGCTTGAGGTTAGATGGTAGGGGCCATCGAGAAACTGCTTCGACTTTTTGGGGGTCCATGGAGAGGCCGTTGGTGGTGATGACGAACCCCAGAAAGGAGATGGAGGGCTGATGGAACATGCACTTTTCCAGTTTGCAGTACAGGTTATTTTCCAGGAGTCGGTTAAGGACTGCTCGGACGTGGCGTAGGTGGTCTTCCATGGTGGGGGAGTAGATGAGGATATCATCAAGGTAGGCGAAAACCCAGCGACCCCACATGTCCCGCAGGACGTCATTGATGAGCCGTTGGAACACGGCTGGGCTATTGCAGAGTCCGAAGGGCATGACTAGATATTCCCAGTGTCCGGTGGGCGTGATGAAAGCGGTCTTCCACTCCTCCCCCTCCTTGATGCGCACCAGGTGGTATGCATTGCGGAGGTCCAGTTTGGTGAAGACAGTGGCACGGGTGAGGGAGTTGAGAGCAGTGTCCATGAGAGGAAGAGGGTGACGGTCTTTGACGGTAACCTGGTTGAGACCGCGGTAGTCAATGCAGGGACGCAGGCCCCCGTCCTTCTTTTTGACGAAGAAGAAACTGGCAGCACCCGGCGACGTAGAAGGGCGGATAAGACCTTGGCGGAGGTTCTCCGTGATGTAATCGTCCATCGCCCTGGTCTCTGCTGGCGAGAGGGAGAACAAGCGGCCTCGGGGGGGAATAGCGCCAGGTTGGAGCCGTATTTCCATGTCGTACGGTCGTCGGGGCGGTAGGGCACCCGCCCGTCCCTTATCAAACACGGCCGCCAGGTCCCGATAGGGCGGAGGTATGGCCTCCAAGATGGAATCAGGAGGTGTAGTCTGGGGTGTGTCTGGCAGTGGTCGGTGGAGGGAGCAGTTTGGTCCCCATCCCAGCAGGCGGCCTGTAGACCAGGAGACGTTGGGGTCATGGAGAGACAGCCATGGCAGGCCCAGAATGAGAGGAGTGGTAGGGGCAGTGATGAGAAGGAAACGGATGGTTTCCTGATGTCGGTCCACACCCATACAAAGGGGGGGCGTGCAGTGGCGGATGGGAAAAGGCTCCAGAGGGCGTCCATCGACGGACGTTACCGGGACCACCCGGTCCAGTTTGGTCCGGGGGATGAGGAGCCGGTTGGCTAGGTCCCGGTCCATGAAGTTGTCCGAGGCCCCGGAGTCCAACAAGGCCCTGAGCTCGATGGATCCGGACGAGAGGTGCAGGGTGATGGGCAGGAAAAACCGGTTGAGAGGGGCAGCGGTGTGGGACGGGCCAGATGAAACGCCCCCTATGCTCACCTGGCCTGGTCTTTTAGTGGTCTCAGGGGACACTGGGGTAGGCCGTGGGAGGGAGAGCCGCAGTAGGCGCACAGGCCCTCCTTGCGGCGTCGGGCTTTCTCAGCAGGGGGTAGGGAGCCCAGCTGCATAGGCTCCTCCCTTTGCGTTGGGGCAGGTGGAGAGGCCGGGCCGGCGNGTTGAGTAGCTGTCGTGAATCCTCGGGACCGTGGGCGGCTCTGGATCCGTTGGTCGATCTGGAGGGCCAGGTCAACCATTTCGTCCAGAGTGGGGGGCTGTTGGCGTCCCACCATCTCATCCCTGATGTAGCTGGCCAGTCCCTCCGTGAACACGGACTTGAAGGCATCATCTCCCCAGGAGATCTTGGCCGCGATGGTCCTGAACTCTGACACGTAGCTGTGCACGCGCCGGTCCCCCTGACGGAGTTTGAGCAACCGGGCCTCAGCACCAATGTCGCTGCTTGGAGGAACAAAGGTCTTCCGCAGTTCCTCTACGAAGGTGGCATAATTCTGGCAGGCTGGGGCCTTGTTGTTATACAGCGCTGCAGCCCATTCCAGGGCCCTCCCGGACAGCAGGGAGACCAACATGGCCACTCGGGTCCGGGCGGTGGCGTATTTGTCTGGCTGACATTCAAACAACATGTCCAGTGTCGCCAGTAGACCGTCGGGGCTGCCGTCCACCCCGTTCCATCGTTCTGGAAGGCCAAACAGAAATTCCCTGGATGAGTCCTGTCTCTCCCGTTGAAGAGCGGTCATGGAAGCAGACAGTTGCATCATCACTGTGGACATGGCGTCCACCTTGGTGGCTAGCCGATCGACTAGACCGTGGAGATGAGTGAGCTCAGCGCGCATGCGCCCAAACTCCGCTGGGTCGGGAGACTCAGTCATCCTGTCACAAAATAGCTCTCACGTGAAGGGCGTGAGAGTGTGGCGTGGTTAGATAACCCAGACGCGGAAAGATCGAGCGTTGGGGAGCAGCTAGCACGCAGTTTAATCTAGGAACAACAGCGCCGAACCCGAAAGGCAACGGGAGCGCGGCGTTGTTCCGGAAAGTAAGAGAGAAACTTACTTGGAGGTAGGCGGGAAGCCTGGTGAGTCGGGACGCTCCGGTAAAAACGGGAGACGCTCCGGAGGAGAGCCGGAAGGCTAGAGTGAGGAGCCGGGTGGCTTGGATGAAGAGCGGATTGGCTCGAATAAGGTGAGAGCGGTTAAACTCGAAGTAGAGCTGGATAGCTCGGAACTCTGACATGCAGAAACAATGACTGAGTGGCGAGGTGGAGTGTGCTTCCGGCTTTTAAGGATGACGTGGATGTGCGGGGCATTGTGGGAGGTGGAGTCAGAGTGTGGATGTGACAGGACCCCCCCCTCCAGGGACGGCACCTGACGGCCCAGGATGGCGGGCACGGTAGTCTGCAATGAGTGAGGGGTCCAGGATGGCAGACGTGGGCTCCCAGGAGCGTTCCTCGGGGCCGTATCCTTCCCAGTCCACAAGATACTGCCAGCCACGACCCCGGCGACGGGCGTCCAGGATCCGCCTGACGGTGTAGACGGGGTCGCCGTCGATGAAGCGAGGAGGCGGAGGTCGAGGAGCCGGAGGGGCCAGGGGGGAGGACACGAGAGGCTTGAGTTGGCCGACATGAAAGACAGGGTGGATCCGTAGGGAGGCCGGCAGACGCAGTCGGTAAGCGAGGGGTCCGATCCTATGGACCACGACGTAGGGGCCCAGAAACCTGGGGGCCAGTTTCCGAGAGGTGCCCCTCAGTCGCAGGTTAGCCGTAGAGAGCCAAACCTTGTCCCCAGGGCGATAGACCGGGCTGGGTCGATGGCGACGTTGGTGCTGGATCCGATAACGGGTGTTGGCCCGCAGGATAGCGGCTCGAGCCCTGATCCAAGCAGCTCGGCAGTGGCGGACGAGGGTCTGGGCAGCAGGGACGCCGGTATCTTCAGGTTGGTGGTCGAGGATGGTAGGCTGATACCCGTAGCAGGTCTCAAAAGGGGAGAGTCCAGTAGCGGAGGAGACGTGTAGGTTGTGAGATAGTTCCGCCCAGAGGAGGTAACGGGGCCACCGAGAGGGTTGGCTGGAGACATAGCAGCGCAGGAAGCGGCCCAGCTGTTGGTTGGCACGCTCGGTCTGGCCGTTGGTTTGGGGGTGGTAGCCGGAGGAGAGGCTGGCGGTGGCACCCATTAGGCGACAAAAGGCCTTCCAGAACCGGGCCGTGAACTGCGGGCCTCGGTCGGTGACCACGTCCGAAGGAAATCCATGGAGGCGTACGGCGTGCTGGAGGAGGAGCTCTGCCGTCCGTTTGGCCGTGGGTAAGCCAGGCAGGGCCACCAGGTGGATGGCTTTGGAAAAACGGTCTGTTATGGTGAGGATGGTATCGAGGCCGTCCACGGTGGGCAGACCCGTAACGAAATCCAGACCCAGATGGGTCCATGGGCGCCGAGGCACCGGAAGGGGGGCGAGGGTTCCTACAGGGGGTTGGGTGGACGTTTTGCTGCGGGCACAGGTATCACAAGCTGCCGTGAATTCGTTGACATCCTGAGCCATAGTGGGCCACCAGAGGGAGCGTCGAAGTAGCTGAAGGGTGCGAGTGGCCCCAGGGTGACCGGACCATTTGGAGGCGTGTCCCCAGGCGAGGGCCTCCTGTCGGCACTGGGGTGGCACATAGAGGCGGTGTGCAGGAGTTTCCGGGGGTGCCGGGTCGTTTTGGAGAGCCTGGCGAATGGCGTCCTCTAGGGGCCAGTGGAGAGGTGCCAGGAACCGTCCAGCAGGTAGGATGGGTTCTGGGACTGAAGGGCGAGGTGAATGGGCGAATTGGCGAGAGAGAGAGTCCGCTTTGGTGTTCTTAGAGCCAGGTCGGTAGGCCAGCTGGAACTGAAACGGCTCAAAGAAAAGGGCCCAACGAGCCTGGCGGGGGTTGAGCTGTTTGGCGGATTTGATGTGGACGAGATTCTGATGGTCGGTCCAGATGGTGAAGGGTTTAGCCGCACCAAGTAGCCAGTGTCTCCATTCTTCGAGGGCCCACTTGATGGCAAGCAGCTCTCGATCACCAACCCCATATCTCTGCTCTGTGGGCGCAAATTTGCGAGAGAAGAAGCAGCAGGGGTGGAGTTTGCCATCCGGGCCATGTTGGGAGAGGACTGCCCCGGCACCCACATCGGAGGCGTCTACCTCCACCACAAAAGGCTGGTCCGGATCAGGACGGAGAAGGATGGGCGCCGACGTGAAGAGGCGGACGAGGTGGTGGAACGCCTTGGTGGCGTCGGGCGTGAGCTGGAAGGGTCGGGAATAATGGGCAGCCTTGGTGAGGTTAGTGAGAGGGGCCGCGACAGTGCTGTAGCGGCTGATGAAACGGCGGTAAAAATTGGCAAATCCGAGGAAGCTCTGTAACTGCTTGAGGTTAGATGGTAGGGGCCATCGAGAAACTGCTTCGACTTTTTGGGGGTCCATGGAGAGGCCGTTGGTGGTGATGACGAACCCCAGAAAGGAGATGGAGGGCTGATGGAACATGCACTTTTCCAGTTTGCAGTACAGGTTATTTTCCAGGAGTCGGTTAAGGACTGCTCGGACGTGGCGTAGGTGGTCTTCCATGGTGGGGGAGTAGATGAGGATATCATCAAGGTAGGCGAAAACCCAGCGACCCCACATGTCCCGCAGGACGTCATTGATGAGCCGTTGGAACACGGCTGGGCTATTGCAGAGTCCGAAGGGCATGACTAGATATTCCCAGTGTCCGGTGGGCGTGATGAAAGCGGTCTTCCACTCCTCCCCCTCCTTGATGCGCACCAGGTGNCAACAGCGCCGAACCCGAAAGGCAACGGGAGCGCGGCGTTGTTCCGGAAAGTAAGAGAGAAACTTACTTGGAGGTAGGCGGGAAGCCTGGTGAGTCGGGACGCTCCGGTAAAAACGGGAGACGCTCCGGAGGAGAGCCGGAAGGCTAGAGTGAGGAGCCGGGTGGCTTGGATGAAGAGCGGATTGGCTCGAATAAGGTGAGAGCGGTTAAACTCGAAGTAGAGCTGGATAGCTCGGAACTCTGACATGCAGAAACGATGACTGAGTGGCGAGGTGGAGTGTGCTTCCGGCTTTTAAGGATGACGTGGATGTGCGGGGCATTGTGGGAGGTGGAGTCAGAGTGTGGATGTGACAGGACCCCCCCCTCCAGGGACGGCACCTGACGGCCCAGGATGGCGGGCACGGTAGTCTGCAATGAGTGAGGGGTCCAGGATGGCAGACGTGGGCTCCCAGGAGCGTTCCTCGGGGCCGTATCCTTCCCAGTCCACAAGATACTGCCAGCCCCGACCCCGGCGACGGGCGTCCAGGATCCGCCTGACGGTGTAGACGGGGTCGCCGTCGATGAAGCGAGGAGGCGGAGGTCGAGGAGCCGGAGGGGCCAGGGGGGAGGACACGAGAGGCTTGAGTTGGCCGACATGAAAGACAGGGTGGATCCGTAGGGAGGCCGGCAGACGCAGTCGGTAAGCGAGGGGTCCGATCCTATGGACCACGACGTAGGGGCCCAGAAACCTGGGGGCCAGTTTCCGAGAGGTGCCCCTCAGTCGCAGGTTAGCCGTAGAGAGCCAAACCTTGTCCCCAGGGCGATAGACCGGGCTGGGTCGATGGCGACGTTGGTGCTGGATCCGATAACGGGTGTTGGCCCGCAGGATAGCGGCTCGAGCCCTGATCCAAGCAGCTCGGCAGTGGCGGACGAGGGTCTGGGCAGCAGGGACGCCGGTATCTTCAGGTTGGTGGTCGAGGATGGTAGGCTGATACCCGTAGCAGGTCTCAAAAGGGGAGAGTCCAGTAGCGGAGGAGACGTGTAGGTTGTGAGATAGTTCCGCCCAGAGGAGGTAACGGGGCCACCGAGAGGGTTGGCTGGAGACATAGCAGCGCAGGAAGCGGCCCAGCTGTTGGTTGGCACGCTCGGTCTGGCCGTTGGTTTGGGGGTGGTAGCCGGAGGAGAGGCTGGCGGTGGCACCCATTAGGCGACAAAAGGCCTTCCAGAACCGGGCCGTGAACTGCGGGCCTCGGTCGGTGACCACGTCCGAAGGAAATCCATGGAGGCGTACGGCGTGCTGGAGGAGGAGCTCTGCCGTCCGTTTGGCCGTGGGTAAGCCAGGCAGGGCCACCAGGTGGATGGCTTTGGAAAAACGGTCTGTTATGGTGAGGATGGTATCGAGGCCGTCCACGGTGGGCAGACCCGTAACGAAATCCAGACCCAGATGGGTCCATGGGCGCCGAGGCACCGGAAGGGGGGCGAGGGTTCCTACAGGGGGTTGGGTGGACGTTTTGCTGCGGGCACAGGTATCACAAGCTGCCGTGAATTCGTTGACATCCTGAGCCATAGTGGGCCACCAGAGGGAGCGTCGAAGTAGCTGAAGGGTGCGAGTGGCCCCAGGGTGACCGGACCATTTGGAGGCGTGTCCCCAGGCGAGGGCCTCCTGTCGGCACTGGGGTGGCACATAGAGGCGGTGTGCAGGAGTTTCCGGGGGTGCCGGGTCGTTTTGGAGAGCCTGGCGAATGGCGTCCTCTAGGGGCCAGTGGAGAGGTGCCAGGAACCGTCCAGCAGGTAGGATGGGTTCTGGGACTGAAGGGCGAGGTGAATGGGCGAATTGGCGAGAGAGAGAGTCCGCTTTGGTGTTCTTAGAGCCAGGTCGGTAGGCCAGCTGGAACTGAAACGGCTCAAAGAAAAGGGCCCAACGAGCCTGGCGGGGGTTGAGCTGTTTGGCGGATTTGATGTGGACGAGATTCTGATGGTCGGTCCAGATGGTGAAGGGTTTAGCCGCACCAAGTAGCCAGTGTCTCCATTCTTCGAGGGCCCACTTGATGGCAAGCAGCTCTCGATCACCAACCCCATATCTCTGCTCTGTGGGCGCAAATTTGCGAGAGAAGAAGCAGCAGGGGTGGAGTTTGCCATCCGGGCCATGTTGGGAGAGGACTGCCCCGGCACCCACATCGGAGGCGTCTACCTCCACCACAAAAGGCTGGTCCGGATCAGGACGGAGAAGGATGGGCGCCGACGTGAAGAGGCGGACGAGGTGGTGGAACGCCTTGGTGGCGTCGGGCGTGAGCTGGAAGGGTCGGGAATAATGGGCAGCCTTGGTGAGGTTAGTGAGAGGGGCCGCGACAGTGCTGTAGCGGCTGATGAAACGGCGGTAAAAATTGGCAAATCCGAGGAAGCTCTGTAACTGCTTGAGGTTAGATGGTAGGGGCCATCGAGAAACTGCTTCGACTTTTTGGGGGTCCATGGAGAGGCCGTTGGTGGTGATGACGAACCCCAGAAAGGAGATGGAGGGCTGATGGAACATGCACTTTTCCAGTTTGCAGTACAGGTTATTTTCCAGGAGTCGGTTAAGGACTGCTCGGACGTGGCGTAGGTGGTCTTCCATGGTGGGGGAGTAGATGAGGATATCATCAAGGTAGGCGAAAACCCAGCGACCCCACATGTCCCGCAGGACGTCATTGATGAGCCGTTGGAACACGGCTGGGCTATTGCAGAGTCCGAAGGGCATGACTAGATATTCCCAGTGTCCGGTGGGCGTGATGAAAGCGGTCTTCCACTCCTCCCCCTCCTTGATGCGCACCAGGTGGTATGCATTGCGGAGGTCCAGTTTGGTGAAGACAGTGGCACGGGTGAGGGAGTTGAGAGCAGTGTCCATGAGAGGAAGAGGGTGACGGTCTTTGACGGTAACCTGGTTGAGACCGTGGTAGTCAATGCAGGGACGCAGGCCCCCGTCCTTCTTTTTGACGAAGAAGAAACTGGCAGCACCCGGCGACGTAGAAGGGCGGATAAGACCTTGGCGGAGGTTCTCCGTGATGTAATCGTCCATCGCCCTGGTCTCTGCTGGCGAGAGGGAGAACAAGCGGCCTCGGGGGGGAATAGCGCCAGGTTGGAGCCGTATTTCCATGTCGTACGGTCGTCGGGGCGGTAGGGCACCCGCCCGTCCCTTATCAAACACGGCCGCCAGGTCCCGATAGGGCGGAGGTATGGCCTCCAAGATGGAATCAGGAGGTGTAGTCTGGGGTGTGTCTGGCAGTGGTCGGTGGAGGGAGCAGTTTGGTCCCCATCCCAGCAGGCGGCCTGTAGACCAGGAGACGTTGGGGTCATGGAGAGACAGCCATGGCAAGCCCAGAATGAGAGGAGTGGTAGGGGCAGTGATGAGAAGGAAACGGATGGTTTCCTGATGTCGGTCCACACCCATACAAAGGGGGGGCGTGCAGTGGCGGATGGGAAAAGGCTCCAGAGGGCGTCCATCGACGGACGTTACCGGGACCACCCGGTCCAGTTTGGTCCGGGGGATGAGGAGCCGGTTGGCTAGGTCCCGGTCCATGAAGTTGTCCGAGGCCCCGGAGTCCAACAAGGCCCTGAGCTCGATGGATCCGGACGAGAGGTGCAGGGTGATGGGCAGGAAAAACCGGTTGAGAGGGGCAGCGGTGTGGGACGGGCCAGATGAAACGCCCCCTATGCTCACCTGGCCTGGTCTTTTAGTGGTCTCAGGGGACACTGGGGTAGGCCGTGGGAGGGAGAGCCGCAGTAGGCGCACAGGCCCTCCTTGCGGCGTCGGGCTTTCTCAGCAGGGGGTAGGGAGCCCAGCTGCATAGGCTCCTCCCTTTGCGTTGGGGCAGGTGGAGAGGCCGGGCCGGCGAGTTGAGTAGCTGTCGTGAATCCTCGGGACCGTGGGCGGCTCTGGATCCGTTGGTCGATCTGGAGGGCCAGGTCAACCATTTCGTCCAGAGTGGGGGGCTGTTGGCGTCCCACCATCTCATCCCTGATGTAGCTGGCCAGTCCCTCCGTGAACACGGACTTGAAGGCATCATCTCCCCAGGAGATCTTGGCCGCGATGGTCCTGAACTCTGACACGTAGCTGTGCACGCGCCGGTCCCCCTGACGGAGTTTGAGCAACCGGGCCTCAGCACCAATGTCGCTGCTTGGAGGAACAAAGGTCTTCCGCAGTTCCTCTACGAAGGTGGCATAATTCTGGCAGGCTGGGGCCTTGTTGTTATACAGCGCTGCAGCCCATTCCAGGGCCCTCCCGGACAGCAGGGAGACCAACATGGCCACTCGGGTCCGGGCGGTGGCGTATTTGTCTGGCTGACATTCAAACAACATGTCCAGTGTCGCCAGTAGACCGTCGGGGCTGCCGTCCACCCCGTTCCATCGTTCTGGAAGGCCAAACAGAAATTCCCTGGATGAGTCCTGTCTCTCCCGTTGAAGAGCGGTCATGGAAGCAGACAGTTGCATCATCACTGTGGACATGGCGTCCACCTTGGTGGCTAGCCGATCGACTAGACCGTGGAGATGAGTGAGCTCAGCGCGCATGCGCCCAAACTCCGCTGGGTCGGGAGACTCAGTCATCCTGTCACAAAATAGCTCTCACGTGAAGGGCGTGAGAGTGTGGCGTGGTTAGATAACCCAGACGCGGAAAGATCGAGCGTTGGGGAGCAGCTAGCACGCAGTTTAATCTAGGAACAACAGCGCCGAACCCGAAAGGCAACGGGAACGCGGCGTTGTTCCGGAAAGTACGAGAGAAACTTACTTGGAGGTAGGCGGGAAGCCTGGTGAGTCGGGACGCTCCGGTAAAAACGGGAGACGCTCCGGAGGAGAGCCGGAAGGCTAGAGTGAGGAGCCGGGTGGCTTGGATGAAGAGCGGATTGGCTCGAATAAGGTGAGAGCGGTTAAACTCGAAGTAGAGCTGGATAGCTCGGAACTCTGACATGCAGAAACGATGACTGAGTGGCGAGGTGGAGTGTGCTTCCGGCTTTTAAGGATGACAGGGATGTGCGGGGCATTGTGGGAGGTGGAGTCAGAGTGTGGATGTGACACTTTGGGCCCCTTAGTACTAATTGATCCTGGTTGCAACGCCACAGCCTACCTGAGTATTGTTGCTGACCATGTCCATCCCTTTATGACCACATGGACCCATCTTCTGATGGCTACTTCCAGCAGGATAATGCTCCATGTCATAAAGCTGGAATCATCTCAGACTGGTTTCTTGAACATGACAATGAGTTCACTGTACTCAAATGGCCTCCACAGTCACCAGATCTCAATCCAATAGAGCACCTTTGGGATGTGGTGGAATGGGAGATTCATCATGGATGTGCAGCCGACAAATCTGCAGCAACAGCGTGATGCTATCATGTCAATATGGACCAGAATCTCTGAGGAATGTTTCCAGTACCTTGTTGAATCTATGCCACGAAGGATTAAGGCAGTTCTGAAGGCAAAAGGGGATCCAACCTGGTACTAGCAAGGTGTACCCAATAAAGTGACCGATGAGTGTATACTCCTAGTGGGCCACCACAGTACCATAGCATGTGTATAACGTTTTTGTACTATTTCATGACTCATACTATAGAAAAATGAGGATAAAACATTAAAACTATGTGGTGTTTTAGTTTTACATTTTATTCTGCAAAAAAGGAGTTTTTGACTTGTAGATCTTTTATCTGGATCAATATGCTTATGGACCTGAATTCTATAATTTTTGAAATGTAAACTGAGGCTGTAAATTGGCCCACGAGCCTACCATTGGACAAATGCACAAATCTACACATATGTTCAAAAACATGGACAAAACTCACCTGCCCACGTTTAATTCTGATAAATAAAATTAACCCGATGACCAGACATTCACTGGATTTATCACTCTATGGATTTATATGCCTTGGTCTGATCTGGGATGATAAGCTGACTGAAGATGCTTTCTACTCTCTTACTTGTTTGAAATGCGTGTTTTGGAACCTTCAGTTTGGTTTGATGACTCATTTCTTCATTCTGCAAACTAAAGGTCTAAATAAGTGCTTGCAACAAGACCTGTAAATAGTTGTGTTTAAACCTTCACTGTATAAAGTCCAG
Source organism: Aphyosemion australe (assembly GCA_006937985.1). Taxonomy (NCBI): domain Eukaryota; kingdom Metazoa; phylum Chordata; class Actinopteri; order Cyprinodontiformes; family Nothobranchiidae; genus Aphyosemion; species Aphyosemion australe. The sequence goes on along the minus strand of SSNS01000239.1, from coordinate 690,890 downwards.
AGGGAGGAATAACTAGCACCCAGGGTCCCACAGTAGCTTTGACCGGGATTAGCCCCACATTTGGAGAGGTCAAAGGTCTCGGCTCGTGTCCAAATAAACAGTAGTGAGTCCCTGTCGGTGGTGGAACTAACGCTGAGACAACAGTCGAAAAGCAAACAAAGCCTACCCCGCTTTTCCTCCCCTCAAATAAACACATTCCACTGCTTTCAGTCAAACACGGAGTTCAGCAGCACAAACACAGACCTCTGTTTGTTGGTTCATAACAATCTTCATAAATCAAGAAGATTTAAGACAATGCAGCGTGGAAGAAGGACACATCTTGAGCTCTCCGGGTGACCGAGGTCAAATGGAGACAATAATGACCATCCCGTGGAGTTCTGGGGATTCCCTGAAGTAAAGGAGTGACAGTAAAGTTGTGTGTGCTCTGTTTATGTTTCCTCTGTGGCTGGAGATGCGCTGGTGACTCAGACTGCCCGGCTCACCTTTAGTTCTCAGCTATGTGACACCCGGTGCCCTGAGTCGGGTCAGGGGAGAGGAGAGGTGGAGCCTCGGTGGTTAAAATGATGTGCAACCAGCAAGACGGCCGTCTCATCCCCACAAAAAAAGAAAAAATCATTTTTATCTCCCTTCTGCCCACAGTGACATTCTGGTCTGCGGCATCTCTGCTCATCTTCTTGCAGCGTCAGTCGTTATCAGCTTAGCTCTGTTATTACCCGGCCACTGGTGTGCAGGAGAAAAAACAAGGCCTCATCCGCCCAGATGTGCTCAGCACCACACATCTTTAATTGCAGGTTAAAGTAACTCCAAATGGGTGATGAGGCTTTGGCCAGCTGCAGGAACAAGCTAAAGTAATTACAGAAGAGCTATTAGGAGTAAATTTGGATCATCAACACACAGACGCGTGTAAACAGATCATTGCACTGAGCATCCATATATCAGTTTACTCACGTTTTCTGTGCATGAAGTAGTAGTCGTTTTCCACTGATTCTAGATGTTCTACCGGTCCAGTTCTGACTCATATTTAAAAAGCTGTGCTGTGTTTTCTCATTTAGCCTGAAGTTTGTATTTGAGCTTCTGCAAAAACAGCTGTTGTGCAAGCTAATTGTGAAACATCTGTATTTTCTTCCTGCCATTAGGTTTAAAAATTCAAAAAGGAAAAAATGTCATTTTGTAATATTAGTTGTTACAAAGCAAATGCATGTTTTGCTTTTTATTTTACAGAAACATCCTTGAGAGGAAGTGGTGTCTATTTTGCAACATCTATGACTTCTCAATGACGTTCATGGAGAACTAATTAAAGAGGACATATTTTATAAAACTCACCTTTTGCATCATTTTCTGCCACCATGTGCGTCTCTACTGCCTCCATAAACACTTTAAACATGAAAAAAACTTGTTCATCCATTTTCTTAGTGTTTTGTTTTCAAAATTATGTGCTTAAAACGAGCCATTTCAAAAAGTCCCCGTTTGTGATGTCACAAACGAGGGCATTTTTTAAAATTTGTTTAGAACCCCCTCTCACCTCTCCAGGCTGGAGGAGCAGCAGCTCTACTACGAGCCCCTCTCGGATATCACAGCATCTCAGCCTACAGCAGCCTATCAGGAGATGGGTGGGCGTGGCCAGCAACAGCTTGTTTTCTTAAAGTGACAGAGCTGTGGAATGACGCATTCTGGAAGGCACTGAAAATGTCAAGAATAAAGATGCTGAAATGTCTTCATGTGAGAGGGATTTTTTTAAAAAGTCATAATATGTTCCATAAAAATAACTAAAAATTATTTGTATTCAAATGATGAAAGATCCTGGAGGAATTGGTATAATTCTAATTGTAAACACAAATCACCATGAACTGTTTTTAGGCTAATTTTATTGTTTTAAATGCACCTCGTTTTTGCTCAAGAACTGAGTTTGAGACAGTTTTGTGTTTGGATTAATCCATTTGTTATTTTCTTAGAGCTTCTTAAAAATCTGTGGATTACGTTATGTCTTGCTAACAGACGTACAAACAAAGGCAGATTCAGGCAAAAACATCATCATCTGCATTTCTGCTGTTCACAGTTATGAAAGCCCATTCCCGCCAATCAGATAAAAAAATTCTTATCTCATAATTATGAGATAAGAATTTTTTTTATCGGAGTGGCAGGAATGGGCTTCCATACACAGTAATAGTATTTGTAAACTTATCATTAAATAATTGAATTTCCACCACCTTAATCAGAAGGTATGAAGCACATCAACTAAATACGTCCTCACCTGAGCCTTTTACCTGCCCAGGTGCACACAAGATGTTATTATTTCTTTGAACTGGATCCGTGTTTTAAGTCATTCAGACTGTTTTCCCTCTCTCCCGTGAGTAAAATGAAAGCTTCAGGTTAATAAATGGGAAAGTGGCCCTGAAGCGGTGACCTCTGACCCTCTGGTGACCCCTCCAGTCATCACTGGTACTAATGACTGGTGGAAAATGGTTGAGTTGGACTAAAAACACTCAGGAGGTAAATCACTTCCCACATATCTAAGTGTTAAGGCAGAATTAATAAAACACAAGGTTGGTTAAATGAGTTTTATCCGTGTCTCATGAAATACAAGATCATTTATTATGATGTCACAAATCAGACGTTTTGTCTTGTTATACGTCTCCTTTTACACTCGGTGAGTCTGTTTTTACGACTCCATAATCCAGTCCACGAGAACCCCCATGGGCCTGATGTGAAGAACCTTGGAGGTGAAACGATGACTCCGGTTTCTCACTCCAAAGATTTAAAAATGAGATTTAAATTCCTCCCCTCTGCATTAATGACTGGTTGTATTTTCTTATTTATTGTCCGCTCGTTCTTCATCACAAGGTCAAGAGGGAAACATCAAACGCTGATCTTTAAAAGTGAATAAATGCAGATAACAAACTATTCATGTTATCTCACTCGTTTGTTTCTGCACAGCTCAAACTTAAATATAGCATCTTGATTATTTTCTACTTTTGGGATCTTTGTCCTGTTTTATGGCCAAGTGTGGTCCAAGCTTCATCTGTGAGACAAGTTGTCTCCAGACCTGGGTTCATGGTGGACTCAGTGACTGCAAGGCGTCCAGAAAACGCCCAAACCATCACACCTGCACCAGTTTTTGCAAAATATGATGCATCGTCCAAGACCTATTTGATCTTTCATTAAACGCTAAAGAAGTGGTTCTCAATCCTGGTCCTGGAGGGTCGGTATCCAGCATGTTTTAGTTGTTTCCCTGCTCCAACACACCTGATTCAGTGGATGAATCACCTGCAGCAGCTCATCAGGCTCTGCAGAAGCCTGCTAATCACCTGCTGATGGAAATCAGGTGTGTTGAAACAGGGTTAAATCTAAAACGTGCTGGATACCGGCCCTTGAATACCACTGAGCTAAAGCATTAAGATCCTTGGTTTTTGAATTATTTTCTCTTATTTTTGATAAAAATCCTCATTTTCCGAGTGTTTTTCTTAACTTGAAGCTTTGTTCATCGTGTCTTGATGAAAAAACCTCCAAATCAATCACAGGAGTATGGAAGCCCATTCCCACCACTGAGATAAAAAAAAGTTATTATCTCATAATTATGAGACAGGATCTCATTATAATGAGATAGCTAAGTCATAATTATGAGATAATAACTTTTTGTTTTATCTGAGTGGCGGGAATGGGCTTCCATACAGGAGTATTTAACGTTCACAATAAATAAATAAATGATAGCGTTTTTCATATTGTCAGTCTTACTTCTAATCCTCCGAGCATCTAAACATAGAATCTGTCCAATTTAAACTCATATGTAACCTGAATCTCATTATGTTGCATCCAAGCTGTTTTATTCAGGGTCTTTTTCTCAGAGCAGCAGAGAGTTGGATCATTAATACAATGAGTTGCATGTCTAAGTGCAAAGCTGTAATGAACTTGTGTGGTGAGTTTAAAACAAAAGGAAGTTGAGGACGGAGACCAACACTGGAGGCATTTTTGAAGCCTGACTAAGGCTTTTTGCCTCGATGGTGGCCAACACAGCTGACTCTCAGCTCTGCCAGAAAAACACACAAACAAACAGTCAGGCTCACATCAGCCTCAGAGGGGTAGAAGGTTAACATTTGGAGCTTTTTTTCACCCAACCAGACGAACACAAAATGCCATCTGAGACACACGGAGCGTAAACCTTTACTTTATTCCCTTTTTACTGCAAATTAAAGTTTTGTAGCTTTTTCCGTTTGATTTTACGGGAAACATCTGGATGTGTCGAGCGCTGGCCCCCCGGGTGATTCTGAGCGGCTCGGCTGTAAGGGCCCTGGATAATGAGCAGGTATCAAACGGGCTCCTATGGATCAGCCGGCCTGGGGTGGAAGAGCTGCCCCAGACCACCACCACCAATTGACTGCATCTTAACAACTTATTGTGAAACGTTTCATTGATGATTTCACCTGTTATTGAATGCAATAAACAAACCAAACCAGATTTTTTTCCCCTAAATGACTCGACTGCAGCAATAAGAGTTGGAAAGGCTCCTTGAATTGAAGCCCCTGCAGCCACAAAAGTAAATGCATTCCTTTAAATTTAAAAACAAATATGTCAGAATATTGTGTACAGACTGCAACAACAAACCAACAAAAGAATCAAAAATACTTGTTTATGGCAGCAAATTCATTATTTATTCCCATTAAAACGCCTGAAATAACACTCTGTGTATATTTAAACATTAGAGTGCTGTTTTGTTGGAAATAAATGACTATAAAATCAGTTTTAGAGTCATTTTGAGTTCAGATTTAATCTAATAACGTCTGAGGAATCAGATGTAAACAGTGAGAATTCATTCAGAGAAACATTTTTTGTGGAGCCTTCCTTTATGTTTCTTCATTTTGGCGCTTCAAGCAGCATTATTGCGCAAATCTGCGCCATTTGGGGCTCCCTGCTCGTTTTGGGCAGTTTTAAAAGCACACAAACATTTTATGTGACTGACTTTTCCCTCCCTCCTAATGAATCTTTATAGTCTTTTCTCCTTTTTAAAGTCGTTTTATCTTTCTCTAACAAGCAGAAGGGGAGGTGAGATGGTTGTTCGTCAATAATCGATTAAAATGATCTTTAAATTCGGTCTTATTCCCTGGATAAATGCATTTGAAATAAATAAAAAAGAGGCTAAATTTGTTTTTAAAAATCCAGTTTAATAAATAAACGAAACAACAGTGTAAATTGGACGGAGTTCAGATGGAGACTTAAGAAGGAAAGTCGGTGAATTTAAACCCATGCAGCGAAAAACAGATTAAAAAACTCAAAATTGCATTGGTCCCTTTACAGGATATAACTAATTATTTACAATATGCATTTATATAAATTCATACTTTGTTTTTAAAGTCTTTGAAAAAATTATCTTCATGTAAAAAAATTTAAAAAATAATAAAAATAAAAGGTGTCTTTGCTGGAATACAGGCCGTAAATGCGCTCAAATGGATGCGTCCACGCGCGCACGCGCACCGCCGATGCGCTTGTAGCTGCGGATCACTTCTCCTCCGAGGCCCTTTGAGGTTGATGAGTTCTTCATTAATCCTTTTATTCTTTAGAAACAGTCTAATGAAAGAAAAACAACAAAGAAAACAACATTAATACGGAGGAAGAACAAAATCTGGCCTGGCTGCGTAAGATGATGCGTTTTTGAGTATTTCTGGCTCGTTTGGTGAGCAGGAAGTCATTAATGAATCAGTTATATTAGCCTGAGCTGAGTGAAACCACATGGCAACGAAAACGTGTTTGAACTGTTTGAAACACCTGAATACATTTAGGATGTGTGGGAAAACCCTTGAATAAATAAATAAACAAACAAACAAGTAAATAAATAAATACTCAGGCCTTAGGGGTTTCCCAGAAAAAAATTAGTCAGGTCACAGGAGATTATAAAGTTTATTTTAGGATGTCTTTTTATTTCCCTCTCAGACATATATAGTCCAAACTGTCGAAATTAAATTAAATTAAAAGAATATTACATTTTATTTTGAAGAGATTTAAAAAATAAACTTCTTGAGATCAAATAAACTGTTTTAGATAAATAATGTATTTTATTCAGATTCATTTTGACTGTAATGCTCCTGCCACAGCGCCAGGATTTGGGTTTCATATTGAAAATAAAACTTTATTACCACCAAATTCAGCATTTTTTATTATTAAAGGTGTTTTATTTTTCTGTTAAGGCATCAGAATTTATCAAAGTGACCAAAAACAAGCAGAAATATTCAGCGTTTGTGTTTCATAATGAGAGGAAATCCTCCAAACATGACCTAACCAGGCTGAAACCTGCTGGAACACCGCGACCGCAGCCCGGCTGCCTGTTAATGCGGGCCTCTGCTTTTAATGTGCGCCAGTTTGAACTTTCATGTCCAGCCGAGCTGCCCGTTCCTGCGGTCTGCGCGCAGGAGGGGAAAGGCGCTCTGTTGTGGATGTAAATTACCCGCGATTGCGCCACAGCTGCGCCTTTCTGCGCGAGTTGTTCCAGGGTTTCGCTTCACCAGAATCCTGAAGGCTCCTGTTTAACTGGAGCAGCATCCAGCTGGAGATGCGCTGGTGTTGCCAAGGTAACTAATAAATGAACAAATAAGCATCCTTCTTTTCCTGCTTTAGACCCGGTACCCACCGCTTTGGCATCAGATCTGAAGGTGTCCCCGGTGCTAGTGGGATGCTGACATGGACCAGGCGCCCTCCATCCTCCACACGGAGAACGCGTAACTGAGTCTCTCGTGCGCTACGTAGCTGCAGCTGGACATCTTGTTGTCCATCTCGTCGCTCTGCAGCACCTGACACAGGAAGTCTATGTACCTGGAGGCCAGCTTTAGCGTCTGTATCTTGCTCAGTTTGTCCGACGGCAGCGTGGGGATGATTTTGCGCAAAGACGCAAAGGCCTCGTTCAGAGACTGAGTCCGCTGGCGCTCCCGCACGTTGGCCAGAACCCGCTGGTTCTGCAGCTCCTCGTAAGACTGAGAGCTGCTCGGACTGGCTTTCTTGCCCCGCTTCACTTGAGCCGGGCTGCTGCCGCTGCTGTCCTCGCCGGACTTTTTGCTGTGCCTCCTCTTTCTGGGGAAGCGTTTCTGCCGCTCCAGCTCCTCCTCGCTCGTCACCAGACTATCCACAGGGGAGACCGGAGAACTGGAGCCCTCTTCCATTTCTTTCTTGAAGAAATGCAGGGAAAGAGAGGAAAACACGCTGTCCACCTTTGAAGCCGTGGTTACCAGAAGTTGTAGAAATCCTTAAAGACGAGGAGGATAAATTCTTCGCTGTCCTTTGGATGAAGGGAGCTCACGCTGGCGCTTGGCACGCGTCTCCTCACGCATAAGGTTTTTTTTCCTAGAGAGATTTCGGGAAACTTTATCCCAGCTTCAGATGCTAAATAGTTTTAAGAGTGGAGGGGGAGGGATCTGGTGGGCGGAGGGTGCGCCCTGCTCCTCTAATAAGCAGGAGGCTCCAGCGGTTTGTGTATAAAACCCAAGCAGGACGCTGGTTTACTGCCAGCGGCCGAAGCCGTTATTTGGCTTCATGTTATTCTCACTAAAACACACCAAACCTCAACCAAACAAACCAAATAAAATCATATAAATACATATAAAGTCGATGCGTAAAATCCAAATATTTTTCATTAAGTCTCTTTGTTGTATAGAAACTTGTAATACTGTTGTGTGCAACTTGCAGGAGGTTGAACATCAATGAAATCAGACCCGCGCGCGCTTGCAGCTCCTGCAGGGATGGAGCTGAGACCAGCCGGACACCTCCACCCCAGCTGACGGCTTCTCCTGTCAGCGGTCCGCCTCTTCAGCTGTCCGGCCTTGTTTTCTCAACAAAAAAAAGGAAAAAATGGCGGGACGCAGGTGGCTCAAATTATGAGATCTGAAGGTTTTTCCACCGCAGATATTCACCGTTTAATCGGATCAGCTGACTGAGCTCTGGAGACTCTGTGGTTTTGGTTTTTCACAGAAGCTCCTGAAGAAAAATGATTTATCTGGTCTCCTTTTAAGGGTTTCTGCGTAAAAACGCATTTGGAGAGACAAAATTTACATCAAAAACATCTTTTATAATAATCATTCTGTAGGATGAGGCTTCAGATGTGAATGAAAATCCCGGTTGTGAAGTTAGTTTGAAGATGAGTACAGGGGAGCTGGGGGGGGGTTAGAACAAAGGTCCCCCACATTTTCTTAATTAATTTAATTTATAAGATAATCATACATTTTTCATGCGGCCCAAAATCCCTGCAGCGTCCCTGCGTAGATCACTAAAGTTCTGGACTTGGTGCTTCGCTTAGGGACCGTCTACAAATATCCAGTCAGTGAAAACTCGTAGAGCTACACGGATGAAATCAATGGGTCATGTGACCAAAAGAAAAAGCAATTTCTAATTCATGATTTTCTATTAAAATATGAATAAAAAATGGTGCCTTGATCAAAAAAATATATAAAAAACTGCTGCATCTCGAGTCTTGTTCAGTAACAGTTAGGCATTGATTTGGAGTCGTTAGGTCATGTGACCTGGACGATATTAAAGGAAAATACATAATTCTCTATTAAAATATGATTTACAAAAATTGTAAAAATATTTTTTAAAGGGCTGCGTCATGCCAGCTTATTTAGTACCACAGTTTGGTCACATGATGCTATTGGAGTAAAATCCATATTTTTCCATTAAAACTCAAAAATCAATAAATAATTTTATAAATTATGTTAATAACTAACGTGTCTCTTCACTCTAATGTAGGCGGAACATAGTTGGTCACGTGACCTGGATGGTGTTGATGTATTTTGTCCACGAGTTTTGTATTTTGACTGACTGGATATTTGTTAATGATCCCTAAGTTAAAGTTGAATATCAAACTTAAACCAACTTCACCTCAGCGTGCAAATCTGTTCTTAAACTGAAACGAAAGTGTCTGAAAATGATCTTACGGTGCCTGTGTTGTGTGTTTTATATGTCCAGGGGGACGCTGGTCTCTGTAAATGGGGTGGAACCCATCAACACCCCCCCCCCCCCCCCCCCCCCCCCCCCCCCCACTTGAATGTTGTGCAACTCCGTTTAAACCTAAGAGTGCACACTTACACAAGAAACCTTGTCTGCTTTGTGTTTTTAGCTCCACTTACTGTCACGCCGTTTCCCCGCAGAGCCAGAGCTGTAGACTCCGCAGGCCTCGGCGCGGAGAGAGACTGTAATGTTTCACATGTGCAAAAATGAAAGCGATGCTTGAATATGTGCGTGCACGTAGCGAGGAGGAAAGGAATGTGCACACTTTCCCTGATTGTGACCTCTGAACTTATGCTCAGCTGCAGGAGGCCTCCAGGTCCTCAAAGTGGTCCTGAGGAGCATCTGTGATGTAAGCTTCACACAAAGGGGTCCTATGGGCTTATGGGCAGGTAAGATATTCAAAAAAACATTTATTGGAACAAAAGCAAAAAAAAATCTTCATTTGAGGCTAAAATGAGGCAACAATTTCAACATCTGCTTTTGTAAAAGAACCGTAACAGTAACAGAGGATCTGGAGGAATTCTGCAACAAGGATCCAGTGGTTCCCAAAGCATGGGGTCAGGACTCCACCATGGGCCATGAAGACCCCAGTGAGAGGTCTTGAGAAGATCTCAAGAAATCCAATTAGGCCTGTTTCCATTATTGGAATTTCCAGATAATTTCATCGGACCGTTGCGGAATACGTGTCTCCATTTCACCGAGCTGGCCTGTAAGGATCACTTTCCGGGCCATTTTAAGGACCAACTGGTGTTTGTACTCAGAAATGTCCCGTAGAGCCACTGAGTTGGTTGTAGTTCAGTAGGAAATGTTATCGGCAAACGTCGCCAAACAACCGACATTTGTACAAGTGGAAGAGTTGCTGGTGAAGCAGAATGGGAAAAAAAAGAAAACAAGCAGCTTTAAAATTGTCGTTTCTGAACTCCCAAAGCCCAAAAATGCATTTGAAGTCTCCCACAACATAATTCAAGACGCTTTGTGGACTCCGTATAAAACAGCGCCTCCTCTGGTCACAGAACACCACTTTTTAAATCCCACAGCCACTCTCCTCATCCCCCACATAGATAGAATTACGGCGTACTTTGACAGAATAAAACTTTTTATGTTATTAATGTTCGTGGACGCTTAAGACGCCAAAGTCCTAAAAGAACCGATTTTGTACACAGAGAGGACAAAGCCATCGTTTCTATGGAATGGAAAATCTATTCTGGAATGGAAACACCTCTAAAATTGACTTTCAAGAACATATTTAGACAAAACTGTCCCAAAGACATACATAGTTTTGTTGTAAATGGGTAAAAATGACATCTTTAACAGGGCTCTTAGTTAAATTTCTCATTATTTCTGTTTATCTTTTTTTGACAAATAATATTTGGGTTTTTCTGAAGCTGTTTACATCAAAATTCAGTTCCAGATGTCTAACAGAGCTCACAAATTCAGCAAAGATCTGTGAGGAACACACATTTGTGTGTCTCAGCCTCACAAATGCATTTTGCCGTTTCACCATCTGAGCTCCTGATTACTGAAAACAACCACGATTCTGCACAAGCTGCGTAATCCTCGGCTTTATGATCGCTGATCATTGTCACGAAACATTTCTGACTGCAGGGAAGCTTTTTAATCCTCTGAGGTTGTTGGTAAATGATTCAGGTTCGTCTCACCAAATGTTCAAGGGAGATTCTTGGTTGTTGTGATTCTCACACGAACCCCCAGAGAGGAGCGACGGGAGATGAAAAGAGAAGAGCAGGCAGCAGAATGAGGTGAGACAGAGAAGAGAGAAGGATGTCTTCCAGATCAAAGATGAGACTCGGCTGTAACTCAGGAGAGCAGGGTGACGTACCTCTGTCTTGTCTGACACCTTTGAAATCAGCTCCACATGGGTCGAGGAGGTCACGGCCTCCAGAAGATCCTTTGTGGTGCGGTGGAAATCCACGTCCTTGCTGCACATGCAGCCGCATTAAAATCTACCAGGATACAAGCGACTGATTGAGAGATGACAAGTGAGACGGAGAGGTGAAGCGAGACAAGAAACAGAAACAAGAAGCCAAAAAAAAATAAATGGACCCAATGTAGGAACATGTGACGATTCACAAAAGACTTTGATCCGACATGAAGGGATGTGGGATGTGATTTATGGAAGAAATGATTTGTTGGAAGCAGCGATGAGTGGAATTTTACTGTCCATGAACCTGCCAGAACCAGTCACCTTTGACTCCCGCCGCGCCTCCTCCAACGCGGAGCTAACCCCAAATGATCTTTGCAGAAGAAACCTCCAGCTGTAGCCTCTGTCCAAACTCATCACCGTCACCGGATTATCACGTGCCTCAGTGTGTTTGTCTCTTAGTGCACGTGGGTTTCTGTGAGATGAACCAAAGACAGACCCAGCTGGTCTTTGATGCACAAAATTAGTCCATCCATCCATTTTCTTCCACTTATCCGGAGTCGGGTCGTGGGGACAGCAGCTTAAGGAGGGAAGCCCAGACCTCCCTCTCCCCAGCCACTTGGGCCAGCTCCTCCGGGGGAATCCCAAGGCGTTCCCTGGCCAGCCCAGAAACATAATCCCTCCAGCGTGTCCTGGGTCTTCCTTTGGGTCTCCTCCCGGTTGGACGTGCCCGGAAAACCTCACCAGGGAGGCGTCCAGGAGGCATCCTAATCAGATGCCCGAGCCACCTCAACTGGCTCCTCTCGATGTGGAGGAGCAGCGGGTCTACTCCGAGCCCCTCCCGGATGACCAAGCTTCTGCACCTAGAAATCCTGTCCATAAAAGTTATGAACAGAATCGGTGACAAAGCCTTGGCGGAGTCCAACTCTCACCGGAAACGAGCCCGACTTACTGCCGGCAATGCGGACCAAGCTCTGACACTGGTCATACAAGGACCTAACAGCCTGTATCAAGGGGCCTGGTACCCCATACTCCCAGAGTACCCCCCACAGGGCCCCCCACAGGGCCCCCCAAGGGACGCGGTCGAACGCTTTCTCCAAATCCACAAAACACATGTAGATTGGTTGGGCGAACTCCCACGCACCCTCCAGGACCCCCCAAGGGTATAGAGCTGGTCCAGTGTTCCACGGCCAGGAAGAAAACCACATTGCTCCTCCTGAATCCGAGGTTCGACTATCCGACGGACCCTCCTCTCCAGAACCCCTGAATAGACCTTACCAGGGAGGCTCAGGAGTGTGATCCCCCTGTAGTTGGAACCCCCTTTTTAAATAGGGGGACCACCACCCTGGTCTGCCAATCCAGTGGAACTGCCCCCGATGTCCATGCGATATTGCAGAGCCGCGTCAACCAACACAGCCCCACAGCACCCAGAGCCTTAAAGGAGTCAGCACCTGAAATCTTCACTTTTCCACTTAAAAAAATGTCTATAATGGCTTCCTAATGATTTTTCACTGGCTGAGAAGCCGATATTTAACATTGACGCATTTGTTTAATCTTGCCTTCTTCAACCAGCTCACATGCACCCCACGAGCACGCGCACTCCAACACGAGAACTTGAGTTCTGGCCGTATGTGTCGGCACAACGGCCTAATATAAACAAATATAAACCACAACCAGCACAACAAAGCTCATTTCATAACGTGAAACGCATAAATTATGTCTTACCGTTAACGACTCGTGTTATAATCCGTGTTACGGGAGACAAAACTCTGATTGGTGTGTGTATTCCAGCTTCACAACAGCATAAGCGCCAATGCCTGGATGAGCTTGCTTCTCTCCCAACTCAACAACAAACGAGGACGCCATTACGCACGAGGCGAGGCCCGGGCTCGTAAATACACGGTTAGATCCCGTAGGTCACTGCCAGGTCGGGTTCAGTTATAACTTTTGTTGTTTTGGAGCGAGATGCTGAAGCCGCGTCCTGCTTCCTTCCACCAATGAACGCGCTCCTCAGTCCCGCGCGCGTCCGAGACAGCCGAAATATCGCGTGAGCTCGTGAGAAAATATGCCCTTCACAATGTAGGATTAAAAAATCACATTTTTAATTTATTTTTCCAATACAATTTAGTTTAATGGTCTAAAAGACCATTAAACTAAATTGTATAATAGGATGTAGATATCCACGGTATTATAGGTGCTGACCCCTTTAAGGAAATCCGGGCGGATCTCATCCACCCCCGGAGCCTTGCCACTGAGGAGTTTTTTGACCACCTCAGTGACCTCTGCTCCAGAGATTGGAGAGCCCAACCCAAAACCCCCAGACTCTGCTTCCATCCTGGAAGACGTGCCGGTGGGATTGAGGAGGTCTTCGAAGTACTCGGCACCACCGATTCACAACGTCCTGAGTCGAGGTCAGCAGCACACCCTCCCCACTGTAAACAGTGTTGGTAGTGCACTGCTTTCCCCTCCTGAGACGCCGGATGGTGGACCAGAATCTCTTCGAAGCCGTACGGAAGTCTTGTTCCATGGTCTCACCGAACTCCTCCCACGCCCGGGTTTTTGCCTCCGCGACCACCCAAGCCGCATTCCGCTTGGACTGCCGGTACCTATCAGCTGCCTCCGGAGTCCCACGGGCCAAAAGGACCCGATAGGATTCTTTCTTCAGCTTGACAGCATCCCTAATCGCCGGTGTCCACCAGCGGGTTCGGGGGTTGCCGCCACGACAGGCACCGACCACCCTGCAGCCACAGCTACGGTCAGCCGCCTCGACAATGGAGTCACGGAACATGGCCCATTCGGACTCAATGTCCCCTGCCTCCCCCGGGACATGTTCAAAGTTCTGTCGGAGGTGGGAATTGAAGCTCCTTCTGGCAGGTGACTCTGCCAGACGTTCCCAGCAGACCCTCACAACACGTTTGGGTCTGCCAGGTCTGACCGGCATCTTCCCCCACCATCGAAGCCAACTCACCACCAGGTAGTGGTCAGTTGACAGCTCAGCCCCTCTCTTCACCCGAGTGTCCAAGACATGCGGCCGCAGATCAGATGAAACAACAACAAAATCGATCATCGACCTGCGGCCTAAGGTATCTTGGTGCCAAGAGCACATATGGACACCTTTATGCTTGAACATGGTGTTCGTTATGGACAATTCATGACGAGCACAGAAGTCCAATAAAAGAACACCACTCGGATTCAGATCAGGGGGGCCGTTCCTCCCAACCACACCTCTCCAGGTCTCACTGTCATTGCCCACGTCAGCATTGAAGTCCCCCAACAGAATGAGGGAGTCACCCGAAGGAGCGCTTTCCAGCACCCCCTCCAGGGACTCCAAAAAGGGTGGGTAGTCTGAACTGCAGTTTGGTGCATAAGCACAAACCACAGTCAGGACCCGTCCCCCCACCCGAAGACGGAGGGAGGCTACCCTCTCGCTCACCGGGGTAAACCCCAACGTACAGGCACCAAGATGGGGGGCAAGAAGTATGCCCACCCCTGCTCGGCGCCTCTCAGTGGGAGCAACTCCAGAGTGGTAGAGAGTCCAACCCCTCTCGAGGAAACTGGTTCCAGAGCCAGAGCCATGCGTTGCACAAAATTAGTAACTTTATAAAGCCACATTACATTTATGAGAGAAATAATTATCACACAATATAACCCAGCCTCATGTGTAACATAATAAATACGTTTTACCCACGATCTCGCTTCCCATTGGGAGCGTTTCAGACACGAAACGGCAGCGAAAGTGTTCTATACAGCTGGTCCTGCAAGGCTTAAACTCGCCAGAGAATTTCATGACCACTTGTGATTTCGGCAGTTTGAGCAATACCAAGCAAGGAGACATATGGCAGCGTGAATCCAAAAAGATTGTTGGTTTGTTTACCTCGGCTACGGAGGTTTTTCAAGTAATTACATACATTTTTTACTTGTTAAGCAACTAGAAATCTACATGTGACTTTTATTTTGAAAATTTCCAGATGTTTTAGGGCCGTGATATACGCAAGATCACAAGATCCCTCGAGACTTCAAAGGTCACGGTTTGTTTATGACGTCCGCCATTAAACCAAAAAGAAGGAAATCACGTTTGATATCGCTGTTTGATGTCATATATAATGTTTTTACTCTCCACTTCCAGGATTAAAGCCATGAAAAACACACCGCTGCACTTCTCGAACGATGCGGTAGTAAGTAAGCCGTGAGGTCACACGTATAGACGTAATCTACATAGATATGAAACCGCATCGCTGTAACAGACTTTTATTTTGAAAATTACTGGGCATTTTACACTGAAACCGAGTGTGATTTCCTGTCTAGCCCCATGTTAACTGCGGAAATTGACGCATCCCAGAAGCGGCACGCGGCAAAAATAGAACCCAATCCTATCTGTAGCGGCGCGGCGTTCCGCTTCTGGGACGCGTCTGGAAATTGCTGCGTCGCGGCTGGTTTGTGACACCCCATAGACTATAATGGATTCTATTTGAAGCGGCGACGTTCCGCTGCCGTTCCGCGCCGCTGATGCCTTCAGTGTGCAGTAGCCTTGACTCCTTTTGCCTTTGTTCGTTCAAACTTTTCGATTCTGGGGTTGCAGGGATAATCAGATAAAATCCCTAACAATAACCATATTTGATAACTATCACAATAAATAACACACAACTGTTTGTATTTTATCATCGTAGTGTTGTACAAAACTATTCAATATGAAAACCTTTAACCACAACTGTTTCTAAAACCCAGCTCCATGTACTCCTATTGCTCTTCTCTGCCCTCTGGATTAACTATGATGAGGAGACCATGTGTTATAAACTACAAATGAAACTAAAACAAACTTTGATATATTGCTGTGAACTAAATTTACTGTGTATCTTCATTTCTTTTGCCGTTGTTTTTCAAAGAGTTGGTTTTTCCTACTCGGAAGTTGGAATTTCCGAGGAGAAAGCGAACGCACCATTAGTTGATAGCAATGCTAGCAGAAGCTAAACTATCAAGCTAACGTTATCTTAAACAGTTTATTTTTCTGCTGGAGCAGATTAAGACGATGATGCCTCACTTAGATCATTGTCACTGGTTTCATCACCACCCAATCACCCATAACATTTGACGTGGACCCAAACTTTAGAGCGCCTCCTCTCTGCCATGCTGCTAGCTCTGTCTCTTCGTGCACGTGGGTATCTTACGTGGGTAAGAGAGGTACCGAAACAAGGCACTGTTTCATATCACGTGAACCGGTACTTGGTCGGTAACACGGAACTTGGTCGGTGCCTTAAAAAGTACCGAATTTGGTACCCATCCCTAGTCTGACCCGATCTGAACTGCTGAGGTTGACGCATTCTGGAAGCATAGTGCGTAAAAAATAGACTCGAAGGGTAAGCAATGTGTCCCTACGCTTCTGGGATGCTTCCAAAACCTAACGCTTTGTGGCTGGTGGAAACGCACACATCCACTTTAACGACGGCTAATTACTGCGTTCTACGCTTCGTAGACATCATGCGACCAGTGGAAAGGCCCAGTTACATCAAACTATGAAAGGCCTTAAAGGTGGGGTCGGTGTTCCTGGAAAGAGTCATTCAAGTAAGCAAAATAAAAAAAACACATTTAAAAGGTCCAGCCCCCTTTTTAGGCCCCGCCTCCAGACTATGAGAGAATGCCAGAGGCATTGGATACTTTAAACAACCATAAAAACATAACATTATCTTACATTTTTGGACCCTTTGTTGGCACATTTTCTGTTATAATTCTTAACGTAACGCACTTACGTAACAGCATCGGACCCTCTTCTGACGGATTTCTTATAATCCGGTGCCGGTCAGGAGTTCTCCGGACTCTGTTCTCACTAATCATTTAGAAGAGCGAAACCACCTAAATCAGAGATCTAACGGGGAGGACTGGGCTTGTTGCACTGGAAACCCCCTCCACTACTTACGTAACCACATATAAGTTTAGTATGCTAGCTAATATTGCTAGCCTGGCTATAACTTCACTTCCAGTTCGTGCACATAGAGGGGTGCGGAGGGGGGAGGGACGGTCAGAGGAGCAGTTTGATGGATGATCAGGAGCCAATCATTAAGAATGGGATGTTCACAGTGATTGGATGAGCTTTTTCCAGAATTCTACATTTCAGATGACATTTAATTTATTGGCCGTCATCAGCATGTGAAGAGCATTCCAAGCAACATGGGGACAAATAGAAATCCATCTACTGTAATATTTAGTGAGATGCAAGTTTAAGCCATGGTTTTTGGGAAGGGGGGTTACTTTCGTAGAGAACGAGAACGTCTGGCTTCAGACATGACATTTGCACAATCTGCTTCACTACATCGCTCAGTTCCAGTAAGTTGTGAAAATGTGACTCATGCGACAATTCTGAATAAGTCCTTCTGCACGTCACAGACTTGGTGTCGAATTAGAGCAAAACCGTTTTTTTCATTCATGAGAAAGAGATGCAGACGTCCTCGCGGCTGCTGCTGGTGTCTAATAAAAGGCCGTGATCGATGGGGTCCATTTAAATGAGAAGGATGTGGAACCCGCTCACTCCTACACCTCTCCGTTCTCCTGCTGCAAGGCCGATGACAAGGTGTTTCTGAAATCGCATTAGGGGCCCTTTCATAAAGGTTTCACTGGGGAGTGTGCAACAGCTTGAAACATTTAGGCTTTCTTTAATACGATGCAGGCTGGCTGTGCAGCGCTGCGTCTCCTCGGTGGAAAATGCCAGAGACCCCCACCGTCAGAGTTAGCTTTGATATCTGGAGGTGGAAGGGGAAACAGGGCAGACACACACACACCTGAATGTGCTCCGCTGCCCTGTGAAGTCACGGCCGTCCACCTTTGAAGTGCATCTCCGAGGCTTTACGCCCCGATGGGAGCCGTGCGTGAAGAGCAGATATCGTGATCTACAGTAATGCGTCCGTTTCGGCCACATGCTGTACGCGTTAGGCAAGGTGCCTCAGATCCAAAACATAATCTGTCCGTCAAAATAAAGCTGGAGAAGATGGAAACTTAAAGTCAATATTATGGAAATACGCTGAAATTTTCATTATTACTTTGGTTTTTAAAGAATGAGAAAAAAACGGACCCCCTAACACCATCACAGCTCCTAAAATGAACATAATGATAGTATGCCACCAAAACTTTACAAAAAACATTATTTTAATGTGTAAAAGTTGTGGAATGTGGCTTTAATTTCAGACATAAAACAGCTTTTAAGCCCAGAGAAGGTGATTCCCATGCAGAGTTAAAGTTTGATCTGAGATCATGTCCTCTACTTGTTCACTTTCTTAGATTTGAAACTTTTCACAACAAGCCGTCAGCTTAAACGACGGGGCAGAAAATGAGATAAAAGCACCTAAAGTGTCCAGAAAGCCTCATAAAAACCACAGATCATCTCTTTGGAAGCTTAAAACTTTTACACTTGTGCATGAACAAATGCATTAGTGTCACAGACGGTCTGGGTGTTTATTTGATCAAATGTAAAATAAAAATTTGCTGAATTCATCCACACTCTATTTAAGTGCACTTCACTGACTTGACAGTTATAAAAAACAGTTGCCGGAGCAATTACTCTGGCCGTAACACAGTTATGTCCATTATGCATGTAGGAAGTCCAGAGTCTGGGCCGAGGCTGGCTGCTGGCTGCGGGGTCGGGGTAAATATGCTGAACAAATGAGAGAGAGGCTGTGCACTTGGGTGCCGAAGAGCTGACCTCCTGCACAAATAACGCGGCGTAATTAGGAGCTGTACTTGTGACCCTGGTGCCAAGGTTAGCATGAGGGTTAGCCCAGGTTCACAGCGAGGTCTTAGCCAGGTGGCCCGAGTGCTTTTGGGGGTGGCGGGGTCAGGCTGAGCTTAGGAAGTCTGGGTAAACAGTCGGGTTGTTTGTTCCTCTGATTGGGTCGGGACACGCGGGGTGACGATGACCGGATGTCAACACAGGGAGGTATTTACAGTCTGCTGTCGCTGCTCTGCCGTCACCTGTGTCACTAAAGCATCCCGGTCCCTCCTAGATTTCATTAATTCTGGATAAGTGTAAATCTACATCCTCCATCTCTCTGCACCTTAAAGAGACTGTAAAGCTGTTTACTCTGGCCACCTCTGTTCTAATCTCTGGATGATCTGGGGTTTCGGCGGTGGGGCCCTTTGAGCGCGGGGCCCCTGGGGCTCGTAGTAAAGAGGACACCACATTTCTCCCTCTGCACACTCGAAGCTAAACTATTAGCTCCCAGGCCAACAGCTTCGTCTCCTGAAGCCGAGCTGGTGATGAGAAAAGCAGGTGAGCTATTAAAATGCCAACATATCAGGTTGCCATGGTGATGGAGGAAAAAGAGATTCAGCTTTTTGATGCTGAGGATTTGGTGCAGACATTAGAAAAGTTTGGATTTCTAGGGGAAAACATTCTTATCCACCGTTGTCTTCGTGCACAATCATCACAAACCTGCTCCTCACCTCAGATTTATTATTGAGTTTGTCAACAGTGACGTTTTCACAGCCAGCACACATAGGTGGGTCCCATATGGGATCTATATGGGCAAGCTGTATGGGTCCCAACAGGGTTTGTTCATGGTTTCCATGGTGGCCCCACAGGGGTTTGCCGGTGTTTAGAGTCAAACCCATGTAGGGACCATTAAAATCTATGCAGGCAAAAATGTTTCTGGGCAAACCCACATGGGGCCACCGTGGAAACCACGGACAAACCCTTTTGGGATCCATACGACTTGCCCATATATATCCCATATGGGGCTCACCTATGTGTGCTGGCTGACATACAAAAACGTTACAAAAGCAGGATGAAAGAAGGTGGAAAAGGCAAAAAACTTTATTAAATACAATAAATGAAACAGAAAACAAAGCAAAGGATAAAGAAACTCAGTTCCAAAGAACTAAAACTTCAACATTGGGAGGGAAAACAATGACTTCATGTTAAATCAATAACAAACACAGAAGAGGGCGATGAGGTGGGAGGATGCAGGTGAGTGATGGAGAACAGGAGTGATTCAGAAACCAGAGGTTTACAAGTCTTACAGCTTCTGTCAGATTCTTTTAAAAACAGGTTCTGTTGTTACTGCTTTTATTATGTTTATCATGATTTCAGTCAGATAGCATGTAAACATTACATTTGCAGCTCTGAATCAGGATGGAAGCATCATTTCTGTGTGTTTTAACAGAAAAAATCATCATTCAGTTTTTAAAAATATACTTTTTTGTTCTGAAAGTTGAAAAAAAAAAAGAAGTAAACAAATTTAGCTCTAGAGTTTGTCACATAAATAAATACCAGCATCAAATTGAGCTCTCCGAGTCGTGGCCTTTTGGACAGAGCGCCAGGCCCTCTCAGGATGTGATGCACTGATTTTATTTACAAGCGCAGCGCCAAGACTCCAGAGACGCTAACACGATAAACACACCTGCCAGCCGACGGCGGAACAGCCTCGCCGTGTTTGTCAGAGCAAGTCTGTCGGACGTTAAATCAATAAACCACCGCGATGCAAGAAAGAGGTTTGATAAAGTCCACAAACCAGAAGACTCTGACTCATTCTGGCCTCCAGTGTTCTCCTCTCACCTGACTGGTACTCTGAGCCGGTTCTGATGGACTCAGTACCCGTGTGAGGATTAGGAAACATCCAGAGATCCACTGAAAGGTTCTATTGATCCTTGATTATCTTATAATTAACCTTATTCTAAAAAAATGCTGCTGAGAAAAGCTCAACTTACAAAACAGAGGTGTGGGGTCAGCTAACAGATGTTGTAGTCGAGGACTTTTTACATATTTGTTAGGAAAAAAACAATCATACTAAGACAAACAAATAAATAAATAAATTATACATAAAAAAGGTGCTTTATTAAGTGTAACAAAGTCACATGAAGAACAAAGGGTTAAATAAATGATCCCACATTAAAACCTTTTAAAAAACAGAAATTTAAAGGAGCAATATGTAAGAATTCTACTGTAACATAATCACAAAACTAATCTAGTCTAATGGCTCAATCGTGTTACATTAGAGGTTACATTAAAGCAGATTTCATTCTCAGCCGACTGTCAGTTTTTCATCTTTCAAAAAAAACAAAAGAGGGACGTAGTCACTGTTGATGATCTGTGAGCCCGTGAGGTTGCCAAGTCTGCACCGAGCTAACACTGCAGAGCTAGCATTTGTAATCTGACACCAGCAGACAAAAAGCTCCAGAGTTGTTTAGAGAACCAGAGCCAGTAAACAGGAGCAACCCAGAAGTTATTTCTTTTTGTTTTACTCTAATATCGGGTGAAACAGGCTAGAGGCTAACGCTAAGCTAACGCTGAGCTAACAATGCTAACAATGAATTAGAAACAAATAGTCGGCTCTAAAAATATCTCAAGCTACTTTTTCAATTACCAACAACTTGATATTACAGTGAAATGAGTAATGAGTCAATCGTGGCATTTTACTTCCTTTAATGAGTCGTTCAGAACCATAGACATGAATACGTAGACACGCCATTGGGCGCTGGAGAGCATAACAGCGTCGCCGTAGGTCCCTCACTCTCCAAACCCAACTGGAGTCAACGCAGACTGGGCAACAATGCCCATATTTTTTGGTGCAGCCTACGGTTGCAACACTATTGAAAACAGATCACGTGGGATTACTATTGACATTTCTAGCCTACCGGTTGGGATTTTATATTTTAATTTACTTTATTTCATTTTATTATATTTAAACCATCATGCCATACCACATGTCTGGTTTTGTGAAAAAGCATAATAATATGTTTTTAGTTGGGTAAGGACCTTCCTCAGTAGAAATAAATGCATTGGGGGTGAATGGGAACCCATCCAAGATGGCGGCCTGCTGCTATGGCAGCTCTAATAGGCAGCGGCAGTCCACGTTGCGTCTACGTATATATGTCTGTGTTCAGAACTATAACAGCTAGGTAACGACAAGACGGCAAACAACTGTACTTCCTATGCTGTTAACATAATAAGTGTAGTAAGTGCGCCCTACTGAAAACACCCAAGTGTGCTAACACCAGATATATCAATGTATTTATCTACTAATCTGTGTAAGACTCATCTTCACTTATCATCTAGAATCTTCTGGTGCTGATCCGTAACTGACAACAGCCATGAAGCTCACAGAACGGCAGTGAGAACATCACCTTTGATTATAAAAATACCATACCATGTTTTTTTTATCTAGCCAGAGAGCTTCATAAAAGAACAAGGGTGCTCCATAGTTCCAGGACAGACAAAAATATCCAACATTATCCATAAAATGGGCTGCAGTAACCAAATGTGACCACAGGAGGTCATTCTTACTTCATTCTTACATATTGCACCTTTAAATTGACAGTTCTCCATCATATTTGGGAGCAGCACCTGCAGGCTGAGGCGCTCTGATCCTCCCACGCTCGTCGCCTTATTTACATGATGAAGGATCTTTTTAACACATGGACTCGCAGCCTAATGAGCAGGACTCCAGACAACACTCGAGCGCAGCATGCAGAAGTATGAGCCCTCACCGGGCCCATTCAGCCTCATGCCAGCGTGCACCTCTCCGTTTGGGAAAGTTGTGTCGTGCCAACCAGAAACAATGGCCCTCAATTACTGTTCCACAATGAATTAGAATATTAAAAGCTTCTCAGGAGGGAGAAGTGGACGGGGCTGACAAAGCCTGAGGTGTGTGACCTGGTGAGAAGTCTGCAGATGCAGGAGGCCTTGCCGTGCCGTGGCGTGTAGCTGCAGGCTCCAGACCCAAAAGCTGCCCTTGTGCCTCTTGATTTAATCCCACTTTATCCAGGAGAGACGAGCAGTCAGATCTTGGAAAGGACGGGAAGAGAAAGAAAGTTTTGGGACATTAGGATGGAGACACGCCCTCCTAATGAAGAGCTTCACTAAGAGCTTTCAGAGCAGATTCCCACAGAATTAGTTAATTAAGACAAAGAAGGCAGCGAGAACACGGGAGCTTGTGTTGGGATAAACTCAGGCTGCTCCAAGGAGACACACCTGTGGGAAAAAGACTCAGAAATAAACCATCTAAGAGCTGAAGAATAAACTTTAGACTGGACATGGGAATTAATTAGACAGAGCGAAAGGAATTTTCATAAAACAGGGAAAGTTTACGTTCTTGAAAAGTGAACATTAATAATCTTAAAAGAGCTTTAAAAGTACATACACCTGCAGTAACACACAACTATGGCACTCCCCCCTCTGGAGGATTCTCAATGCATCATTGGAAGCAACATGCAGCTTCTGCATGCTGCATTGTTAGTATAGTAAGATGTCTACAATTGGGCAGTAGAGCGGTGTGCAAAATGTCACTTTAACAGGAGATGAGCAGAAGCTGAACCTACGTGCAAGTTTCCATAGAGCTTACAGCGCTGTCTATATATGTTGTCATTTGATCATTTATAAAATGACTAAGGTATTTCACCTTTTCACTCACAGTTAGTGCAACATTTGACCATTTGAATCCAGGAACGTGTAGCCTTTTATCCTCATATCAAGAAGCTGCTGTAAACCTGCAGCACTTGGACTGAAGACCACCAGGTCATCTGCATACATTAGATGGTTTATCAATGTTTTACCCAGCAGACATCCAGTGTTACAGGCTCTTAGCTGCATCGACAGATCATCAACAGACACGTTAAATAATACTGGAGACAGAAGTCCACCCAGACTCATCTGCATCTGTTGGTGAGAGCACCAGTAAGAGAATCCTCACAATAAGCCCTGGAACTCCTCGTTTTAATTCAATAAAGTGTGACAGTGTGAGTGTCCTGTCACTGGATCCCGATTGATCATGCGCCCTGGCTACTTGGCCACAGGGATATCCCTTTGGCTGACTGGTTAGCGCGCGTGACTCTCACCCGGGAGTCTGGGGTTCAAGACCCACCCGGGCCCTCGTTTGTCCACCTTGCCACAATAGTTTCTATGGTTGACGATCAAAAGCTTGAGAAGCATCAATAAAACACATGAGGACAGATGAATTTTTACTCCTATACAAGTTCACCATTTCCAATAGAACTTTAGATACAATACTGGCAAGTGCTGTTAAAAGTTAAATGTTCAGATAAAATGTTTTATGAAGCAAATCTTCTCGTATTTGTCAGGTTTTCTGTCTCATTGAGTCAGAAATGGTAAAACGTGCAAAGTTCTATGCTTTGTTATATTTTGTGTAAAATCTTTACAACAAATTCTCCTTTTACTTCATCTTCTCTTTACTTTTAATTCATAGGTGTTTTAATGTCTGTTTTTATTCCATTCCTTGGTTTAAAGTTTCTTTTTGTGAGTTTTACATGAATAATTATTAGAAAACTATTTTATGTTCAAGAAAAAACAGTAAAATAGTTTTTCTTTGCATCCTTATGTGGATAAATAGCACGAGGCAACTTTTCCAAACCATCACACATTTGTTTAATATTTCATTTTGAATCTTCTCCCCAGGTGAGTGCTTCAGGTGTTCCTGTTCCTCCATCCTTTCTTAACCTCATGTAACAAACTCATGACGCATGAATAATCCGGACTTTAATCTGATGGTTGGCCTCTCACCGCTCGTGTTCCAGATGGCGTCGCTTTGGTTCTTGTAGCCGCTCTTTACGCACTCGTCCACGTAGGATTTGGGGTCGCAGCCGGACAGCAGGATCTCCCTCAGCAGCGCGATGTAGGCGATGGCCAGCCGCAGGGTGTCGATCTTTGACAGCCGCTTCTCGTACGGAAACGTGGGCACGTGGCAGCGGAGCTCCTCGAAGGCGGAGTTGATGCTCAGCATCCTTTTCCTCTCCCGGATGTTGGCCGCGTGCCGCTGCACCTTGTACGGCTGATGAGGCACCAGCCTGCGCGTCCTGCGCGCGGCCGCCTCCAGAGAGCCGTCAGCGGGGGTGTCCTCCTCCTCACCCTCGGCGCAGGTGCTCCCCCCCGGGGACTGAGCGTCCAGGTCGGTGAAGGTGAGCTGCGCGTCCGAGAACACGGACTGGCAGCTGAAGCAGGACCAGGGGGACAGCTGGCCGCTGGCCGCCGAGCAGTCCACCAGGAAGGAATCAACCTGGGTCTGAAACTGGAGGTTCTGCTCGATTTGTCCCCAGAAGGCCAAATCAGAGCCTCCATCCTGGTCAAAGTCAAAGAGAAATCCAAAATCCTCCATCTTTTTATTTATTATGAATAAAGAGGACACGCAGCGCCTGATGGTGTGGATCTGCTGCTGTGTGTCAGACTCATGGGAACGTTTAAATACCTCAGAGGTGCTCACCACCCATAAAGGCTGAAAGGAGCTCTCCAAGCTGCGCTCCCCGCAGCGCGGATCGGCCGCTGCGTCAAGACAAAAGAGCAAGAAGACAAGTAGATGTCTGAACACGTGTCCAATTATCAGCATCCTCCCGCTGACAGGATCTACTCAGCATCCAGCAGAGGGAGGCTGGGTCTGGGACGCTGGCTGCGCCGTGGCGCGGCGGCCTCCGTGCGCTCTGAATGAGATCGGTTCACCTATTCAAGCTCAGCTCAGTGTCACAAACACATGAAAGCTCTTTGTTGGTCCAGAACAATAATGGATTTTAATGTTTTCATGTTTTGGGTTCATTCCGGGGTCCACAAGCACTTTTACGCACCGAGGTTTTGGCTCTCCATCAGCTCCACGGGTTAGGAGCCACATTGGTGCTTCTGAAACGACATGAGGGACTAAAGGGCTAAAGACTGAAAGAGAAGCTGTAATCAGAATGAAGTTCAGGGTTTTATTAGAGGTTTGGTGACCGGATGGCAGTGTGGGGATGAAATCTAATCCAGCAAAGATGTTTGCAGCCACGATTTATCCAAGTCCTCCAAGGATGCTCATTTAAAGAGATGCTGCTTGTTTCAGTAACCTGCAGCATGAGGCTGGTGCTGAATATGGAGACAAAATAGGTGAAGCTTGGGAGAAGCAACCATTGATGGTTTAATTAATACTGAGTAATAAGAAAATTTGCTATTTACTGCAAAACAGGAAACGCCTAGCTACATCCTTCTGTGAGCTTTAAATGATCAATTTCCACTGTAATAAGCACCAGAAAACAGAAAACATATGATTTATATTGATTAGTTTGCTAAATGATGCTAATGTTGCATTCAATTGCTCTTTAGATTCAGGTTTTTAGTCAAAATCTGACCTACAAATGAGAAAAATATGTAAAATGTTTATTATAAGTAGTTTAGTAAGACATTGTCTGATATTTAATGATGAATTTTTTTGTTTTTTATGATTCCTGCAAAGAAAAAAATTAGAGATTTGAGTTAAAAAATCTTTCATATAAATAAAATTAGGTTAATTCTCTTATTGTTTCATCACGTTTAAACACACAGGGATTTGGTTGAATTGAACCAGAGCAGCGTAGATGTTTGAAATAACAGCTTGGCTGGTTTTGTTTTGAAGAAGAAGAGCATGCAGCCCACATGAGGAGGAGCACGCCCCGTCAGAACCTCAAGCCGCCTGCCAGCAGCACATCTCTCCCAGCTGACGGCCACAATTTGGTTTTCTCGTGCTCAGAGACGGGCCTGTCAGATCCAGACCTGCCTTATTGTCTGGAAGCTTTCAAGAGGTCCGAAGAGGCACAAAAGAGACTCAAAGACTAAAAAAATCCCATCTCTAAGCCTTCAAAACGTTGAAATTTAATTATCTATCCGCTGATTCATGATGTTGTCCTAACTGATGTCCTGTCGGATCCCTTCCAGGGTTTTCCACAGAGGACTGGACAGTCTGGAGCAGACTTGGACGCTGCACAAGGCCACATGTTCACAATTAGGTCTGTGGTTTGAAGCTGTTTCCCACCTGGGAGTTATGGAGTGAAAAACAAGGAAGTTAATGAATCAAACATGCATCAGAAGTGATCCACACCTGCTCTTTTATGTCTTCTGTAATATTGTGATTTGCTAATCAGGGGCAGGTTGGATGGAGGTGAATGTCGACTCAGAGAGGACGTGTCACTTCCTGCTGATGATCTGTGCTGCTAAACTCTCAGAGTTTCCAAAATCTGCCTTACGTCCTTAACTTCTCATTCTCTGGTTCATTTTTATTCTTTACATCAACTTTTAATATAATCACTCAAAGCCAAACTCTTAATCTACTTCTATTTGGGGAACTTTTGGATCCTCAGGGCGACTGCACCAGTGGCGCCCCCAAGGGGTGGCCAGGGGGTGGCCATGGCCACCCCTAGAGAATAGCTGGCCCCCCAGGGAAGGCCAGTGTCTAATAAATCATATTAATGTTCACTCAAACCATAAATTCATCTTATTTAAGACATAAACCCAATAAAAATATACAATTAATGAGTAAATAAATAATCAGAATTAAAAAAAACATTTATATATGTTTCTGCTGCTCACCATTAAAAAAAAGAGTTTATATCTCTATAGTTTTATGTGACGACAGCAACAGGTGAATTAAACTAGAAAGTAAAATTCTAAAATAATTTTTGAAATAACATTTAAAATAACAGAAATGTATTTTTTAGGACTGTAACAATATTTTGTCAATATCGCGATATCGTCATAGTAAAATCACCACAATATCGTCGTGGTCTTGTCACGATATTGTACAGTACGTCTCTAGGTAAGAATAACACTTTTCAGTCCGCTCCACCGGAGCATAGCAAAGTAAACTACATAGACCATGATCCTTCCGCGTCATTGGCCAGTTCGCCAATGGGAGTGCGTGCAGCCCACACAGCAAAGATAAACAAACATGGAGTATGGAGGCTACAGCGGTGAACGCAACACAGAGGATTCCAGTCAAAGTATTTTATGTTGTGAGTCTTATTATCGTGAGCCTCCACACAATATCGCAATAAATATTGTATCATGAGATTTGGATATCGTTACACCCCTAGTTTTTTTTCTGAAATTTTTGTACTTTTCAAATTTGAGTTAAGTGTTTTGGATGCACTTCCTTTTTTTTTTTTTTTTTTTATAAAAAATGAATAAAGCAGCATGCATTGCAAGCTAAACTCTCCCAGAGTTACCACAAGGACTAATTTAGCGTGCCACCCCAAAATCCTCTCTGGCCCCATCTGGCCACCCTTAACAAAATTTTCTGGGGGCACCTCTGCACTGCACAGATACATTTAAGTCCTCACAACATGAAATACTTGAAACAGCAGGCAGGATTGCGCCCGCTCACCATCCATGCACAACAAAAATAAAAATGGCGATAACACGGTTGCGTTCTTGTTTGTTTGGGCACAAGAGCGGATAAACATCTTGGATGTGAAACCTCTGGGATCCGCGCTGGCTGCTGTGAGGGAATGTCACATGCAGCCAAGTGTAATCTTCAGCGCTGACCACAAACGGCCCTTTGATCCGCGCTGGGACTGCAGGACCATTAGAGTGTCACGGCACATTGAAGTGATAGTTCAGAGCAGAAGTTAGCCTTGACCACAGATCAGGCTTCAGATTGCTCCAGGCCTTTTACCTTTAGAGGTAGGCTGCAATCAGCATCACTGCAACCAAAAGTATGCGCTTCGGCATCAAAGGAACGGGAGGAAAATAATGCAGGAAATGCCTCGGCTGATTGCATGCAGGGGGTTGGTGAATTCAGGGTGACATTCATGACTCGGGTCAGCAGCAGAAATAAACTCTGGAACTTCTGCAAAACCTGAATGTGAACCCTGAAGTCAAGGAGCAGCTTCCTGGCTCAGCGCCACTCTTCTGTGCACTTCAGGCCCACGTCTGGTCTGGAGAAAGCATCAGAACCATAAAGCGGGCCTTCAGCAAACAGCCCCTCTGGGGGCTCCGCCCCTTTTCCTGGACTCGACTGAAGCTGGAGGTTGGTCCTCACTCAGCGTGATGAAAACACGGGTGTGTGTGCTGCATGGCAGGTGCTATTCACATAACATGACTTCATTATATGTGCATGTAAAAATATATTAAACAAGCTTCATTAATTAATCTAATCTGTATTCATTACATTTGTTGTTGGACTCAGTTAAAAAAACAACAAAAATACAGAACATTTCTGCAAAAAAAAGAGTTTTCTGTCAAAAGAAATTCATATTTTCCATCAATAAAGAAAACATTTAAATGATCTGAACACTTTCACACAATTCAAGGACAGTGAAATCGACTCAATTAATGAAAAACGCGTTTAAACTCTTAGGGTCAATCAGGCTTCAGATGTTGTTTCCATGACAACAAGAATTCATTTCTGATGTATTAAATTGAATCTCTTTAATTAAAATAATGTAAAGTAAAAAAAACACATCAAGGACCTTCATACCACTGACATCACAGGTAAAACACTTAGAAAAGCACATTTTATTTCTTATTTCTCATTAAAACAGGAGCTGAATGTGACTGAAAAAATAACTAATAAACAAAAAAATTTCTAAAAATATGGAGATGTTTCAACAAAAAGGTAAAGGTTGTTAGCATGGATTATTATTACATTAATATTAATGATAATATTTTTACACTTTTATCACTTTATAATGCTTGCATCCTTAAATAGACAAGAAATAATTCTTCTTTATGGCATAAATTTAACCATAAATGCTGTTTAAAAATCACATCGTTTGATTTTAATATACACACTTTATTGGGTACACCTGTCCAACTGCTCGTTAACGCAAATGACTAATCAGCCAATCACATGGTGGCAACTCAATGCATTTAGGCATGTTGACATGGTCAAGACGATCCGCTGCAGTTCAAACCGAGCTTCAGAACGGGGAAGAAAGGTGATTTAAGTGACTTTGAACGTGGCATGGTTGTTGGTGCCAGACGGGCTGGTCTGAGTATGTCAGAAACTGCTGATCTTCTGGGATCGTCACGCACAACCATCTCTAGGGTTTACAGAGAACGGTCCCAAAAAGGGAAAACATCCAGTGAGCAGCAGTTCTGTGGGTGAAAATGCCTTGTTGATGCCAGAGGTCAGAGGAGAATGGCCAGACTGGTTGGAGCTGATAGAAAGGCAACAGGAACTCAAATAACCACTCGTTACCACCAAGGTATGCAGAAGAGCATCTCTGAACACACAACACGTGGAACCTTGAGGCAGATGGGCTACAGCAGCAGAAGACCACACCGGGTGCCACTCCTGTCAGCTAAGAACAGGAAACTGAGGCTACAATTCACACAGGCTCAGCAACACTGGACAATAGAAGATTGGAAAAATGTTGCCTGGTCTGATGAGTCTCCATTTCTGCTGCGACATTCAGATGGTAGGGTCAGAATTTGGCATCAACAACATGAAAGCATGGATCCATCCTGCCTTGTATCAACGGTTCAGGCTGGTGGTGGTGGTGTAATGGTGTGGGGACATTTTCTTGGCACACTTTGGGCCCCTTAGTACTAATTGATCATCGTTGCAACGCCACAGCCTACCTGAGTATTGTTGCTGACCATGTCCATCCCTTTATGACCACATGGACCCATCTTCTGATGCTACTTCCAGCAGGATAATGCTCCACGTCATAAAGCTGGAATCCTCTCAGACTGGTTTCTTGAACATGACAATGAGTTCACTGGACTCAAATGGCCTCCACAGTCACCAGATCTCAATCCAATAAAGCACCTTTGGGATGTGGTGGAACGGGAGATTCATCATGGATGTGCCGCCGACAAATCTGCAGCAACTGCGTGATGCTATCATGTCAATATGGACCAGAATCTCTGAGGACTATTTCCAGTACCTTGTTGAATCTATGCCACGAAGGAGTAAGGCAGTTCTGAAGACAAAAGGGGGTCCAAACCGGTACTAGCACTAGTACTAGTGTACCTAATAAAGTGGCCGGTGAGTGTAGCTTGTCAATGGTTTGACCTCAGTTTTAAATATCATGAAGCAATTTATCAAGATATTTTTGATTATATAAAAAAACCATCAATGTTTTAATTAAAAAGTGATGAAAATATCAGAGCCAATACAATCAGCTGTTCTCTGGCTCCACATCTGGATGAAAACAGTTAAAATCCAATTTTGCTGCAGATATAAAAAGTTATGATTATATTTGTAATAAACGCTTATATTAAACATCCTTTAAAGAAAATCAAGAAGTTACGCTCTAATGACTCTGTGTGCTGAAATAAACGTATAATAACAGATAAAAGCATCAACAACTCACATCTAGACTTGCCTGGTGAGTTTCTTTCCTTTACTTTTAAATGATGCTCAAACCAGATGTGGAGACGCTCCTCCTGGCGCTCCTCATCCTTGGAATAAAGCTCAGAGTCAGGCCTGATGGTCTGGAGATGGTCTGAGCAGACACGGGGCATCTCAGGCCACGCTTCTAAAGATCAGCTACCAGCACCAACAACCCAGGTATACGGGTCAGCTTAGGTGTTGCGTGTGATGACAGTTTGCTTCAGTGAGCTCTGGGTGTGATTTAGACCATAACACAAAAAGTTCATGGAAAATAAATGATGGAAAAGCTGGATTCTTCATTTAAGTTCAAATAAAATAAATTGTTGAACATCCCAGCTGCAATGAGAAGATCCTAAAGCATTAATAATATAAAATAATAACAGGGTGATAATGGCTGATTATCTAGTGCTATTAAACTGACAAATGACATTTTCATTAGAAACAAAAACATCATCTACTTGAAGCAAGACAGGAAACACAGTGAATGAATGCAGTGCATTGATATAACTGTACCCATCCACTTATGTCTTTTATAGTCATTTACATTAATCAGATAAATCTGCATCACTTTCTCATGTAAAACAGCACAAGAGGTGAATTTAGTCACTTAAAGGTCATATTATAGGGGACATATTATGCAAAAGTCACCTTTTGGATCTTTTCGTGCTGCCATGTTGGTCTCTATTGCCTCTAGAAACACTCAAAAGTTGAATAAATATGTCCATCCATTTTCTGTCCATGTTTGGTTTTAGGAATTCTGTGCCTAAAACAAGCCGTTTAAAAAAGCCCCCGTTTGTGATGTCACAAATTG
Source organism: Aphyosemion australe (assembly GCA_006937985.1). Taxonomy (NCBI): domain Eukaryota; kingdom Metazoa; phylum Chordata; class Actinopteri; order Cyprinodontiformes; family Nothobranchiidae; genus Aphyosemion; species Aphyosemion australe. The sequence goes on along the minus strand of SSNS01000239.1, from coordinate 659,170 downwards.
AGAAATAAGCACAAAACCACATCTCACGTGCAAGAGAGAGCTGCTGCTGGAGGAACAGCAGCTCTACTCAGAGTATCTAAGGGTATCTGAGCTTCTCAGCTTATAGCAGCCTGGGTGGGGGCTGGGTGGGCGTGGCCAGCTCAAGCTTGTGACAGAGCCCTGAAACGGCTCATTCTGGAAGGTGCTGAAACTGTCAAGAATAAAACTGCTGAAGTGGCTTTATGTGAGAGGATTTGGTGTGAAAATATTCAAAACCATGTTTAATATTGACCATAGAACTATTATAACTTGTCATAATTTGTTCGACATGAAAAGAAACACCAATAACATTAATAAAATAAAGGTTTTGCCAAAGTATAAAAAAATTCTTGCGATAAAGTTTTGTGCTTTTGAATATGAGACAAGACTAATAGGAGTTTTATGAAGAAATCCTGCAGATTTTAACTTTAGGAGGGACAAATCAACAAAAGCTTTTATTTTGAAATGATCAAAACATAAAAAAACATCTACGTATTTATTTTGCATTTGAGTGGTCTGTTTACTCTTGACTGGCGCAAACACTTTTAAATAGTTCTGTTATTTTCGTTCTGTTATCTGACCTTGGGCTCCATTTGCACTCGTGTTGATGCAGACCTGAAGCCGGCGCGTCACGCTAGCATTTCTAATCAACAGTGCTGAATTAATCCAAGCTTAGAAGAGAGCAAAGTCACACATCACGGCTCACACCAAAAGCTTTAACATCTGAAAACAATTAAACGTCTGCTTTCCATGAGAGCCTGATTTGCCAGTTGACAGTTTGGGTATGAGGGGGGGGACCATTCACCCCTAAGCGCCCGAATGCCTGCAGAAATCATACCACCAACGCACATTTGAACAACTTTAAATCAAAGAAAACAACGTTTGAAAAGAAAAGCAACCAGATCCATTTACAGACGTGAGATGAACGCTCCCTCCTGGAATGGAAGGTTTCCTCTTATGTGGCGCCTCCTCGCAGACCCCGTGTTTATTCCAACGCGGCGCTTCAGAGAATGAAGCGTTGACAATGTGTAAAACGTAGCGCCAGTTCTCTCAAATCTTTGATGAAACTGTTAAATAATGAGAAAACTAATAAATACTACTGTCTCTCATTGCAAAAAAATACTGGTGGTTTTTGCATTTTGTCTTATTTTGCAACGCAGTGAGTGATTCTGAGAACTTTGAGTAAACGAGCTGCAAAAATAACTGATCGCTTCACAGTAAATCACAAAGAAATCCAAATATTTAAAAGTAGTTTGTGCTGAAGTTCATTGTTTTTGTTTAAGTTGTAAATTAAGATCTTGTTTTGTCAGTGAACACTAGAAATAACAAAAATAAACAAACTGAATATGATCAAAGAGCTTACCACCCACACTAAAAGAGGTCAAAGGGGTAAAAAACTCTTAAAAGATCTTGTTTACTGAGAAATCGTGTAAAACCTTTTAAAATATGATTGTTCAATTTTATATGCATGCTGAACCTGAAATGTGCACCTGCATTACCCACAGAATGGAAATACTCAAGAAAAACAATCAGGTCAGAAAAAGCCAGTCACTTCTACATCACTGAGAGAATATTAGCATGGCCCTGCCCACATTGGCTTGGGACCGCCCACAGGAAGAATAGAGTAGAGAATGGCCGTTTCTCAATATGCGTACTTGTCTGTACTTGTGTACTCACGTCCTTGTGAAACGTCATCGTCGTTGGACCAAGTACTGTTTCAATCCTACCGGTAAGTACGTATCATGGCAAGTTCGCTCAGAGATCCCGGATGTGTTCTTGCTCCACCCATTGTATCGAGGATGCACTGATGTATCCTTTTGCGGACTTGGGACAGCAAATTGTCCCATAATGCATTGCGCCGATAACTGTAATACTTCGAACGGGAGAGGAGAAAGCTCATAAGTGTAATGTTTTATATCAGAAATACAACAAAATAAATATAAAGTAGCTTGTGAATTGTGTGTAACCTGTAAAATTTGCTGTATGCATTTGTTTTTTTTTCTTTCAGACTCTTCACGATCCCTCAAAATGCTAAATAGCTAACCCACTATCAAAATAAAAGCAGCATTGCTTTGTTTTAATGAAAAGGAAACTTTTTTCTTCATTTAACAGCGGGAAATTCTGGAAATTTATCAGTTTTGCTCAAAAATGGACCAAATATAATACAAATAATATGTTTTCATTGTTATTTTGTTATTTAAGGAACAAACTAGACTTTTATTTTGAATCAATGGAGTACGCTTTTGTTACAAATGCCTTCCCTGTCCTCCCATAGTCGGTAGAACAGACTTTCTGGTGTCCTTGCCAAGTACATACGTGTCAAGTACACAAGGACATACTAGCGTCCTTGAGTATTGAGAAATGGCCCATGTCTCGGCTAGCAGAAGCAAAACATTTGCAACTCTACAACATTGTGAACCACGTTCAGGCTTGTGTCATTTGTGGAGAAAAAAACCATCAACAATGCGAATGAAGGCAGTTGAAAGAGTCATCTTGCTGTTAGCCAATCAGAGGCGAGACATTTGCATGTCATGAATGCTAGTGAGTAAGACTGATAATCCTGTCTATTCTACCTCCTATTCTTCTGACAAACTTCTACCCCCTGAAACAGGAGCGCCAGAGCTTTTATTTTCTTACTCACAAGGACTTCATTCATGACAGAGACCACAGCAGTCGACTACACTCCATATACACCCAAAAATAAATCCATACAGCAAGCACGGTGGTGGCAGCATCATGTGATGGAGAAAATTTAACAGGGTCCAGAAAAAAATAACATTAGTCTTTTTTAACTTTGTTTGTGATTTGGGTTTAAATTATTATTTAAATTATTTATGATGACCCATTTTTAGGAACTGACTTATAAAGGAGTGTACTAAACATTTCGTCTTACCTGTTTTTACCTTTGTTTTCATATTTGAATCCAGTCATTTTGTTTCTATTTCATTTTTATTATTGTATTATAATCTGTTCCCCATGTTGTGAAGCACTTTGGTCAGAAACAGCTGTTTTAAAAGTGCTATACAAATAAGACTGGCCTTGACCATATATCATACTTTCACTTATTCAAATCATATAAAATAAAAGAAAAAAGTCTTGAAATATCTAGAAGCATCTTTGAGAAACTACTATGTTTTCAAAAATGTTGTGCATCATCTTGATTCAGTAAGTCACAGTTAAAGTGACTGTGTGTAGTTTCCTGGCGATAGGGGGCAGTACACACATTTCAGGGTAGTTTTAAGCTTGGTTTATGCTTGACGCATGTATTCCGCGCGGAATCAGGCCAAGATGACTTTTGCAGCGTTTATACTTCCTGCGGCTTGTCCCCGCTGAGTCAATATTTTCCCAGACTGTAGGGGGCGACATAGGGCTCTACGGCATGCATACAATACACAGCCAGTCCGCCATGTTTTTCTGCGTGGGACCGTCCACGTAGATAGAAAATTTCCTAGGTGTGCAGTGTGGAAACTTTGGGCCGCACGGAGGCCACGTGGAGGAGCGTGGTTGCTGAAATGACGTCATTTGGCCGCGTGGAGTCGTGTGGACCTCGCAGATGCATTAAGCATAAATCAAGCTTAACACCATATCATCGTGACTGTTGCTAGTTAAAAAAAACATTACGGTAAATGTTACCTGTCGAGCAGAAAGCACGCAACCTCTGCATGACTCCTCAGACTTTGATAGTTCTTCAGTTAATTGCATCAAGAGAATGCAATGCTGATGCTAGCTTTCTGGCAGGGTAGGTTCCGGATCTGCTCGCGGTCCTGCGCCTGCTGATGATGTCAAACTACGGCAATACCACTTGGCCAAAATATAGTGCATCTCTTTTTTTGATTCTGTTCTTTTTTTGGAAAGAATTTAGCAGTTTTGTTATTAAATTCATGTTTCTTACCGCCTTAATGTTTTGGAACGTGGTAACGTAACTTCCGTAAGTCGTACGTCCAGCCAATCTTCTAGAGTGATGTCATCAGCAGGCGCAGGACCCTGAGGCTCACGTAGAAGGAAACATGGCGTGCCCCAGAGACTTAGACCTGCGCCCTATGTGTTTTAGACCTGATTTTTATGGTTATATGTTACAAAGCTGCCAATATTTTTCAACAACCCAACCCAACATTTTGATAGACATTTCCAGAGATTAATGGTAAAAACTACACACTGTCACTTTAAGGCTTAATAAGACTAATATTTGGTTTTGTGAGACCGAGATCAGCAAAGTTTTCAGCCTTTAGAGGAACAGTGTGGCCTTGAGGATTAATGTGGTTTATTTCCCGTTAAAGTTGACTCCACCTTAACCCTAAAGGCCTGAGCGACGTTCCTTCTATAACACGGATAATTGGATCGGACTGAACTGTGTGTGTGTGCTGTCATTTTATAACTTGACTAACTGCTGCCAAAAGCAAAAATCACCTTGTCCTTGAGCCGGAGGAATCCTGGACTGTTTCACAAAGACAATAAAAACCAGAGTGTTTGAGAACAGACGGAGCAGGAAGCAGAGTTGACCAAACTAAAGTTTAAACTCAAAATAACTCAGTCATAACTATAACTAGCCTTTATTAATCAACAAACACATTTTTAAAAAATAACTGGCTCAGATTCTTCTCCTGTTTCCTCTCCTCCTCCGTCTTATTTCTTTCGTGTGGAATGAGCATGATTTTTTTTTAAACACACCCACGTTTTTGATCACCGGTCTCCGTGGATTTCCTGCTGAATCACTTGAAGCGCTGGAGCCATCTAGCCAATTTGATGCGTCACTGCATTCTTGAAGAAAGAGTCACGACATGCCACACAGTAAATCACAGTGGAAAACATCAAAAAGTCCATCCCACTACAAGAAAATTGGTTAAAAACAACGTTTCTTAAGTGTTCGGTGCGGCTAAAGAGGAAGGCCACAAAAACAAAAAGTGTCATTTTCATGACTTCAGAACATTTGAGGAGAAATGTTTTTATGTGAGCGGTTTCTGGCTCTAAAAGCCTAAAAGACTTTAATAACAGAACCTCGTATGGACGGAGCTTTCATATTAAATTTTTTGTTTATGATTTCAAAGAAAGATTTGAACAGATCTGAAGAATCCAGATAGGGATGGGCTCCTCTGACCCACCTAGATGGAGAGGCGAGCTGCCAAACTGATGGAGCCACGGTGTTTCTGGGGCAATGAAAAATAATTTCCTCCTGAAGATGGGCCCCACGAGATCCGTTTCCAGGCTGGAGCCAGAGGAGCGTGAGCCGCGGAGGAGGAATTTCAAGGCAGAGTGACTGAGAACGTCAGAGGGAAATGTCAAAGACAAACAGCGGCATCAGGTCTGTTTACTCATCGCCTGATTAAACTTCACAACATCCAGAGTGACAAATGAGTCACGTCAACATTTGTGACGTGGAAAGTTTCTGCTTCTTATACAAGTCATAAAACAAAAGTGTTAAAAGCCGATATAAAGGGTTATGTCCTTCAGCCAAATGTTAATTCTCTATTGTGAGAAAAAGGTGCAACATCTGACTCATATAGCAAAATCCCAGTTTATACTGAATGGTTGCACTGGTGAATAAACACCGGTGAAAGTAGCTGACGTTAATCTTGGCCCAGGTCGTCGTACATTAGAATGGGTTCTGAATCGACTAATCTGGTTAAATAAAGGTTAAATAAAATAAATAAAGCTGGTAATTTAATGTAAATTATCTAAGGTAAATTTGCTTACGCAACTTTTTGTTGTGATGTTTTTATCCTGGACAGAACTCGGAGAACTACACAAACATTTAAAGCAACATTCTGCAACTTTTACACCTTAAAATGATGCTTTTTTGTAAAGTTTTGGCATCATACTATCATCTATTATGTTCATTTTCATACCTGTGATAGTGTGGGGGGTCCCACGACTGTTTACCGCACTATACAGTTTTTGAGCTCCGGGTCGCCGCAGGATGTACTGACTGGGTGTTGCTTTACGGCAGCATATGGCAAGCCAAAGGGATAAAAGAAAGCACGCGTTCTAAACGCGCGTTATGTCCGCCAAAATGCGCGTCCTGAACGCACGTTTTGACGCCAAAGGGGGCAAAAACTTACGTGTTCTAAAAGCGAGAATTATGTCCGACATGAGAGTTTAGAATGCGCATTTTTTAAATCCCTTTGGCTTGCCATAATTGTATAACGTAGACTCGCTGTTAGCAGTGGCAGATTCACCAAAGAAAGCTAGAAATCCCTTATCAGAGGAATCTAGGAAAAGAAAAGAAGAACGTGATAGAACAAGAGCAAAGACCAGAGTTATTATTGGGCCATCTTTTCCTCGCTGGAGAGCTCTTTTAGAAAGAACAGCATGAACTACGGACTCTGACCTAGCCGTGCTGCTAATGGCTAGGTAAGTAATAAATGATTTCACCAGGGTTATTGTGTTTGGTCGGGCATAAAGTTGTTATACAGGTGGAAAAAGTTTGTTTTCGTTTTTTTGCCTGACATTAGGAATGTAAAATGCCTCTTATGCCTGAGAGAGAGATTTGATTTTACGACAGTGACATTACGCAGCAAGCCTTGAGAGGGCGACAGAGACCATATAACTGCAAAGTTGCGGAATGCTGCTTTAAAGCAGCTGTCCAGAGAATTAGTTTTGTCCCAATGGAACCATCTAGTGGCTGACAAGTGTATCACACCAAGAGTCGGTCGATTCGGTAATTTAAGATGGCGACTGCACATTTGTTGTTTATGAATGTGCTTCTGTAGCTGACAGAGCTAAAACACGTTGTTTTACAATTATTATTCTCATGTCATGTTGTGTTTTCATATATTTATATTTTAAAGACTTACTTGTCCGTGAAAAGTTCATCAATTCTGCATCAGCCGAGGTACTTCCTTAAATCTGAAGCACGTAAGCGGTAGCCTAACGCTATTGGTTAGTTTTGGTCAGTGCTCAGTTTCCCATTGCACAGAGCTCTATGAGGCAGGGGGCGGGGCTTAGCAAAAAAAAAAAAGACGAATCACTTACATTATATCACACTACATGATAAGACTTCACTTTCACGGATCACTTTTACAGATTTCTGAAAAATCATACATAATTCCAGAAAGGGGAAAACTCTGGATTGCTGCTTTAAAACCCCATCAGAGAACAAATATAAGGTTTTCTATGGTCATCCCTACAGAAGCAACAATAACATGCTAATAAGTGACCCTAGTGGACTTTTTCTTGAAGGAAACTTAACTTCTTACTTTGTTTTCTAAAATAAATTTTCCTTCCGAACCAAGTTTTCCAACTCAGACAGAGATATGTGGAATTCTGCACCTTTAAAACGGATTGAATTGAGCGAAATGTCTTCAAAAATCAAGAAAAGAAGCTCAGAAGTTAACTAGCCTGGTGTTGTAGAGCTCCTGGGGTCTGATAACAGAAAAACCTGTTAAAGCTCTATGGAATCCTGTGCAGGCTCCATGTGCGTGTGCAAAAATAGTTGGCGATGTCAAAAATGATGATTGTACACCACACACACATTTATGTAATGAGATGACCATGGAACTAAATTTAATCCAAAATCAAACCAAACCAGACAAGTGGCTGGCAACATGTTATGGAAGCCCATTTCTGCCTGTTTGATGAAAAACATACATTCTTTAGGTTTAATAGTGCTTTTCACAGTAACTAAAAATAGATTGTGACATAACATTGCTGTGCATTCTGGGAGGTAGCCCAATACAAACAAGTGCACATTTAGCATTTTTGTCCATGGGGTCGAGTCGCTCTGATCATCTTAAAGTTGTAGTTTCGTCTCCTAAATATGTTCAAACAGGCAGGAACTAAGTACTGATGTTGGAGATTGTGCAAATCAGACTCTAGATACCAGGACTGGTTGTCGGAGGGGACGTTTTTTTATCCATTTTCCTAAAGCCGGGTAATGTTCGTGACAATATGACACAGCTGGAAAGGGAACGGGCCAAGCTAAAGACAGACAAAGCAAAGCAGTGGCCGTTTTTATGTGGAAGAGTGGATTTTCACAGTAAGGAGCAGATCAAGGGCAGCACGTATTTGTTCCAAACATTTTACCGGTGGGAAAAGTCCTACGTCCGAGAATGACGAGCCAATACTAGCAACGCTCACAGATGAGGAGTTATCCAGGAGGAAGGGCTCCAGCTTTAGAGATGCTAAGTCATAATTGTCTGCATTAAATCTGCTAAAAAATAAACAGAATATAAACATGACTTAAAATTCCAACAATTTTTATATTTAAATGGCTAAAATGGGCTTCCGTAGATCATTAATTATTGGAAGGTTAAATTAACACACCTCAGGCGTTGACCTTTGTTTATTTACATTATTTATCTTGAAGCTGCACATTTAATAATTAGTTATCCCCAGAATTTAGATGCAGTTAGACATTTGATTCTTAAAAAAACACCATTATTGGGCCTGAGGGAAAGTTCAGACTTTCTAAAATCCAACATGGCGCCTGCAGATGGGATACTTTATCAGTCTTCACAGAGGCCAGTGTGTTCACACAAAAATCTACTGAGTGTCACGTTTTAAACTTTATTTAAGCAGACCGTTTTGCTACAGATGCACACCGTCCTCAGCTGTTATCACCAAAACAATCCTACACTAAGCTCTTATTTTGAAGGGGTGACACCTGACCTGTTCAGAAACTTTTAAGCACGACTTTTTCCACTTTCCCAGCCACTTGTTTTGAGCTCCAGACTTCAAAGAAGACTTGAAACCGTAGTGATATCTGCTGTAAGCCCACATTCACTTCCATTTGCACGGGAGGTAAGTGGAGCAATGTGGTTCATATTATTCGATAAGCATCCCATACTCTCCGAGGTATTTTAATGACCTGCAGCTCGTGTTTTCGTGGCGCTGCCGTTTGCTCTTTTCTTTCTTTTTGCCACCAAGCATGGAGGGTCAGGATTTAACAGGAGCTTCACGACACCCAGGGAAGTAAAAGGAGATCATTTCTGGTATTCATCATGCATCTTCTTTTTCCATTTGTCTGTTTATTTTTTGCTGTCTGGGCGAGTGTGTGTTCCTCTCCTGCATGAGCGCGAGCTGATGGCCGTCAGGACGGACAGGTTGTGTATTGTTTCAGGCCTTGTGGCACGCTAGCTGTCACAGACGGCCTTGGCTGAGGTTTGTACTTGGGCCTCTGTGCTCCTTGATCCTGACAAGTGCCGTCGTCTGTGAGGTCTTTGGCAGCTACGTTCAAACCGTACGATGATGAGTTTAGACCAAAAACGAGAGCTGATTAAATCCACCCGTAAACCGGAATTTTACTCAGATTCTTAAGAATAAAACAATAATATGAAGACCTAAAGGTGTTATCATAATAAAGTTAAAATTATTGCATAGATACGATAATGACATTTACTTTTGGTCTTCTCAGCATTATTTGAGTGTTCTGCACCACGAAGCCAAGTCTCACGCTTCAGAGGTTTGTGTTCAGCCTGGTTTAAAGGCATCACGGTTTGTTTATTTGGATGAGTTATGGACTTACCCCACTGGTATGCTCTTTTTGTGGCAATTACAAAAACCTCACACAGCCATGGAAAGCTTCCACAAAACCGTCACACAGAAACTTCTTTGTAGGGGAAAACTTTTCAGGAAGTGAGTCTTTACATATCAAACGTCCCGATTTCAGCAACCCCTACCTAAAGCTCTTGAACCGCTCCACCAAACCGCCACAGAAAGAGTCAAACAAACAGATCTGGACACAGAAACGAGGCTTTTACTGCTGGACCTGGATAGGAAACGTGTTTCTCACTTACGCTCATGGGACGTATTTTATTCTGGAAGTAATACCTTTGAGTAAATGTTGTGTTTGAGCAGCTGAACGGTTTGGTTTTTTGCTTCATTTCTGTCCATTATCCCTGAAATAAATAGCATTAATAGCTATTGTAATAGAATTCCTGGGCTTGGTGCATTGAGGTTTAACCCTTTTAGCCAGCATTTCAACCTCCTGGTAGATTATTTTAGTCTTTATATCTTATTGTAATGGTAAAAAAAAACCTTCTGAAATTAAAAATATTTTAAAACTATGGAGGTTTTTAAGTAAAAAGTTAAACTTTTGTATGTTCCAATATTAATAATCTTATTTGATCATCAATGAACTATAGCTTTAAACCATTTTGCTTCAAACAAATATAGAAAACGCAAAATAGAAACTTTTTAATTGGCGTTTTAAGAAATTTAAAGGGTATAAATTTTGGCTTTTGTATACATTTTTTAATGTTAAAACGAAAAGGGGTTTGAAAGACAAAGAAGTGGAGTGTTTGAAATGATTAACAATAAAATATCATGGTTTAAAGTAACACTTCACAATTTTTTCACCTTAAAATAATGTTTTTTGTAAAGTTTTGGCGTGATACTATCATCTATTATGTTCATTTTTCATAGTGTTAGGGGGTTCCACGCATAGATATCATATATATCACTAGATGCCTTACCCGCGCTGTTCGTCGATTGGACGAACGTCCCTACGCGGCGGACATCTTATCTCGCACAGCTGCCCCCTTTCGTAACATTGGTGTCAATGGCGCATGTACTATTTAAATAACTCCAACTTGCTCAATTTTCAACCGAATTTCAAACGGTTTGGTTTGTTATAAATGCCAGAGATGTGGCTGTAAAATATGACGGATTTGGCCCATTAATTTAAAAATGTTAAAGTATGTCCTATCAAGCCTATGTGTCATAAGGTTTGTAATAATGCAATCTGCTTGTAAATCCGTTAATATTTAATCGAGTTAAGAGTGTTTTTGTTTAAGTTGTTCACTCACCTTCCATCTGCTACCATTGAGAACGGACCGTAAGCTGTGCGAGGTAAGATGGCCACCGTGTAGGTACGCTGTCGACTCCCAGTTAATGGTGCGTTCACACCGGGCTTGACGTATGCGTCAAACAACGCATACTTCGTGGCGTTTTGACGCCTATATATTTTTGACGTTGACGCAGCTTGCGTTGACGCAGCTTGCGTTGGCGCAGCTTGCTTTGACGGTTGCGTCAGCCCCACGGGGAGGGGAAGGGAGGAAAGAGCGCGTGCGCGGCTCTCTGTTGCCGGATGTTTGTAACAATGGCGGATCGTTAACGTTGAAAAAACACTCACCCGACACGCCAAGTTCTCCAGCAACCTTCCTCCAAGCAAGGTCCTTTTTATTCCGATCTCGGTAGGCGTAGCAGGTCGGGTCATACAGTTCACGCTGGTTACAAACAGCTACGATCAGTTTGTCCTCCATAGCTGAATGAATTTGCCTTCTTCCCTCGCTCTGCTGTGGCGTATCAACTCGCGCTCTGATTGGTTGACGCTTGTAAAGCGACGCAGAAAGTTCAGCTAGCTGAACTTGCTTGATGTTTGCGTTGCAAGCTTTGACGCTTGCGTCAAAGCTTGAAAAGCGTGAAAAGTATCAAGCTTCGACGCGCCCAACGCTCACAAAGCGACGCAGGGACTTTGAAGCAGCTCTGACGCGCCTTACCATAGACTTAACATTGAAACTTGACGCTGGCGACGCATACGTCAAGCCCGGTGTGAACGCAGCATAAGGCATCTAGTGAAATATATGATATCTATGGTTCCACGTCTGTTTACCACACTATACAGACGCAGGAAGTACTGACTGCATGTTGCTTTATGGCAGAATATGGCAAGCCAAAGGGATAAAAAAGCATGCGTTCTAAATGCGCGTTATGTCCGCCAAAATGCACGTCTTGAACGCACATTTTGGCGGACACAACGCGAGTTTTGAACACGCGCTTTTTTGATCCCTTTGGCTTGCCCTAGATCCGCGGTTTAGCAGTGGCAGATCCACCAAAGAAAGCTAGAAATCCCGTATCAGAGGAATCTAGGAAAAGAAAAGAAGAACGCGATAGAGCAAGAGCAAAGACCAGAGTTATTATTGGGCCGTCTTTTCCTCGCTGGAGAGCTCTTTTAGAAAGAACAGCATGAACTATGGACTCTGACCTAGCCGTGCTGCTAATGGCTAGGTAAGTAATAAATCATTTCACCAGGGTTATTGTGTTTGGTCGGGCATAAAGTTGTTATACAGTCCTGATTAAACTATTTATTCAATGTGTGGAGGTGGAAAAGTTTGTTCTCGTTGTTTTGCCTGACATTAGGAATGTAAACATGCCTCTTATGCCCCAGAACGAGATTTGATTTTACGACAGTGACGTTACGCCTCAAGCCTCTAGAGGGCGACAGAGAGCATATATCCACAAAGTTCAGGAGTGTGGCTTTAAATATCCAAGCCTAGTCAGTTATGTATCGCTCTGTAGTGAAGCATGTTTGTCAATTTAATGCATTTTTCTGAACTCACTACTTGAAAAATCCACCATAAATATGTTTCCACTAAAGGAGTTCAGGAAATGTCTGGGAGAGGGAAGGTGAAAATACGACGGCACGGTTCTCTCACCTGTTGTGTCTCCATATAAAAATTGACCATTTAGTGTGGGACGTCACTGATTAATGCCAAAATGCATCCACGGACTAGTCTAGAAATCTAGACCAACCATAGCAGCATCAAAAAGAATTTCCTCTGCAGGTGTCAAGCCACACTCCATTGTAGCCTAGGTCTATCATTGGCCTGAACAGTTTTGTGTCTGGAACAACAAAGATGGGGTCGGCTCAAGAATGGCCCTTGTTTGAAACGACTTTGGCATCAACTTTGAACAATGTAGACTTCAGCTTTTCTTTGAGATGTCAGCAGATAGAGGTACTTAAATCTCTTATTTAGAAAAAGGATGTATTTGTTTCTTCTTCGACAGTGTATGGTGGACTGTCCCATTGACTGACATCCGTAGAGGTGAGTACGTCACGCTGTTTGTTTCTCTAATTGGTTCTAGTGCTGACCAATTGCATCCAGAGACAGTTTGAAAGACAGTCGTAGATTCTGCCTCTAATGAGCTGTTTCAATGGTTTGTAGTATACAGGATGGCTTGCCAGGCAATCCACAGTCATTAATAACACTTAAAGTTTTATTCTGTCAGAGTATGCCGTAATTTGATCCATTCTGGGGACAGGGTGAGCAACTATGTGATGTACAAAGCACCGTTCATATTAGAGACCACAAAACACAGTGATGTACGGAGTTGTGGAGGAATTTCCGCCACATTTTTCGGCGTTGGGAGTTTTGAAACACCGACGTTAAAGAAGCGTCAATTCTGCTTATTTTCTTTTCCTTCCATTCTGCTTCATTTGACGACATTTGCTGAAATAATTTCCTTCCAACCAATCAGCTTGAACTAACCGTAAGTCCCGCCCAGTGACTTTATTGTGCCATTTCTGAGAAACCACCCCAGTTCAGGAACTCATTTGATTCATCAAATGTCCGGGAAACGGGTCCTTTCAGGATGGCCCAGTGAAATGGAGATGTGTGAATGCCGCAAAGGTTCGGTAAAATTACCCGGAAGTTCCGAGAGTGGAAGCGAGCCTCATGAGGAAAAGACAGATATACAATTTAAATCCCTTCCAATTAATACGTTGAAGAAAATTCATTTTGTTGCTGCTTGGAAATAAGTCTACTAAAGTCTTTTTAAACCTTTTTCAGGTCTGTTGTTTGTTATTCTACTGGTTCAGATCCAAACGTGGACTCATGCTGAGCTACCACTTTGTTTCCATGATGTTTAACATTATTGTCTTGCTAAAATCTAAACTTTGGTTCCATTCTAAACACCATACAGGGGGTTTTTCAGGCAGAATTGTCCTGCTTTTTGCATCAATCGTCTTGTTTATCACAGGAAAACATCCCCGCTGATTCTGCTTTGACCGTGTTTGCTTGTAGTGATGGATTTATGAGGTGATGCTCAGTATCTGGTTTCCCTCCAAACACACTTTGAAAAGCCGTGGCCAAATACCTCAAACAGAGAAGCATCAGATCAGAGAATTTTGGGTTTTTTTATCCCTTAAAAAACATTCTGGTGCTGTTTTACAAATGAAACTGTGTTTTGTGTCTTCTAAGATTCTCCCACCATGAAATCTCTGGGTCTAAATGATCAATTCCTTCTATTTTTTTGTTCTTTTCTTCAGAATATTTAAGATTAATGTACATTTAAACACTTCAAATTGTTCCAATTTTTATTTTTATTTTAGGTGTTTTCCTTTCATACATTGTTTGACATAAATAGACAAGTGTGAAAGAACCAAATTGCAGAAATCTTAATCAAGCATTAAATATTTTCAACAAGGTTTTTTGTTTTATAGGTGTAAGGTTTTTGAAAAAGCCATTCAAGAAAGCTAGATTTTAAAACAATAAATATTCAAAGGTCTGGCCTCTTTCTTCAGGTTTCCTCCTAGAGTCACAGAATCTGATGGTTGTAGAAAATGGTATAACACCAGCTTGCGACACACAGGGCTTCCGTAGTTCGGAGTAAGGTCAGCCATACAGCTCTCATAACACATACAACATTGTTTGACTAGAGTGATCTGCATGAGTATTTTCCTTGCAAAAACACTGCCTTAAATGTTAAGATTTTAGAGAAGTAGAGGCTAAAACCCACCAACACCAGATTGTTAGCTCCGCTGCTAGCTTTGAACTTCCTCAGCAGTTTCTGGAACATTCACAATACCAGAGGAGCCTCCGGTTCTATGTGGTTATCAAGCCTTAATGGAGCTAGATAAAGTTTGGTTGTTAAAGCGTTTAGTTCAATACCAACACAAAACTAGCATTAGCACCCTGTCACTACCATCATCTTGGCTAACCAAAACAATAGCAAACTGTAGTAATGGACAGATAATGGCTACCTCAACCATGTCTGATATGTAGTGTACAAAAGCTTCTATGATCTCTGGAAAATGGTTGGAAATTAAACGTTGATGGTCAAAGACATGAATACGTAGACGCCCCATTGGGCGCTGGAGAGTGTAACAGCGTCGCCGCCATATTGGATGGGTCTCCTCATTCTCCAAAGTCAATGCAGAGTGAGGAAACTATACCCATTTTTGTGCAGCCTACAGTTGCAACAACCTGCGTACTATTGAAAACAGATCACGTGGGATTACTATTGACTTTTCTAGCCTACCTGATGGGATTTTAGATTTTTATTTATTTTGTTTAATTATGTTTATATTTTAATTATCATGCCATACCACATGTCTGATTTTGTAGAAAAGTTTGATAAAATGTGTTTTTTAGCTGGGTAAGCACCTTCCTCAGTAGAAATGAATGCACTGGGGGCGAATGGAGACCCAACTAAGATGGCGGCCGGCCACTACGGCAGCTTCTATAGGCAGCGCCAATCCACGAGGCGTCTACGTCTATGTATATATGTCTGTGGTGTACTGTTTTCTCTTTGGTTAATGAAATAAATGTGTGATAGATGATCGTATTAAGCAGAGATGTGTAAACAGATTTAAATGGCCTGCACTTTTATAGCACCTTCTAGGGTTCTACAACCCCCCAAGACACTTTACAACACAATCAGTCATTTACCCACGCACACAAACATTCACACGCTGGTGATGATGAGATACAATGTAGCCACAGCTGCCCCGGGGCGCACTGACAGAAGTGAGGCTGCCAAACAAACAGTTTTCCAACAAGAACAATCATCATTAAGAACGGGACGTGCACTGTGATTGGATGAGGGTTTTCCAGGATTGTATGTTTCAGGGGCGACTAAAATGATTCATCTTTTTGAGAAAACATTGAATTTAATGGTTGCCATCAGTATGTGAAGAGCCTTTCAAACAAAAAATATCTCGAACTGCACCTTTTAATGCAAGACATGACAACACTGCAGCATGTTTTCAAACTAAACCCAGTCAGCTGAGGTAAAATTAGAAGTTAATCTGTAGAATGTGAGTGATGAGTGTGTCACACAGCTGTTTGATCTGCAGAATAAAAAGTGGGTGTCATCCACACATGGAAGAGTGAGAGGCTTATAAAACGCTGGAGCAGAAGAGAAGGATATCAATCAAACAGCAGCAGACAGAACAGATGACCTGAGCTCAGGACTCTGCCTCCCACCCCCACCTCCTCTCATCTCCACTTCCCTTTTTGAGCAATGCCATGCCTGTCTTCAACTTTCTTTGTTTTATGCAAACGCCGACATGTCGAGAAGGAACGGATTTGCAGAAGAACTTTGATCCTGTTATGATTCTTTTATTTGCTTCAGCCACATCCTTCTCTCTGCTGCAGTCGCTCCACGAGATCTCTTTTAAATAACAGAGAACATTATTTTTCAGACTGGCCCATTATAACGTTTCTGTATTTAATTAACTCAAAGACATTTCAATGAGAATCATTTGAGTTTTAAAGTTTATGAATGTTTTGAAATATACACGTTTTATTTATTTTAGTAGTTGGATTTGTTGCTTTAAAAACACAATTATTATAACTTTGGGGTAATTTTTTTAACTTAAAGTAACACTAGATAGTTTTTTAAACATTAAGCTAGAGCTTTAACATTGATCTCAGTGATTGTTGGGTTAGAAACTTTCATATCTGGCACCACTCTGCAGCCCTCTGCTGACCAAAAACCACACTAGATAGTTTTGTGGAGCGGGTAGGTGCTCTAGGGGGCGCTCTTAAACCTGCTTTACGGGTGTTAGCTGTGATGCTAGCGGTGAGCATTTTAAGTTTGCTGAGCATCAATAAAAAGCACAATAAGAAGAAAAAGAAGTTTGCTTTTTCTGTTGGCATCATGGCAGAGCCTAGAAATAAAAGCAACAGAGTAATGTCTTTGGAGGCGAAGCACTGAGCTAAAACCAGAGTGAACATTGGCGGGGCCTACGCTAGTTTGAGGGAGCTAAAGGAGGCTACAAAATCATGGACTGATGGTGACCTGGCTTTGTTGCTACTGAACTTGTAAGTAAATGGCCTGTAAATGGTAAATGGCCTGTATTTGTATAGCTCCTTCTTAGGGTTCTACAACCCCCCAAGGCGCTTCACAACACAATCAGTCATCCACACATTCACACGCTGGTGCGGATGAGCTACATCGTAGCTACAGCTGCCCTGGGGCGCACTGACAGAGGCGAGGCTGCCGTACACTGGCGCCACCAGTCCCTCCGACCACCACCAGCAGGCAAGGTGGGTTGCGTGTCTTGCCCAAGGACACAGCGACAGACTGAGCGGGACGCGAACCTGCGACCTTCCGATTGCAAGGTGGCCACTTAACTCCTGCCACCATCGCCCTAATAGTAAAGTAATAATTTTTTTGTCCAACAGTGGGGATGTTTTTACTTTATGGTTTATTTTAGTGTCAGTTGGCTCATGTTAGTGTTAGCTCGTTAGCGCTAGCTACAGCAGGCTGCAGCAGGGTTGTTTACAGTAGTTGTAATTCCACTTTCAACCAGTAGGGCGGAGGAGCAGGAAACTGCTCACTGTTACTTTAAAGTGCATCTTTAATGTTCTTTTAAATGGAAGAAAAACATAAATCAAGTTTAAAGACTTAATTTGTTTTCCTCACAGGTTTCAAAATAACTTCCAGGTGTATAAAATTACTAAATCAAGGGGAAGCGAGCCAGATTTCCAAAATAACGCGCGGTTTTGTAGTCACGTGACACATGACGCAATCAGAGGAAAAGGTTAAGGACGCGCTGGACATCAGTGATTAGTAGTAACTGCGGTGAAATCGATTCAACTAGTTTAACTATGGTAAATGTTTGCGTATGTGCGAGTTGTACAAACTCTAGGGAGACTAGGCAGTTTGGGCTTGTTTTTAGCACCCCCTAGTGTCCATTTAGTAGAACTAAAAGTGAAACTTATCTCCTCGCTGTGCGTTGGTCTTTTTAACACCTTAATCTAACTGCTGAAATGTCTCCTCAGCCTTCATTAGTGTCTACAGAAGCGGGTCATCACTAAATCAAACAAATCAGCTGTGTTCATGATATATAAAACATGCAGGAAACATGCTGGAAGCAGACTGCAGCACCAGGCATGTCAGCTCCATTTTTTTCTAATTCCCAACTGACCGGACCGGTACCTCTGAAGTTGCAAGTGGAATATTCTGGCCACAGGGGGCGATAGAGGCGGGG
Source organism: Aphyosemion australe (assembly GCA_006937985.1). Taxonomy (NCBI): domain Eukaryota; kingdom Metazoa; phylum Chordata; class Actinopteri; order Cyprinodontiformes; family Nothobranchiidae; genus Aphyosemion; species Aphyosemion australe. Next base: position 641,217 of record SSNS01000239.1, on the reverse strand, counting down.
TGGCCTTTCATTAACCCTGTAAAGGATCATTTTAGCACAAACTGGCTCAAGAAAATTATTTAAAAATATAAAAAAGTTGCAAAGTGTCCCTTTAAAGCAAAATTTGATCAAACATTTGATTTGTTGAGTATCACTGATAATGCAAACACACATTTCAGTTTGCAAATCAACCAGAGGGCTCTAATGCTCAGAAATGTTGTCTTAGAGTCTGCAAACTGAGACACTGAGGACATTTTTATAAAAAGCAAGTGTTAAATTAAATGCAAAAATAAACAAGTACATAACTTTTTAGGTGGATGTGTGAAAAGTTTGAATAAACATTTCAGTTGACAAAAACATTTATTTTCAAATAAAACAAAATAATTGAAAATAACAATCGACCTAAAGATGAGCAAAAATAACGTACAGAAATAATAGTTGCACACAGGCATTTTAAGTTATCTTTAAGGGAAGTTATCCTGTTTAGTTTGCAAAGCAATAATGAAGCGGAGAGGAAGTATGAATGGGTTTAGAGCAGCATGCACATGTGGAATAAATTTGAAAGAGTAAACACACACACTCGCCACGTTGTGCGTAAAAACCCGTTGGGCACACTCATACCCATACAGACAGTTTAGACTCGTAGGTTCTACACACAGCTGCTATTGTATACGCGTAAATTCACACACATTCACTCTTATCAACAACTTCCTGGCACACACGAACAAAGCCGAACCTTTTTTTGATTCCTGAAAACGTGCCGGCTGTAGCCAAAGGATGTGGAAGCGAGCTGTGATAAATAAAGCTGGAGCAGAACTTGAAATGTTTATGCGGTCCGACAGACCAGAGAAGGCCTGTTTCCCGTCTTCTCTTTCAAACAAAGAGCAAATTAAACACTAAACGTAATTAGCTCAAACACATCTTGTGGTGGTCTGATTGCTGGACGTAGACGCGCTCGATTACACGAAACCTGCAACCAACCGGACCAAACGTGAGGCGGTTCGGGTGTTTTTACTTTATTATCTACAACTTCTATGTCATGAAATGCGTAATTAATTAAGTATAGACATTCATATTGGGTTAATGATACACACACTGTGTTTGTTACATAATAATCACATTTAAAGTACTTGTAGTAGTAGTAGTAGTACTTTTTAAAGACGGTTTACAGACAAAACGCCTTCCTAAACCTTGTTTACTGAAGATTTTTGTCCAATTTGTTGTGTTTGATCAGGCATGAGTTCAAACCAAAAATTAGACACCACCAGTTGGTTTCCAAATTACCGTTTTGCAGCCTTAAGAGGAACCACAAGATCCAATGGGGAGGGTGTCACACTTCACATGCACGCTGAGGCCAGCAGGGTTTTGGTGCCAGCCCTGATGTGACCACATCCATCTTTCATATCTGGTCTCTATGGAAAACCAGATACTGGGGGACGGGTTCAGAAGATACCAAAACACAGCGACCAGGATGTATACACCTTCAGTTTGTCTAATTTCTACGTTAAAAGCTTAATTTTTAAATTTAAAGACAAGACCAGCAGACAAAAGCATTCCTGCAAACGTAAACGGAGCAATCTCTTTAGCTTTAGTCACCAAACGGAGCCCATATTTAATCATTTTGTGCACGTTTGCTTTAAAATTGCATTGCAGGAGGCTCCCCTCCAGTTTTAGCTGCACCAGTCCGAAGGCCTGTTTTCTTCTGCTGAACGACCACCTGTCCACCTGTCACGGAGACTTCCACCAAACCTCAGGACTCTCCCACAAAGTAGGCGTGCTGTCGGTGGAGAAAATAAAAGAGGAAGCGTAGCGTGGTCAGCAGAGCGTCCCACAGTTCCCTCCTCCAGTAAACTGATTAAAGAGACGAGCTTTAGCTAATAACGGCTCTGCGCTGAAGCCGCAGGAGAGGACCGAGCCGTTAGCGGGGCGGAGGAGAAGCTGGCTTATCCTCGAAGGACGCGCTGGGTTTGTGACGGACGCATTAGCTTTTAACTCGAACCTGTTTGTCTGTTTTATGTGTTCATATTTAAATATATGAAGATATTTAAATAAAACCCCATCCTGGATGCAGATGGTATTCAGCTCCTGCTGGTGTTTACTGTTGGTGCCTTTGGGTCAGGACCCAGTGGTAGTAGAGCCGCTGCTCCTCTTCATCAAAAAGAATCTGAGCTAAGGTTCGAACATCTAAGCAGGACGCCTCCTGCTCCTTTAGGAGAATTCAGGGAGAGACGGAATTCTCTGGAAGGACTTTATATCCTCTAGGGTCTGGGAATGCTTTGGATCAGTCAGGACAGGATGTCTGGGTCTGTTTCCTCTGAATCCCAACTTTGTTGCATGTAATTCATCACATTTTGATTGATTTGGCAAGTTTATACAGATTTTAGCTTTCAAAATTGATCAAAAATGAGATCTGATGATTAATCTCTGAAAACATCAAAACACTAAAATGCCTCTGGACACATTTTAGTGCATAACTGCAATGTGTTGATCCATTTTCATCCAGTTACGACTCAAGTCACACCCTGAGTTTGGCAACTGGAGCCGTTGCATCATTTCCTGTGCATGAGTAAATACGCTGCCACATCCTCGGACTTTAGTCTCGCTGGGATGTCACAGAGCAGAAGATGAGTCCTTCAAACATAAATCAAGTCACACTCACACATAAATACACTCCGCCTGCACGCTGGGACTCCAGAGAAGGCCCCGAAAACCGATGGAGCCGCACGCTCCTCCGTGGAATTCGCTGAGGACAGGAAGTTGGCTGCATGGTCACGCGATGCTGCACTCACCCCAGACCGCGTTTCTCCGTATTCCCACCACACGTTTATACATCGTCATGCATGCAAATCAAACACTCCCAGAGGAAATGAAAAATAAAATTTACTTCATTTATAAAAATAAATACAAACGTCAGATGATCTTAGGAGAGCCTCGGCTGCGGGAGGGAGACGCCGATTCACTCTGATGATTCAAAATTTAACAATAATGTAAGAAATGGTTTGTGAAATCAAACATAAACCTAAAATAATGGCATATTTACCCTGTTTAGTTTTTCATTTCTAGCATTTTAGGTTTAATTTGAATCTTCAACACCATAAAGGCTGTCCAAGCCACTTTAATTAGCCATTTATAGCTGGTTTTGGTTTATAATGGTTGGTTTTATCAAAAATGTTTGATTTGTAATGATGATAAAACAGGAACAGGAAGAAGAACACCTTCTGGATGCTGATTCCTATGATTTGGTGAATTGTTTACGTTACATTTATAACCGTTCATGTAACTGATTCTCTTTTAGCAGCAAACAAAGTGTCTTTTTATATTTTTTACTAGTGCATCAAGCGCTGTTGGTCCCCTCTCCGGGGACGTTGACCCCCATTTTCCATACCCGCAGGTTCCAGCTCTGGTGTGGGATTCCCAAGGCCTCAGGAAAGCACAGTTTACTAAATTCCCACAGTGGTGGCCACCGAACAACTCTCTTCCTCTCCTCTTCTGCTGGGATGGGGTTTCTGCTCCCCGTGTTGTTGTCGAGCCGTGGTTTGGGAAGATGCCCGATGGTTTCTGGTTCGTTCTGAGAGGAGGGGGACCTCACAAGCCACCCATGCCCACCCCCAACCACAGCCCCCTCCAACCCTATCGGCCATGACAGCTCAGCAGCTTTGTTCGTCATCCAGCACACCCCCTTCTGCTCCAAACCACAGCATCTTCTCCATGGAAAACCCTTCCCATGAGCTCTACGGAAGCAATTAAACAAGGATGGTTTGGTGTAACGGACATTGTGCTCCTATTAGCTGATCCCCAGACTCTCCAAGTCAGATGTCCACCACAGCGGGGGGAAAAAAAAACATTTTGTTCCTAAACTTTTTGGTTCAAGTGCATCAGTCTTTTATAACCTTTTAGATTAGAATAGATAAATAATGATGGCTCCAGTCAGAGTTGAACCCATTGACACGAACATTTTTGTCCCTTTCTGATCTAAATGCGCTGAACTTCAATAAATAAAAATATAATAAAAAAAATACGAGGATATTTGAGAAAAAAAAGTTAAACATGAGCTCATTAGATCATTATTATTACCCCATGTTATAGGTGGAGTGTTCATTTTGGTCTGGATTTATTTAAAATAAAAAATTATTGTACAAAAAATGCAAAAAAAGAAAGAATGAAAATTTTTATTTAGTCATATCATTCTTACCTTATACTGTACTAGGGGTGTGTATTGGTAAAATTCTGGCGATACGATATGCATCATGATACAGGGGAGACGATACGATATATCGCGATATATTGCGATTAGACTGAATTTATTGTAGGAAAATTCAATAAACAGTCCAAACTGATACGTAACATGTTTAACATACCATAATAGAGGGATTTACATTTTAATGGTGGAAACAAAACCCATTGCACACTGCTGCCAACTAGCGGTCGGCATTTGAATTGCACCAAAAGAAAAAAAATACACAAATGTTTGCATGTGAATTCTTCCAAAAATTCGATACACAGCTTTTGAATATCGATATATCGCAGGAAAAAAATCACGATATATTGCCATATCGATACTTTCTTACATCCCTATACTGTATAATAAGCAGCACTGGGTGTTGCATGATTCAAGTATTTTCTGGGCTTTTTTGGCTTTGAAAATGAAAAGTTTAAATAAAAATGGAAGAAGAAATAGATGCATTAAAAAATTTGGCCCTAAAAATACGATATTCAAAAAAATGACAATTTAATGAAATTAAGCTACAATTCAAATGCAGTAAGTGGGAAAAAATGCCATTTTTATTATAAAATATCAGAAATGCAATGATGACCAAGCCTAAATCTCACGTTTGAACAAAAAAAATCATGATTCTGCCTTAGCTTTAACGTGTGCTTGTTTCATTCTGCTCACAATGAGCCGAGAACTTCTGGGTTTAGACGAGGAAGCAGGAACCGAGTCCGTTCTCTCCACATCACCGCTAACCAAATACGCTTTAGTTTAATGCAAAATGACGTTTCTGTGGATCAACAAACCCTTTAAACCCCTGCAGCTTCGTTATTTCTAAAGGTCAGAGCTTAAAGTTCAAGCACACAATAACCCTAACCCTAAATGAGAAGGAACCAATTAGGAAGGAGACCCAAGTTACAGCCCGGGACAGTAATTACAGAAGAAATCCCTTCACATCCTTCCTGGCTTTGCCACATTTCACAACTACCGCCTCTTTTCTGGAACTCAGTCAAATTAAGACTCATTAAGCCCCTCGGAGGCTTTTAATTAAAGCCCACTTTTATTAGAAAAGATTCTTTGGGTATTTCTAACCGTACACTCCTTAATTATATCAGTAAAGCTGAAGGAATTCCCTGTTTGTGTTGCGCTTGAGCGCTGATTGAGTGGTTTATGGAGCACAACGGCCTTACCAGAGGAAAATGGCTTCCGGACGTGCAGCCCACATGTGCCGAGGTTTTTGGAAAATTCATGAAACAAAACTAAAAAATGATCAATATGTTCAGTTGGAGTCATCCACACCCAGGCTTTCCTGTTCAGCTGATCGGGCTTCAGCCGAAATGGGAAAACAGGGGCCTGCTTTCCTTGGAAAGCCAGACTCAGACTCGGATCATCTCTGTGAATCACGTTAAGCTGCTGCAGGTTTGGATTCCACCGCTCCTCGCTGATGAAGGTCGTGTTGCGCCGGCGTAGAGGCAGGTTCGGTGTGTTTGTGCGGCCGTTGTAAACACACCAGTGATGTGGTCATGGAGGGGAAATAAAAGAGTTCCGGCCGGCCTGAGGAGTGAGATCACTCAAAATAAAGCTCGTGGCCATCGTCCAAATCCAAACCGCCTGCGCACGTGCAAGGAGGAGATGGACAGAGTCGTCAGGGTGGGGATATTCAAGTCACAGATCAGTTTCATCAAACCAGAATTTCTCTCTACAATCAAACAGCTGCAGATAAGCAAAGTTCCACGTGGAAACGCCGAATCCACGGAAACATCTTGAAAGCTGCGGTCGGCTCATGAAACGGGCTGCGCGGCTTTAACGGGGCCTTGCACGCAGGTCCCCCATTTGAAGCGGAACGCTGTGGCGGTATTAGCAGAGCTTGTTGAGTTTTTGATTGCAGCTTGTGGTGCAAATAAACTCTGGAATGAACAACAGCGTTCAGCTTTTCCAGCTTTGCTCCAGAGGAAATAAAAGCCCTTCGCATCTCTGAAACAAGGGAATTCTGCTAAATCCTTCCTGTCAAAAGCCTCTTAAATAACACAAATAAACCCATCTACAGGAAAACACACACACTAGGGTGCCCCTTCCCTCTAAATAAACTGTGACATAAAATAACTTTGACTTGAAAGAGAGGACACCAACAGCGGCAGATCTTCACAGGAAGACAGTGGTTTACCGAACTGTCCGGTCCCGTCCTCGCTCCTTCTGTGCCTGAGTGTGAGCTCTGCTAATGAAAGAGTCGCTTTAATGAGATCTGAAAGGATGAGGCTCTTGAGGACACATGCTGAGGTCTGCAGAGGACTCAGTCGGGAGTGGGGAACAGGCGGAGAGAGGCTGCAAGCAAGAGCAGGAAGAGTGGGAAAAGAAGTGATGCATGACAGGAAAACAGTGCCATCTAGAGACACCATGCAACAGATGAGCACCAGCATGCAAAACGTTGTTTTTATTGAATCAATGAGTTAAAATGGTCCAATAAAATCTTGTATTGTTATTTTATTTTCTTATCAGCGACTCAGGCATGTCTTCACGTGACCTTTTCAGGACTCTGCCCCGTGCTGGGTTCCCAGGCCGAGCACTTTTCCACTGTTTTCACTAAAAGAGACTTTTCTCAACCATCGTGACTCACTTATCAGCTTCACAAAATATCAAATATCCCCATCTAGGCTGCTCTCACGCTTAGACTAAATTGCTTGATTTTCCCAGAAGGGTAAAAATGGTATTAGGAGGCAAAATGTAGCGTGCAAACAAAGTTTTCACTGGAAAAAACGTTTTTTAATGATTATTTCTGATTCTAATGGGTCACTCTGAGTGTTTCATGCAGGCTGAACATGAAAATAGTCTCCTCCACCTATCTCCTGCATTAGCTTCTGATAGAAAATAGACGGTGAAACTCTAGGATTAGAAAATCCTGACAGAGCTACGTCATTCATGGACTCACCCATCTTGACTCACGACGGGGAAGGCTGTTGTTGGTTTAGCGTCCAGGAAACAGCAGAGAACGTCTGGGCTAGTAGAAGCTAACCGTTAGCATTAGCAACTCCACCACACAGCAGAACTCCTCCAGGCTTGTGTTATTTGTGGAGATACAACATCAACGTTGCAGAGCAAACAGTCAGTGGTAGAGTCGTGTTGCTGTTAGCCAATCAGAGGAGAGATGTCCACATATCAGGAAGTAAGAGTCCAAATCCTGCCGTCTGAAGCTCAGCTCTCCTCTGGCTAACTTCTACTTCCTGAAACAGGAACACCAGAGCTTTTTTCTCCACAGAGATCGACTCATAGGGCGTTCATTTAAATGAAATGAATGAGCTTATCAATAAAAGGTGTTAAACTTTGGAACTCACTGGACAAGGAACTAAAAATCTGTCTGACAATCAGTCGATTTAAAAATAACTACAAAAAAAATTGATTAACTCATAACAAATGAATAAGTCGTGACGCAAATGTAACTCAAAGCAGGATTACTTATCTAACCTTGACTAATCACACACTACAGTGTAAAAGTAACAACTCTAGATTCATTGTAATTTTGGTTGTAAATATTATGTATATAATGCTTTGTACAATCATGCCTATTCTTGATTTTTAGCTTTTTTTCTTCTTTTTTTTCATCCATTAATATTTCAATTCATTGTATTGGTCTAAATGTTTTATTTTGATGCCTCAGCTTAATCTTACATTTCATTTTTAATTTTTTTTAACATTATTCCTATTTTTTAATTTTATTTCACTTTATTATTATCATTATTATTTTTTCTCTTATAATTTTGAATTCCTTTGTATTTTATTCTAATTTTATCCTACATAATTGTTTCTATGTAACATGAGGATACTGGGATGGACAAAATAAGCATCGGCTTCAACCCATTCCAATTTCGATTGTTCCATTTCATTTCTATACTTGTACAACGATACTACCGTTATAATAATGTAAATCGAAATAAATTCATTCATTAATTTATACTAGAGACCGCTTCACATGTGTTGAAACAACAAGTGAACTTAATCTTTACTCTAAACAATCTCTCACGCTCTGCAGCCACCAAATAATAACAGCAAAACAACAATCAGGGAACAATCTCCGATCGTGTTTACTGAATGCAAATCAGAACAATAATTATTATAAAGCATAAAACACGTTAACAGTTCAACATGCTTAACATTTACACGTTCGTATTGGAGAAAATCAACAGAGAAGTCGTAGTTCTGGGGCGTAAATACAAAGTTCTATTGTTTATCGTAAAAGCAAACGTATTTCTATCCTATAAAGTTTTTATTCAGTGAGAATAAGGGTTTAGTTTTGCTCTTTTTATTCATCAATGTAGAGAAAATTACAAATAATTTACATTTTAAAGGGCTAGTGGGTAGAATGCAGTGCCATCTAGAGGCAGATGTTACAAACTACAACTAACCGTCAGACTAAATGGCAGCAAAGGGGTCTTCTAAAGAGGAAGTGTTTTAATTTGACTCTCCTGGGCTACTGTAGTCACACTGACGATGATGAAAAACTGTGATATCTCCCGAACACCTCAGCAATAAATAAATCAATTAATCACAAGTGGGAGATTTAAAACACCCCTTCACAATGGTGACATCACAGTGCACTTTCTTTTATGGCATCCAGAAACTAAATTATTTGGGAAGTTCTCATCTGGAATCTGGAAAAAAGGCAAGCACCTTCAATAGATACCCAACAGGTGGCTGAATAAAGTACCGGTACATAAAAATGTTGTGAGCAAATCTTACGATTAAAGAGATAATTAAAGATTACTGAATTACTGCAACAGCTTTAAAAGCACAAAATCAGGTTTTCTTGGATATAAGAGCGAAATCAGACGATCATAACCCTTAAATGGATACAGAACAGGTGAAAAACATTGAGTGTATGAGACACAGTTTCCACAAGTTGAGACAAATCTACAGCTTCTCTGGTGACTTCAGACTCATTTTGGATATTTCTCACAGATGGACATACCTGCTAACTGCCAAAAACAACTCCATCTTGTTTTTGGGACTTACTGAGTTTTCTTTCAGTGTTTTTCCAGGGATTAGGTCGGATGAGCTCTTTACAAGACCACGGCATGGATGGTAGTCAGTTCTGGTGGAGCAGGAAGTTCTTGATAGGTTCTGGTAGCGGTAATGAAGCTATGTGGGTTAGGCGACTTTTACCCATTGTTCTGCGGATCCTGATGCGACACAAGTGTGTCAGCCTACGAGGATTTCCTGCCGAGAAACAGCAAAGGAGTCAAACTATAGAATCGGAACACCGTACGGACCAGAAACACAAAACTGCTGTAGATTAGGAAGAAGGCAAACATCTAACATGTTTTTTGTCACTTTTTGATTAAAAACAACTGATTCTACGTAACGATGATAATGCAATTCAGTTTATTTATATAATCATGAGAAGAGTCGTCTCAAGGGACTTCACAAGTAAACATTCCAGTTGAATTCAGTTTGTTATGCCAATTACTTAAAAGTTTCCTATATATATTGGTGGCAGAGGAGTTAAGTGGCCGCCTTGCAATCGGAAAGTCGCAGGTTCGCGTCCCGCTCAGTCTGTCACTGTCGTTGTGTCCTTGGGCAAGACACTTAACCCGCCTTGCCTGCTGGTGGTGGTCGGAGGGACCGGTGGCGCCAGTGTTCAGCAGCCTCGCCTCTGTCAGTGCGCCCCAGGGCAGCTGTAGCTACGATGTAGCTCATCATCACCAGCGTGTGAATGTGTGGATGTGGAACCCTAAGAAGGCGCTATGTATAAGCCATTTCCATATAAGGAACCCAGCAGATTTCATTGAGTCACTGACTTGTGTCAGAGACTTTAGCAATCCCCATACTAACCAGCACCGGTGGTCTAGTGGTATGAGTGTCTGCCCTGGAACTGGGAGATCGGGGTTTGAATCCCAGTTGGGTCATACCAAAGATTTTGAAAAAATGGGACCCAATGCCTCCTCGCTTGACACTCAGCATTAAGGAGTTGGATTGGGGGGTTAAACCACCAAATAGTTCCCCAGCGCGGCCACAGCTGCAGCTCACCGCTCCCCACCATGGGGACGGGTCAAATGTGGAGATGTAATTTCACCAGTGTGTGATGATGCCTTGGGACTTTAACTTTAAGCAAGTATGTAGCGACAGTGGAGAGGAAAACTCCCCTTTAACAGGAAGTAACCTCCAAAAGAATCTGGATCAGCTATCCGACGAAACTCAATAGAAGTTTGAGAAGAAAGAGCAGACACAGACGCACACTAGGCTTGGGCGGTATCCAAATTTTGATATCGTCAAACTTCCTCCACATTTAACCACGGTGTACCATGACCTCAAGTGGCGTTACCAAACTGTTGGCTTGGACCTTCACCATTCAGAAACAGAATACCAAACACTTTTACTGAAACAATAACAACATAACACACATAATATTAACAACATAATAAAACAGCTTATATTCCGGCTTCAACATTGCACGTTATGGACCAACTACATTGCCTGCGGTGCTGAAAACCCGCTCTGATGGTGAGCTTGTGGGGAAGACGGCTAGCAGCATATTTACACCAGAGAAGTGACTCGTCGTCTCCTTGAATAACAGGCTCCAAACAGGCCGTCATCTCAGCTCCGGCGCTTTTCATCTGCGGTGACAACGGGACCTGCATCTCTTGTCGTCACCTTTTTATTGCACAATTTACAAATTGCCTCATCAGTATTTACCGTCTCTCTTTTATCGTTTGCTTGGAAACCGAAATATTCCCAAACGGCAGAAGTTGGGTTCTTTTTTTGGCATCAAGTCAGTTGGTGCGTGACCTGCCATCTTTCTCCCCGTCTCTCTCCAGGTGCATCTCTCCTCCGCGCTGTCACATGATGACGCTAACTTTATGGACACTGATACCGTTATTATTAAACACCGGTTGTATACGGTATTACCATAATACTGCCCAAGTCTAACACGCAGACACGCACCAATGTCCAATGCTCGGCATACACTGTGCCATTTTTGGGGTTCTGAGCCGCTTTTCCGCTCATTTTGACAATCTTTGAGGTCTGGCTGAGTTTTGCGACACGCTGTAGCAACGAGAAACGAGAACACCTCACAACTAGCTCTTGATTCAAAATCGTGCTGTCGCAAGAAAACCAAACACGATGCAGATTGCGCTCGTCCCTCATGAGGGCGTTGTCGAAGCAGCGCCATGCCTTACTTCCTTTTATTCTTCTTCCTCCAACCCCCATAAGCCCCTGCGTGTCCTCCAATAACGACGGCAAGCCTCGAGGACAACAGAGATCAATAAATGCCCAACAGTCTCCTCCCTTCCGGGTTTTTGGACCTCGGCTTTGCCCTGCAAGAAAGTCTTACAGATTGAGATGGAGCTGAATGTAATGAACACCCGGCTTAAAGTGGCCATGTGAAGGATGCAGAAACTTGGGATGAAGCTATTCCGCCGGTAACCCAGTTCTGAACAGCTACAAACAGGCTTCACAGGCTGTTCTGCCCGCTGTCCAGATCAGACTCTTATTAAAAATGCACGAAGCATCAGATGACAAGAGGAGAATCACATAACTACCACCAACTGAAGCCTTGGATTCAGCAAAAAAATGGGAATTTTTTTCTAAAATCATCTTGGGAGTCAATAAAATCCTGAATAGATTTTTTTGCATCTGTTTAATTATGCAAGAAAACTTTTTGAATCAGTTGTTTATAAAAGTAAATTTGTTGATTTTAGTTGCATTGTTAAAGGACCATCTTTAGATCAAAGGTTATTGTAAATATTCCTAATTATTTCTACTCACTCTTTGCTTCTAGGAAGACCCGGAGCGCCTCTGGATTCACCTTCCTCCGGTTTGGCGTCTCCAGCTCTGACTCGTCCCAGGGCACGAGGGCCGGTTTGGCCCCGTGGTCCAGCAGCAGGTGGATGAAGGCCACCTCGCATCCGTGTCGCAGCACCGCGTCCAGCAGGCAGGAGGCCAGACCCCGGGTCAGAGCCTCGTGGCAGACGGGACCGGTGTAGTTGAAGTCCGGCTGAGCGCCGGCTTGGAGCAGCAGCCGGAAACATTCGAGGTGGTGATAGGCAGCGCTGATGTAGAGGGGGCACACCACCAAAGTGTTCAGGGTACGAGCGCTCAGGAGGAGCCGGGGACCCAGCTGGTAGTCCATGTCGACGTCGGCGTTGAACCTGGAACAAAACCAACCGTGGAGACAGTTTGACTTTAGTAAAGAGGAACCAAACTTTAAAAAAGTAAAGTAAGAGTTATTTTTTTCACTCCACTGATCCTCACCTGATGAGCTCCTGCAGGATCTCCAGCCTCCCCACCCGCGCCGCGTGGTACAGCGGGGTACTGCGGTGGTGGCGGCTCCCGTTGGGATCGGCTCCAGCCTCCAGGAGGATCCGAACACAGTCCAGGTGACCGTTGACAACGGCCACGTAGAGCGCCGTTTGACCTTTGACATCCACCAGGTCCACGTCGGCTCCCCGAGCAATCAGGTAGGCCACACAGGCGGCGTGTCCGGCTGTGGCGGCGATCCGTAGAGGGGTGCACGGGAGACAGCCGCAGCACCACACCGACTTCTCGTTAATACGGCTGGAATCAGGAAGGAAGGCAGGAAGTTCCTTTTAGGTTGGTTATAAAAAATAAAAATCTAAAACGAAATCAGACTAAAATGTGGTTAAAACTAAACAGATTTACATGAAATAGCTTCTTTTACTAAAGATGTCAGCACTAACTCTAACTTAATAGTCTGAATCATAAATGCATAAAAATCAGAAAACTCACGTTTTTTTGCATTTTTATTGCAGTTCTTAACACTAGAAGTTGAACATTTTGAAGAAATACATTGATTTAACTGTGAAAATTTCATATTTTTGCATTACTTTCTGCTGTGTAAACGCACATAAATGACCTAATTGGTTTCCATAGAGGCCAGATTGTTATATCAACCTCCACTTGACTTGTTTTTGATGGTTTTTAATGAATAGTGAGTGTTTTAATTGATCTGTCTCACTGTTTGTAGCCATCCTCCTGCAGCAGGGCCCTCAGCGTGTCCAGGTCCCCCACATAAGCTGCGTTGTGCAGCCGCATGTCATCCTGCTCCAGGGGCTTGTCACAGAACTGCTCCTGGAGCCACTCCTTCAGCTGACGACCTGTTGGACACAATCCAGGTGTTACACTTTGGTTACACCTGCCTGATGTTTAAGGAGGAGTGGTTCTGTTTGGGTTTTCTAAATCTGAAATATGGACTTTTATAAGAATAAACACTGCGGTAATAAACGCAGGTTATTTACTGACCTAGTCTGATTAGAGTGAAGCTGATGGTGACAGAAGTCAGTTCTAGAGGTTAAAGTTGCTTCCTTAAATGTAGAGGCCGCGTGACATCTTTGTTATTGTTTTTATTTATTTACTATTTGATGCTCTAATCGCTTCTACTCCATGGGGGACCTGGATGTTCATGTTTACCTGCGTTATTGGTCCCACTGGGCAGGTGGGAGACGGTGATGAGCGGAGGGTAGACGATGCTGGGAGGGTCGTCGGCATCAGCGTCGGGACCGTCCGCCATGCTCCTGGAACGTCTCAGACACGCAGGAAGACGTCACGCCGCTTTTCTTCTCCTCTAATGAAACAAACAAGGCCAAAAGGTTTGAATCTGACCGGAGAGCAGCACGTAAACAAACGTGACTCTGCGGATGGAGGGAGGCGGCTCCTCGGCTCGCTGCGCTACTTCCGGGCTGCGCTCAGCTGTCACATTTAAAGGGGACGCGCCCCCTTAAAAAATACTTTACAACCAAATTTAAAGGAAATCACTGGATATTTGAAAAAAATTAACATTCAAATAGATTATATTATTTATATTGTTAAAAGAAATACTGTAGAACTGGAATTTGTTTCTAGTTGTTTGAAGACCTAAAGTATGGAAGCCCATTCCTGCCACTCTGATAAAAAAAAATCTCATGAGATTTTATCTCATTCTTATGAGAAAGTATCACATAGATAGAATCTCATAATTATGAGATTGTATCTCATTATTATGACTTAACTATCTCATAATAACGAGATACTATCTATCTGATACATTTTCATTATGAGTTCTCATCATGAGATAGTATTTCATTATTACAAGATAGAGTTTCATTATGATTTAGCTATCTCATAGTATCACATAGATAGTATCTCATAATTATGAGATAGCTAAGTCATAATAATGAGATATTTTTTAATCAGAGTGGCGGGAATGGGCTTCCATACTAATCACATGAATCTGACTTGTCTTGTTTTCGAACACACAGAAAATATAACTATTAAACAAAATAATTCAATTTACTCTCACTCGTTTGGGGAATTAGAACATGATATATGTAAGATTGTAATGCAAAAATAAAATAATAATTATGTAAAGTGATCATGTTTAACTTTATATTGAAAGATACCGATATTTCTTTTTTAGAATTTTTCTAGTTTTGGGTGTTTTTATAGTAGTTTATTTATTTTATTCCTTTATTTATTTCATTCAAAAAATTCAAAATGCAAAAAAACAAAAAAAAAAACAAAAATCAAACAATAAATCAAACAAACAATTTGAATGAAAAGGGACAGAAAGAAGAAATATCTTATGTTAACTACCCCTATTTACAAAACCAAACCTTTCAATAATACTTCCATAATTTTCTCAAGAAACAACAAAACAAAACACAGATTCATCTTACTATATTCTTGTAATTTACAAACCTAGTAGTAGTAGTAATAGTGTTTTTGTTATATTTAGTGCACCTTTTCAATAAGAGAAATGGAGCTCTACCAAGAGGTTATGCAGGTAAAGGGTTAAAGGAAGTAAAAAGATATATATGCTAATTCTTAGTTCAAAACATTCAAGTATAAACATTATTATGTGTATTCTGTTCATATGAAGGTATTTAAACATTTTATTTGGACACCGGCTGTTTCTCAGTGAAAAAGGCAAAGAGAATAAAGGATGAATCAGTGTTGAGTCACTTTAAACATCAGAGGCAAACTACATCTACCAAAAATAACACAGGTCACACATATAAATAAACTTAATAGTACAAGTTGAAACTTGGCAAATATCAGAGTAGTGAGACCTTAAATATTTAAATAAAAACAGACAAGTACAGGATCGTATCTTAAAAACCTGGACAGACACAACACGGTTTTATCTTTTTATGTCAAGCAAAAGTTTTTAAGGATGACTTTGTTGGTGCAAAATTAATATTTCATGTGTCTGTGCAAAATGGTACAAAAAATGTTATTGCGACAGGCTGCTGCTTATGCTTAAAAAACAATTTAAAGAGTTACTTTTGGTTACCTGATAACTTGACACACAAAAATAAAAAAATCCTCCAAAAAGTCCTAATAGGGTTAAAAATGAGAGATTGTTCATATTTTACCAGAAACTTGTGTCCTTGGTAGCAAAACAAACAAAAAGGTGAATCAATGTAACGTAATCATAAAATGAAAGAACACCAAACGTATATACCATCTTTTAACTGTCCATGAGTCATCTCTGGGTGGGAATCGTAGACCGGCGAGTCATGCTGCTGTGGTTTGATGCAGCTCCATGACAGAAACTGAGATCATGGAGCTCTAAAAATAAACACACAGGTCAGCAGAGATGAGCGTCCCCACAGGTGGACAGCCTGCAGACGTCCAACTAAAAGGTGGAGACAAAACGCTGAACTGAAGGATTCCAGTTCAAATATTAGAGCTTTTATTTTTACTCACAAGATCTTCAACAAATTTATATTTTTATGTGAAAAGTGCTACAGAAATAAAATGTCTTCTTCAAATCAGTGTTGGCAAAGAAGTAATTTTCATTTTAAAAGTGTGTGTGTGTGGGGGGGGGGGGCATATGGCTTGAGTGGTGATTAAAATAAAAATAACACGACGTTCTACCTCATTTCAGTAAAAATAAGTAGAAACTGTGAATGGATCCAAACTGCCTGATGAAAAGGTGAGGGGGACATGTCCCCCCTGTCCCCCCCCAAAATTACACCCATGAGTGTTGGACACAAAAAGATCTAAATCTGACACAAAATCAGATTATACCTGAATCCTCACCTTTTTACCATGTTTAAGGTGTTTTGTGGGTAAAAACACTAGATTTAGTTTGTTTAAAGAGAAAAAAATAAAACAATGTGTTATAATCCAAACTAAATTCTCACAAGCTCCCAAAATTAAACCATCTCCTTGAGAGTAAGAGGGGGAAAAAAAACAAAAACTTTACATTAAATGTTTTAAATTACAGAGCTGCCACTCATTATGTCACTTCTGTTGAGCTGAACCATCCAACCCGTCATCAGGGGACCACTATAAAGCTCTGTGACTCAGAGGCTGAAACAAACCAGCGATTCATCTGTCACACCGAATAAGCAAGATACTAAAACATTTACTGCAACATGTTCATTTATTTAACTCCACTACAAAATTATAGAAGCATTTGAACTATTATACAGTCTCCACATTTACACAATGTACAGTTACATGTTACAGTTTATAAAGTTACTGGATGTAAAACCGGAACGTTGAAGTCACTTTGCATGGAGTTTTTCAGATAAATCTAAAATACTGGGACGAAAATAGAAAACGACATATTTTATTGCAGTTTGACTGCAGAAGCTTTAGAGAAGAGTTCTGCTGCATTGTAACACATCCTGCTTTTTGTTATTTTATTAAAAATAATTTGTGTAAAATTATTTTCTTCACATTAAAAACCCCAAACAGAATCTCACAAAATTTGTTCTGCTCTAAAAACAGCTGCTTAATCATTTCTGCTCACTTTTGATCATCTATGAAAATCTATTTAAAAGGGTCTTTTTGCCCTTTAGATATCTAGATTGTTAAATTTTACTGGTGATGAGCTATGATTCAGTGTGTGATAGCAAAAGAACTGGAGCTGTAACCAGAACTGGGTCAGTAAACACTTTACAGTCTTGAATTATGTTCCTGTTGGCTAAATTCATCAAGAACATTTCATGTAACTGCAAAAGCTAGTAAAATACAATCTTTTATGTTTATAAAATCATAAATAAACTTCTATTTGTTCAAAAAGTTTAAAAAAAACTTCCAGTATAAAGGAAGAACTTTAAGATTCATATTTAAACTTCTTCCCGGACAAGCCCCCATTTGTTACAACACGGCTCGTGGGACCACAACTTAAGGAAGTCTGGACACTTTTTTGTTTTTTTGTTTGGGTTTGACAGAAAAATAAAGATTTAAAGACTGCAAGAAAGCTGCTTCCGCCCACAAAAGATGTGAAAAAGTGACTCCACAATTTCTTTAATCAAAGTGCAGCAGTGCTTCAGAAGCAGAAACGTGGACGAGAACTAGTTTTTCTACATTTCTGAAAATGATGTTAATAAAATTTTGGGGGAAAAACAGAATAATAAAAATGCTCCGTCTGAAAACCCGACAGACGTGTCGACATTCCAACACAAAATGTTGTGCAAAAAGCATTTCTGCCTTGTTTTAAAACAACCTTGTCTGAAGTGGTTTCTAAATGTGCCGTTACCTGAGCTTCACGTCATGAGCGGCTAACCGACTCATCACAAAAGGCACCAACTTTACACAAATGTTGCTAACAGTGGAAACGAGTGAAATGAATGGATTCCCGTATCATCGGGGCTATCAGCTGATCGCCCTCGGATGTAAACATTCAAACTGTGTGGCTCTTTTCTCAGCTAAGCCAACAGGCTTTTATTTCCATCCTTCACGACCTTCTGGGCAAAAGGTGTCTTTTTCACTTTTCAAAACATCAAACGTCTCATGCCGAGCATTCAGAGACATTTTTTTTTAAATCTCTCTCCTTTTCTTAATTTTTTACTCAGGATCTGGAGGAGAAATTGATCCCAGTCACCATCTTCTGGATCTTCTCTTCATTCTTAATAATGTTGGACTTCACAGCACAAATCTTGTCCTGCTCATCCTTGATCTGCTGCTCCAGCTCAGCGAGGTTGGCTTTAAGAGTCTCCAGAGTTTGGTCTGTGGCTCTGAAGTACAAAAACAGAAACATAGGTGATAAAATGTAATATGCAAAGTAATGAAATGTAAAGTTGACTCTAAGTGACGTTGAGCCTGACCTCTGCTCCTGCAGCAGAGACTGAGCGTGCTCCTTATTCTCCCGACGCCAGGTGTGCAGCTCGGTCTGAACGGCGTCCACGTCCTCCTGAATGTAGTCCACGATCTTACCCAGCGTCCGGGACCTGCTGCACACCATCTGGATGAAGGTGCTCAGATGGTCCACCTCGTTCTTTACCGCCTCACGCTCTTTATTCAGCGCTGCTTCAGACACCAAGTTCTGAAAAACGGTGAAGAAACACGAACGCTGAATTTACACTTTCTGAATGTTGGCATTTAGGGAATTCTGTAAAAAGCAAAATAAAACAGTAAAAAGTTGGACTTCTAAAGGTTAGTACGTCTCTTTACCAGCACAACAGTGAAAAAATAAGCACTAGGGGGACAGAACCCCAGCAGAAAGCATAATAAACTCTAAAAAGCTTGTTTAATTTGAAGTTTCTCTAAAATGATGTCTTTAGAGAACGAGTTGCTGCTGTTGCTGTCGACCAAAACGTAAACTCTCTTTAGGAACTCTATCCGTGCCAGGACTCCGACACGCCGAACCAGAGCATCCCGGGTTCTGGGGTTTAGGATTTCAAGGCTAAAAAGGTTATTAAGGAATTCTACCAAGCTAGCTAGCTGTGTATACAAAGATCAAACACGCTGCTGGCTAATGCAGGAGGACTGGCTGTTGAAGGTTTCCAGCGTACGGCCCGGTGGGGGCCGCTGTAGTCGCTCGGCCCCTCCATGGGCAAAGGGAGGGGAAGGAACTCCCGAGGCAGAGAGCAAACCCGAGGATGTTTGCTCAGCTGGATCTCGCCAGGCCTGTGTGTGTGTGTGTGTGTGTGTTGAAAGCGCTGTAGCCCTAAAGCCACACACACCTACTCACAAACACCCACCAGGGAATAAGACGAAGCATACAGTGACTCCCCCCATCCCGGTCTCTGTTTATCCTAGTAACAGGCTGTGGCAGCGGGGTTATTTTACTACAGTGTTGAGTAACAACTGCTACACCTTCGCCTCCTTTCAAGTTCAACCCTGAGCCCGGTTTGCAACGTTTGGCTCCACATGTGGCAGCACCTGTCCTGGCGAGGCAGCGTTATCTGCACTTGCACCAAAATGTGTAAACTAAATGACAAGCCCCCACTTGAAAAAAAAAACATGTCAAAGAAGCACCAAGAATTCTACGTTATCGAGCCATCGCCTCAATTAAATCAGCTTGGTCTCGACAGGCATGACTAGTCGAGACCACACCGTAGGAGTGACATCAAACATTATCGTTTGCTTCCATTCCTCCTCGGGAAAGCGAGTACGCACGTTTCTGACAGCCTGGCTCTTTTTTTCTTTTTTGAGTGTGAGGATTGAAACGCCTTGACCCACCGGTCCCCCAACAAGGTGGGTGGCTTTCCACCCTGCAGCTACACAAATACTCTACGGCTCATTCCACCATGCTGCGGTTTTGGTCGACATAGCCCAGACAGGACTCATGGCTTCATTCTGTTTGCCGTCCCGTTGCTGCTACCACCCCTCCCTCCTCTTTCTCTGATGGATGAAAAAAAAAAAACTGGTGTGAAAATACGACCCCATGTTCGTGCGTACTCTGTCTTGGTAAATATAAATCACAGCCCAATATGGAGGTCTCTGTTGGGGGTCTAAAGTGACCTGTGAACACCCAGTTTTGGTGAATAAAGGTGAAAAATGTTCAAATTTCTTTTTTTTATATTTCCTACAGATTGGCCCATCAGAAAAATCCTGCTTCAACAAAACCTTAATCCTTCTTCAACAAAACCCTAACCATGCTTCAACAAAACCCTATCCCTGCTTCAACAAAACCCTATCCCTGCTTCAACAAAACCCTATCCCTGCTTCAAAAAACCCTAACCCTAACTGTGCCTGAACAAAACCCTAACCCTAAACCCTAACCCCACATAAACAAAACCCTAACCCTGATTCAACAAAACCCTATCCCTGTTTCAACAAAACACAAACCCTGCTTCAACAAAACCCTATCCCTGTTTCAACAAAACCCTAACCTTAACTGTGCCTCAACAAAACCCTAACCCTCCTAAACAAAACCCTAACCCTGTTTCAACAAAACCCTAACCTTAACTGTGCCTCAACAAATCCCTAACCCCCCTAAACAAAACACTAACCCTTCTTCAACAAACCCTAACCCTAACTGTGCCTGAACAAAACCGTACCCCTAAACCGTAACCCCGCTTAAACAAAACCTTAACCCTGCTTCAACAAAACCCCAACCTTCTTCAAAAAAACCCTAACCGTGCCTCAATAAAACCTTAACCCTAAACCCTAACCCTGCTTCAACAAAACCCTATCCCTGTTTCAACAAAACACAAACCCTGCTTCAACAAAACCCTATCCCTGTTTCAACAAAACCCTAACCTTAACTGTGCCTCAACAAAACCCTAACCCCCCTAAACAAAACCCTAACCCTGCTTCAACAAAAACCTAACCCTAACAAAATGTTCTGCCATGCCCATTTTCTTCACCTCATCAGCAGAAACTTCATACAGACATAAAACGCCACAAGGGACAATCCAGTGTGAAAGCCCCTCCCTCTCCCTTTTCCTCATCATCACATGCCTAATTTCCTTCATTAGGAAATACGTCCTGAAATGTGATTTATGGTGCGCTTTTGGGGATTTTTCAGGGGAAAAAGAAAAACATTCTTCAAAGTATCCTTTGACAAGAAAAATGGCGAGAAAGCAAGAGAGTCGATGCTACGGCAACCTTTAGGGGATCATTACCAAGGAAAACACAAAGTTCAGGACACAGGTTTTAATTCAGATGCTTGTTTTTACCATTTTTATTGATAATTACTATTAATTTATAGGATTAAATTTAATTAAAGTCGGAAGTGTGTGAATAAAAGCTGCAGCTTCACACAGCCAACGGCTGTTTTAAGCTTTTCTGACAAATTTAAAGAGTTTGTTTATTTCCTCTACAGAGCAAATCTAATGATTCTGACAGCTCTGGCGACCAGATTTCATTTTAAACCAATGTTCAATTTGCGCGATTTTACAGGGTGTTCCTGAAGAAGGCCAGTTGGAGGTAAACCAGAAAGCAAAATGTAAAATAAAACCGGCTCTGGACGTTGTTTATGGGCCTTCCTGCTATTTGTTTTTTAATAAAATGGCTAACTAGATAATAAAAATAGCTGAGAGTCAGTGAAGTGTGGAGAGGAGCTCTGAGGTTACAGGATGTTGTTGTAAGGTCACGGCAGCCCCCCGGAGGGGACATGGGGGAGATCACCACCCCGAGGTCTGAGGTGAAAAAGCGGTTTTTATGGACTAAATGACAAAAATCTGCTGGAAGATATAAAAACTTTAAGGTAGGTTCTCTTAAAGCTGAACAAATCCCATCAACGAGTTAGCGTGACCTCCACAGAAGTAATATGACTAATCCAATGTCGCCGGGTCATTTCCGAGTGTTTCCACACACACAAAAAACAAAAGAAACTCTGGATGTTTATGAAGACAGAGGTCTGCACAGAGGGGTATTTATTTTCTCGACTATCCTGCAGAGAGTATTCTGGCCATTCTCCTTCGTGACTCTCACTCAACAGCCGTCCATTTGTACGCCGCGGCGTTTATTTATACGCCGCAGACCTTCATCAGGGCTAATTTGAAATGGGGCACAAAAAAAGAAGTACACAAAAAATTCCTATAAAAACGCAGCTGTTGCAAAGGGCAGATTCTGTCTAAATAAAAGGAGAAGGATCCTGGAATAATATACAAGGCTGTGGACGGGTCATGAGGAGGGTCGCCCTCAGAATTAGACGAGAACATTGGAGTGTTAAAATATCCTTCTGAGAGGGTTTCTTCTTGAGGAATGACAAAGAACAGAGAGCGTCTAAATAAAATATACGCAGAGCTCCTTTTGTCCTGATTAGAACAGCAAATCTGAGTTTTTGTGACTTTTTCTGTAAATAAATACGTTTCAGAAAAGAGCTGGTCAAACCAAACACAAGGGGAAGATCAATATTTACATTTTTTTGTGTTTGACTGTGATTACAAGAAAAAAAGAGAGGGAGAAATTGCTCTATTAAGCTGACCTTGCCACCCTTTCATGTCAGGAAGGAAGTGATTATAGTTCTTTATACAGCTGACGAGGCAAGGCCGATGAAGGAGGGGTGGGGTGAGCAGAGATACCTGCTGCACCTACAGACCAGACCCTGAAACGAAGGTCTGGAGGCTCGGAAAATCCTGGAGGCCGCGTTAGGAAAATTAGGATAATCTCTACAAGGCTGCGCTCGTGTTACTCAAAGGGTTCGAGTGTTTTTAACACCTGTTCAGGTGGTTAGATACACATAAGCAACATCTAACAACGCTGGAGGAGAAAAGCGTTCCCGATGAGCTGCTTCGCCTTCCTGCAGGTTAAACGCTTCCACAGCTTCAGACTGCCAGTTGTGAGGGATGATGTCTGAGGTTGAAATAGATCAGGGGCCTTTCTGCACGAGTGACGGTCCAAAACAGAGCATCCATCACAGTCAGGGTGGTCAGCGAGGACGGGATGATGGGGAGATCGCGCTTCAGTGGACGGGACCACCCAAAGCAGACGGCATACGCCACCTCACACCAAAGAGTACAGACCAAACTGGGAACGGCTTCACACTCCGTTCTCTCGCTGGCTTCGAGAGAAGAATCCATAAACAGTGATAGAGGCGTGCCTTCATCAATAAGGCAACGGGCTCAGATCTGTTATTTAAAAAAACGGATTAGATACAAATAAAAAAACTGCATTTAGTCTGGAGAGAAGGGTAAATAAATAAATATAAGATCCAGAAACCTGTTCCCAGGATTTCAGATGTTTTCCTAACTGTGCAGAAACCAGGAAAGTCTGCAACGATAAAAACTTAAAAATACCTAAAACGTGGAGCGAGCCGTGAAAAACAAGCTTGTTCTGCCCCAGACATCTAGATGTGTGGATTAATTGCGTGTGGTCCATTAGGGGCCATACATGCCTGTCTGGTTATTAGGCCCTCAGCTTCAGTGAAGGGGGACATTCTTGTGGTTTGGAGGCTCTGTAATTACACCTCTACACTCCATTTGTTTACATCTCTCTAGTGATAAAAGCCAGCGTCACACCAGGGCCGGGGCAAAGAGTTCCCTGGGATCAAACTTCCCAGAAAGAAATGACACGTTTAACCTGGCCTTGGGTCACTGGCACCAGTCTGGAGAAGTTAGCCAACACCGCCCTCTAGTGGACGAAAACACTCGTGTTTTACCTTTTCTGCTGATTTAGAGGAAGACAGGGACGATTCATAGTTCTTCTGGGTCTCGAGAATCTTTTTCACAAGTCCACCTGCAATGAGAGACGCAGCAAAAGCTATTTTGGAAACTTTCACGAGGAAACACGAACAAGGAGAAACGTAAGAAAACGTGTTTTTGTTCACCGTGATTCTCCTGGCTGTCCAAGTCTCGTGCTGGTTCCTGCAGCGGAGATAAAACAACAAGATCAAAACTATTTATATCCCACAATCACTGACCCCATCGATGTCACTCACTCTTTCTATTACAGGAGCCTCTGAGGGTGGGGGCACCGCCTCCTCCACTAGGAACTGTTCATCTTCATCTTCCTCGTCCTCTGACAGCGCCTTCCCGTCCATGATGACGGGGGCTGGGGTCTTGGCACTTGATAATCTTAAAAAAGAAGAACATCCTCATTGAAACTTGGCACATATGGTGTGACTCTCACTGCGACTAGACTGGACTAATATCATCAAACTAAATAGTTTGTACGCATCAGTGACATTAAACCATGTGAATGATGAGGTCACCTCTCGGTCGGGGTCACATCTGCGTGGCTCTCCTGTCTCTTGACCCGAGGAGGCGCGGGGCGTGCGCTGCTCGGCCGTGCTGCTAGTCTGGAGAACCGAGAGAGAACACGTGAACACGCTCCAACGGCTGCTTTCAGGCCTAAATCAGTTTTACAACCTGTTACCTTCCCAGTTTACCTGAAACACGGTTAGGGGTCCAGTTCACCAGATGTGTATTTTTTTTTAAACAGCCAAACTAAATGACTTTAAGAGAATAACGCTGCGCTCGAAAACCTTTAGAATATTATTAGCAGCTGCCTAAACGGTCCAATCACAACCAGTCAGTCAGATGTTTTTTATTTTTTATCCAAACTAAAAAAGCAGCAGGATCAGGGAACGGTTTCAGAAAATAAACTCAGTTTATATAATAATAAAATGCAATAGAGTGCAATCTCCTTCGTCTCCAGACAGATACAGGAACAGGTGGCCTACACACCTGGAGGCCATGTCCGGCTGAGCCGAGGACCCTCCAGAGCCTCCGTTCTCCTGAGGAACGCCTCTCTGAGCTACATGAACGTCTCCATCTGTGGATCACAAACTCATCGTTAGCATCATGAATATGTCCCAGCGTCCACTTTTCTTTTATTTGTGTTGATCTCAAACACTCTGTGATGTCACCACTCAGCTGTCATGTGCCGGGACACATGCAGGTTTGAGCCGACCACACCTAAAACAGTCCTCCGCCATCACCCAGGAGATTCTTTTTTCATTTTGCTCTGAGGTGTGATCCCTGTTCTGCCCAGTCTGGGTTGGGTCGGGTAGAACCAGTAAAGCCCACTGGTGTTTCATTCTCAGAGCTGAGCTTCACAAATAAACCCGACCGACTGGTTTTGTGTCTTAACAAATAAAATTACTGCTCTTAGATCCCTGAGTCATTCGGTGAGTTAATGATGTTGGGATGATACTCTCTCCTCAGCGGAGCCCGGGTCAGACCGGAAGACGGTTTTGGGATTGAACTAACAGGAAATATCCTTTCAGATTGAGCCTTTTAGCCGATAGCTGGAAAATAAAAGTGTTTTTGTGAGAAAACTTTTACCTCCATCGCTGTCGGAGTCGTCTGTAGAGAGAAATAAAAAGAGAAAGTCGTCACAAAGTAACATAAAAAGTCAGAATCATAAAGAAAAGTTGAATTAACACTTTATATCAGATTCATGAAGCTTTATAGCTTCTGCCAACGGAAGATATCAACGATAAAATCAACCTGGCTCTAAATGTCATAAAGAGATTCAGCATCTTTAATACGTGTTCCCGACGGTGGGAATTACCTGGACCTCCCATCTTGGGCCTCCTCCTCTGCCCTTTGGCAGATGATGGCCGAGGTATTCTGGTTGGATTTTCAAACTGGAAAACAAGAACAGACAGAATTAGTTTTGTTCATAGCCTGTCCTGCTTTGGGCAGCTTGTGTCGTATTTTATCACGACACGCCGCATCCAGCTAGGACAGCAGAGACAGAAAACGAATGAATCACCTAGAAAAGTGAAAAACGCGTAAAACCACTGAAAAAGGACAAAAGGTGGGACCATAAGGTGTCTAAAAATAGGAAAACCATTCATGGAAAGAACTGATCATCGTAAATAACATAATTTGTTTTCATTTGTCTGACATGGTCGTTCCAGAAGTTTACAGCTGAACCAGAAAGGAGTTCACTGATCCAACCAGGTGTTTCAGAACAAAAGGACACAAATAAAAGCAGAACTACAGAAAGTTACAGGTAAGTTTAGGGATGTAAGAAAATATCGACACAATGATATATCACACTGTTTCATGTTACTGAATCGATAATTAAAAGCAGTGTATCGATTTTTATTGAGACCAAACTAACTGTATTTTATTTGGCAGCGCAATTCAAACTCCGACTGCTAGGTGGCAGCAGTTTTTACCGCCTTCATTCTGACGGAACAACGAGATCTCACGATGACACTGGGGGTGTTTTCCAATTGCAAGGAACCTTGCCTTGATGCCTTGGTCCCGCCCCGGTTGCCTAGGAGATACGTCATCAGGAACCGCCAAGGCGTGTTCCAGTCGTTTCCAACGTTCATGTGCTAGCAAGGCGTCTGTCCTCCGTTTGTTAGCCGTTTAGCTAATTCACCAAGGATACATGGAGGTGCCTTGTTGCCTTCTCTTGGTCAAGAATTTCCCAGAATGCAGCGTGGTATTTTCAAACAGATGTGATCAGGAGCCGGCAGCAGGTACTTCAGGGCAACTTTCCAGTTTAAATGTAAGTCAACTAATTGTAGCTATTGGGCTTATATATAAAAAGTTTATTTAAATCCAAACCAGTTATCTATGGTTGGTTAGTTGCTTAGTAGTTGCAGCTTTGGTGGCTAGCAGGTACTAACTCACTTACACATTTGATTTAACCAATATATACACAATTAAACAAGTAAAAGGCTCGTTATATGTCTTTATTGAAACTTAAAATTACTATGATGGGTGGGACGTAAACAGAGCGCATACGCAGGGGGCGGGCTCTGGCCAGCAGTGGTCACACCAGCTCCGGTGGCCTAGTGGTAGAGTGTCCGCCCCGGGACTGGGAGATCAGGGTTCGATTCCCGGTCGGGTCATACCAAAGACTTTGAAAAAATGGGACCCAATGCCTCCTCGCTTGACACTCAGCACTAAGGGGTTGGATTGGGGGGTTAAACCACCAAATAGTTCCCGAGCGTGGCCACAGCTGCAGCTCACCGCTCCCCACCATGGGGATGGGTCAAATGCAGAGATGTAATTTCACCATTGTGTGATGAATACTTGGGACTTTAACTTTAACATGGGACAAGTCTGTTTCATTTAACCGTTTTCTTTGACCAAGGAAGGACAGTGATCTCGGAAGCAAGGCGTCTGGCCTGGCAAGGCAAGATTCCTTGCAATTGAAAAACACCCTGGATGTCTGACCTGAGTTTTCCATTCAGTCTTAAAAACATCAAACACTGTCGGGTTTTAGTATCGCGATATATCGCCTGTATTGTGATATTTATCGTATCGCCAGATCAATGCCAACACACACCGCTAGTGAAGTTCTCACCTGATTCTCTTCTACCTCTGAGGGCTAAACAGACAGAAAACACAGATTTGTGGCTTTCAGGAGTCATCAGTTAAACGGAAGAAGAGCCGCCACACGCCACAGAAACACTCTAAATAAATAAAAACACACTAAACACCCCGCCAAAGGCCTATTACCAACAGCTACGTAAACAAGCAGAGATAAAACCTAAAGCAGACTCACCGCTGGCACGGTTGTGGCTGATTTGTTGCTCTGCTCTTCAGGACCGGCTTTCTGCTGCAGATCCTCTGCCTCTCTGACCTGAACACAAACAAACAAACAAACCAACCTCGTGTGAGTAATCCCACCTGCTGCTCACATTTAGGACACAAGTGGAGTGAAGCAGCATACTTTGTCGTTTCTACTCTCAGCACTAGTGTTTCTCTCCTCCTCGTCTTTCTGGCGCTCTCTGTGTTTGTCTCTTTGTTTTTCTTTGTCTCTGTGAGAATCTCTCTCTCTGATCTTCTCTCTGTCTCTGTCTCGATCCTTGTTCCTGTCCCGGACGTGTCCTCTGTCTTGCTCCCGGTCCCGACTCTTGTCGCGGCCTTTGGCGGGATGCTCCTGCTCACCGCGGTGATGCCTGTCGGAGCGCCTGCGATCCCGTTGGTGCTCTTTATTCTCATCTCTGTGTTGACTCTCCAGCTTCTGGGGCCGCTCGGCGTCCTTCTGGTCCTCGCTGCTGCTGCGCTCGGATGTCTTTTTCTTTTCCTGATATCATAAAACCAAAGTAAGGATAAGGGACCCGATCATGAGGATAAATACGTGAAACGTAACTTTCTGGATTGTATTGGAAAAGCCTTTTTCTGAAGGACTCACCTCATCATTGTGTGTGTGTTTGCGTCCCTCCCTATCCTCCTTACTCTGGGACTTGGACGTGCCGGCTTTGGTTTTTAAGTCCACCTTTTCTCCTGCCAGCACTCGCTTCACTGCTTCATCACTGGACAACTGCAGAACAGGAAAGACCTGACTGATCCTCACAGATGAAGCAGAGGATGGACATAAACTGTTTTTAAGTTAAGAGACAAAATCCTACAAATATTACATATTTTAAATGTATTTTTATCTGTACACAGGACATTTTTCACACTTACTGCATATAAAAAAGAAAATGTTGCTGCAAATTCCAGTGTTTTCTACACAAACATCCTGATTCTTGCTGCATAAAGTGCAACGATTTATTATTTAAAGCACCAGGAATTGTTTACACACATTACAGAACAAGTGCCCCTAGGAAACTGGCTCCATCTCCAGGGTTCAATTAAAACCTGTCAGAGTTCTCCCCGAGGCAGACGCAAACATTTCCCAAGAGTGAAAAAAGTTATGTAAAAAATAAGAAATGGAATGTTATTTTAATGAACTCTTATAACACAAACATTAAAAAGTGTGTGTGTGTGTGTGTGTGTGTGTGTGTGTGTGTGTGTGTAACAGACCTTATTGAGGCAGCACTTGCCGATCGCCTGCAGCAGCTCGTTGGTTTTCTCCGGCTCGTGGCCGGCAACGATGCGAGCCGGTTTGGCCGCCAGAGGCTCGCCGCTCACCAGCATCACAACATCTATGGCTTTCTGGAGAAAAGCTATTTTTGAGTCCTTTTCCTTGAATGAGAAATAAAGAAAAAAGGTGTTAGTAAGACGAAGATATTAACATTTAAAAAAATAAACGGATTAAAGGTGGAGTCTAAATGAAATATTTTCCATAATAAATAAAAATGATGAAATTATTTGTTGAGTTTTTCCTCTTTCAGAATTCACGTCTGATTTTTTAGAAATCCATAAACTTGATCAACTTATCATGTAGTGTGATATAAAGTAGGCAATACATCTCTTTTTGCTAAGCCCGCCCCTTGTCCCATAGAGCTCCATGCATTTTGAACTGAGGGCTGCTCAGCATCAGCCAATAGCGTTAGACATCTGCTTACGTACAGCTCACAGAGCGTGCGTGGGTGTTTGAGGACTTATCTAGACAGATGCAGAGTTGGCGACCTTTCTCATGGTCTTTAAAATATACATATATGAATAAACAACATAACCTGAGAATAATAGATGTAAACAAGGTATTTTAGCTCTGTTTGCTGGATAGAGGAGTGCGTTCATGAACGAGAGGTATTGCTTTCAGCCGTAAATACAGAAGTTAGAAGAACATATTAAGTTGTGGTACAATTGTCAGCCACTAGATGGTGCAGTTGGACAAAAAATACTCCGGATTGTAGCTTTAAAGCTGCTTTAGCAAATCTACAGAACAAGCTAGGTTTTGAGCGCAAACACGGTCATGGAACACTCACACCTCCCCTCGGGTATCTTCCCTGAGTCGCTTCTGCTGGAACCAGAAACCCGTTTTTCTAGGTCCAAACGTCTTCTGTTGTCCGTGACTTCAAATGGTGTTTTTCTTTTTGGGACTCTGGTAGTTTGTCCTAAAGTTGAAGTGGTAGCAGCCGGCTGTTTCTCCTTCTCTGATATTATTGAGCGGAGAACCTCTCACACCAGTGGTGTTCTGGTGCTAAATACGTGAGTGTGGAATGAGTGGAGGAACCAGGGAAGTGCGGCGGTTCGGTGAGACCGACAACCTGATGGACCAATCGTTGCTTTTGTTTTGAAACGTGTTATTGATGGATGTTTTTAGACAAATGTGAGAGAACCACTTTATTCTTCTTTTTTAATCTCCACAATATATTTATAGCTATACAATGTTAGAATGTTAAGAGGCATGAAAAAATGTTTTAAGCTAACTTGTTTTCCAAATTTGCCGTTGTAACTTTAAGTGTATAAAAGCAGCTCAGTAACCTGTTGAACCAAAGACAGGGAGGATGTATTACTCTATGAGACTTGTCCGTCAAACTGACCTCTTTGCACCCCTGACAGCTGATGCGATAAAACTAAAATATGAATCTTACCCCCCAGAGTGACTGGTATCAACTACTTGTTGCCTTATGTTGTTCGAGGGAGGAAGTGTAAAACGTACTGTGAGAACTCACTGCTGTCACTTGTAAGAAATCGCTAGCGTGCCGCAACATTTGTCTAAAGTAAGCCGAGAAGACTCGGCGTAGCTCCGTTTCATTCGGTCCTAATCGAGGATCAGTTTGCAAATAGAAGACTAGCGTTCTGACACCTCCACAAACACTCAGTCGCTTCCTGCCAGATCTTCTCACTCAGAGTGTCGACGGACAGCGTATCTGGTGACTCAAACGGCCCAGTGAAAACACACGGGGGTAATCCTGAACAAACTGGTCTTTTCAGGGAAAATAAGATGAAAATCAAGTAAATACAGCAAGAGTCAGCTTACCTTTACACTATCTGACTTCATTTCATTTTCTCCATACAGGCCTTTCAGAAAACCAGTGCTCCTGATGACCTGAGAGCAAAGAGAAAAATATAGTTTTACTGTTATAAATAAACACCTTAACTGTTCACTTTGTGTTTGAAATAAAGGAAATCAAGTTTATTATTTTCTGAAGCTCTTGTTGGTAAACTTTGTTTTCTTATTCTTCTTATTCTCAGTCCCAGAATACTACCTGATGTTACAACAAAGCTTAAGAACCTTATATGTCCTTTAAAATCTAAATAATTTCCATAACGGTAAATGAAAAATATTCAAATGGTTGTGCATAAATAAAGATTGTACTGATATCACAGCAGCAGCTTTATAGGAGCCTCTGCAAAACCTAGGAGTACATTTTATTACAAGTTAGCGCCACAAAATGTTTTTGTTTTTATGAAAACAAGCCTAAAGCAGACCTGCGGTTGCAAAAAGGTTTTTAAATTTCAACAAAATATCATGCCTTAAACAACTTAACTCCTTTAGTCGTATTAAAGCATATTGCTACAGGAATGCTAACCTCAATCAATTATAAATAAAGCTACAGTGAAACATAAAACCATCCAACCAGTGTGGTGAGAGAATAAGATCTCAGTTCTGTTTAGAAAACAGATTTTGTCTCTGATCTGTTAAAAAAGTATTAAATAGGAGTTTTATAGTAAAAAAAAAAAAAAGCTTTCAATCAAGATATTTATTAAAATACTTATATATTTTGAAGTGGATGAACACATGACTATAAGAACAAAGAGGACTCATCCTAATCATTATACTATTTAGCTAATGCAGTTTTATACATTTTGCATAGTTTATGTACACAAGAAGTTCCTGTCGTATTGCACAGCACACATCACACATGAGGCTTATGGAAAAATAACAATCTCAAAAACATACCAGGAAAACTGCAGTGTGGCTCGTCAAAATAAGAGCATCTAATGATGAACACAAGCAGTATAGCATGTCTCTGCAAGATGGACTAGACAATCATAATATGTTTTCCATGCTCATGTAGATATATTAATCAAATGAATAGTTTTTTTTACCGGATTTTTGATTATGTAAAACCTTAAATATTCTCTTTCCTTATTAAGAAAACTTCAGTTGCTAATTTACTTCAGAAAGTTACAGAGCTGCTCTGCTTATTATTGAAACCTTCTAAAAAGTATCCATGCCTGTAAATAGAGCCAGTTGGGAAAAATATAGCTGGGCACCAGGCCAGAGCATGTGGGGGGGTCATAGTAGAAGATAACAGAAAAATGCTTGATGCACAAAAATGTTTCCAGTATGTTTTGCCCTTGTTCTGCCATCTCAGACAAGACAAGAGTAAGTTTTGTCTTCAGAGCAAAATCACGTCATTCAAAAAATCATTTTATCAATAATAATAGTAATTTACAATGTTTACGTCATTATTTGGAGCTGATAATTAAAACACAAATTTGAATATTTGCACAGACCTCCGACCTACACTAGTGAATCCTGCGTCATCTATAAACAACTAGATCTCGATCAAACGTTGCTGTGCATCAAGCACAATAGAGCAGAACTTATTTATCCAACAGGACAGCTGTGATCAGCTGTTCAACATCAGTGTCATCAACGTGACGAGGTTAAAAAAACAAAACATACAGTCTTATTCTGGTACAACAGCTCATGTCTGGGCTCAGGTTGAGAACAGCACACTAAATGCGTGTGCCTGATGAGAGGTATATGACGCAAGCACAACTAAACATTTACAGCAATGAACGTTGTCTTGTCTTTAAGCTTGTTACACTAAAAGTGCTACAAGGGAGGTCTGCAAAAGCAGTAATGTTGCTTTCGTTTGCTAACAGCTGCGGTTAAGCTAACCCGCTCTTCGGTGAGGTTAGAGCTTACTCTTTCATACACACAGATAATTAAACACACCCCAGGGCTTCACGAACAGGCTGTAACTCTGTAAAATGTCTTTAATAGTAACTGTTGTCCTCAGTCGGTCTCACCTCACTGAAGATGTCGTGAAGGTAACGAAAAGGCGGTTTGTTTAGCAGCTTCTCCGTTAACGGCGGTTTCTTTATGACTTTCCCCAGCGTGTCCTGAGTCCTCTTCACCACCGCTGCGTTCATGGCGGCAGAAGAAATCTCAGCTAACCGATTTAGCGGCTGGGAAAAGGGCGAAAACTGGTCCAAATCACGAATGCTAGGCGGCTCTGTGGCTCCGTTGCTATGTCAATATCCAGCAATCCCACAGTGCACCGCGAATGAAAGATGCGCATGCGCCATATACTTTCAGTTGCTAGGCGTTCTGTGTCCATAGCAACAGCTACAAACTAGATGATAGCTAGCCAGCCAGCTAGCTCACACGTGATATATATATCTATGAGCTCACAGACGCCTCGTAGACTGGCGCTGTGGCCGGCCGCCATCTTAGTTGGGTTTTTATTCGCCCCCAGTGCATTTATTTCTACTGAGGAAGGTGCTTACCCAGCTAAAAAAAAAAAAATTCAAGCTTTTTCACAAAATCAGACACATTGTATGGCATGATAATTAAAATATAAACATAATTAAACAAAAATAAATTAAAATATAAAATCCCATCAGGTAGGCTAGAAATGTCAATAGTAATCTCACGTGATCTGTTTTCAATAGTACATCGGTCGTTGCAACTGTAGGCTGCACAAAAACGGGCATAATTGCCCACCCTGGGCCTGCATTGACTTTGGAGAATGAGGAGACCCATCCAATATGGCGGCGACGCTGTTATGCTCTCCAGCGCACAATGGGGCGTCGTATACATGTCTATGAGCTAGCTAGCCAGCTAGCTGCCCAGACAGACAGACAGACAGACAGACAGACAGACAGACAGATAGACAGATAGATAGATAGATAGATAGATAGATAGATAGATAGATAGATAGATAGATAGATAGATAGATAGATAGATAGATAGATAGATAGATAGATAGATAGATAGATAGATAGATAGATAGATAGATAGATAGATAGATAGATAGATAAAAAGTGCAAAACAAATTAAACCATATGAATAAAAAACACCTTGAGGATTAGGAACTAATATGAGATTATTATTATTATTATTATTATTATTGTTATTATTATTATTACTTCTATTATTTTATTGTTTTTATTATTGCTTTTGCAGAATGAGCTACAACACTTTCTGGGATTATTAAGTTATTTTTGAATTTGAATTGAATTTATTAAACAAACACTAATCCTACATTTAGAGTCAGTGTTTCACAGTTTTGTATGAAAGTATGAAATCAAATGAAGGTGTGCCGGTGCATGCAAATCCATGTCCCAGACTTTTCTTTGTGTTTCATTTAAAGCTGGATGCTTGTTTTACCAGTTTGGCAAGTTCAGGTAAAAGTCTGACAAAAGGTAAGGGAAACAGAAACGCTCAGACACTTGCTGCTTCACGCTAGAGAGGTAAGACATCCACTACGAGTGACTTCAGAAGGCCGAAATCAGGAATTTCAGACTCAGTTTTTTTGCTTTTCAGAATAGAAATTTGCTGCTTAAACAATTTAATAATGCTATGTTTAATAAAGGGCTTGCAAAGTTACAGGTTTAATTCTTTATTATTGTACAATAATTCATTGGGTTATAAGAATAAGAAGCTGCACTAAAAAAGTAAGAAATTGAAAAGACTCATTCCTGTTTTGATTACAACAAACAGATGTGATCATATAATTTATGATGTCTACAAAAATGAATTTATGAATGCGCAGTGGAGATTTTTCTTGGATAAAGTAAAATAACTTCCCCGAGCATCGTCGCCCCGGCCTGTCAGACTTGTTCGGTGACTCAGAGCTGAAGACCTTCAGTGCAAACGTTCAAAAAATGCTTTGTGCTCTAAAAGTGCACGCCTTATTAAGCTGTCTGGTTCTCCTAAAAGGACGAGGAGATGCTTCGCTGGGCCGTGTTTGCTCTGCTGATCGGCGTTTGTGCCGCTGCAGGAGAACAGAACAAGAAGGTGAAGGCTTCCTCTCTCTCTAAAGGTGGGTTTCTCTCATTTAGCCACCATGTTTATAATCATTCATCATCCGATTGATTTTTTTAATCACAGCACTCAATCTGAGTTTGAATTCAGCTTGTGAAGGGTGCAATTAAAGCAAAAACTATCATTTCAAATGTGATTATTGTGTTTTTCTGTTCAGGATGGGGGAATAATATTAAATGGGTCAAAAGTTATGAAGTGGGCCTAGCAGAAATGACAAAAAGGTAATTTAATTCAATGCTTTTCATCCTGATTTTAGAGTTTGTTCATTTTTTAACCAACAAATCTTTGTGATGTCAGTCATTCATCATTTAAATCCTGGCGTGGCACCTCACGTTCTCAGTAATTTAGCCGTTATAGACAGCCATCAGTGTGCTGAGCTGTGTACTGAGCTGTTTCACTCTGGTTTCACTCTCCCAGTCAGAAACCACTGATGGTCATCCATCATCTAGACAGCTGCCCACACAGCCAAGGTACGGCTCTAACGTCGCTTCTTTCATGATTTTATCTTCTAACCATCTTTCTGTGAGCACCTTGAACGAGTCGTGCCGTCCAGGTGGTGGGTTTGGCCTCGGTGGGAGTGAGATGTTCCTTGAATCTGTGCTCTGGAGTAGAGTTGTACACATTAATCACTCAGCTGGTTTCCTGTGGGTGAGCATATATAACACACAGACGATAACGACCCCTAGGAGTCAGGATCTCTCGAGTTAAGAAAACCCAGAACATCTGACCGAATCAGTCTGATGCAGGTTCTAAAGAACTGGGTTTTATTTGCTCACACACGTCTGCAGAGAATAATGTGTGCAACTTTTTCAGGATTTCCTGGGTTTTGCACAAACACAATAACACCTGTGACTAAACAGAACTGTTTCAACAGCGCTGAAGAAGGTGTTTGCTGCTGATAAGAACATCCAGAAAATGGCTAAAGAGGACTTCATCATGCTCAATGTGGTGGTAAATAAACACGTTACGAACTGGAAATGACCAAAATTTCAAAACATGCAAAATTAAATAAATAAATAATAAATCAGGACACATTTAGGCAATTCCCTCATTTAAATGTGTGTGCTGTTTTTCTACAGGAAGAGACTGTGGACAAAAACATGGCTCCTGATGGTTATTATGTTCCCCGAATCTTGTTTGTTGGTAAAAATATCTAATTATTATCATTTTTATAACTGTTCAGAGCTTAAGATGCATTTCTGAGAAAGTTGAATTCACTTATAAAGGAGCAAACTTGATTTTAACAGGAACCGGGGTCCTGTTGGGAATTAATATTATACAGTTTATTTCTATAATTGTACCAAATGTTTTATTTATTTTGATGGAAAAAGTGTTGGATAATTTTTCTTCATTTTCTTTCTGTATCATGAAAGTGAAAGAAAAATCACATAGGTTTTTATTATCAAACCCACTTTATTTTACGCTTCGAGCTGTAATCATTTATTTTTAGTAAACATATGTTATGAGGAACAGTAAAGGTTTTATTACTTTTGTAATAGTTCCATTCCTTTTTCCAAGTTGCAGTTATTTGCATTAAGAATGATGCAGGTGAGACGGTAAAAAATGAGAATCTGGTGCAAAAGTAATCCAGCTTAGACTGCGAGACCATCTAAAGAAACCCTTTGCAGGATTCATTAGAGTGTGACACTATGAGCCATAATCATAATTATAACAAATAAAGGCTGAAATATCTGGTTTTGAATGGAATGAGTCTATCTCACATATCAGTTTCACCTTTTAAGTTGCTGAAGGTTCTCAGTCATCCAGGTCATGGTAATCCAAAGGGGTTTGAATGAAGGCAACTGGACTTCTTTGGTTTCTTGAAGACGTTTTGCTTCTCATCCGAGCTTTTTCAATTCTGACTGGAAAATGAGAGGGTTGAGTTTATAAACTGTAGCTGTCTGTTGTTGCTCAACAAGCAGAAACTACCTATGAATACCCCTCCTCTCTATCTCCTGAGGAGTCGTTGATGTCACTAAGACCTATTGTGTTAGAATGGTTGTGTTGATTAGATGCAGGAGGGTGTGACCTGGACTGAAACTGTTTGGGGATTAGATTTTTTAAGTTGATTTTGTGAAATAAATTAACTTTTGCACCATATTCCAATTTTTCCAGTTTCAGCTATTTTTCCCATTTCCCCCAGCAAAACCTCTTATTGTGCACCAGCTGACTTTTTATTTTTTCACACATTTTCCTCAGTATTTCTTTTGATTTTGCAAAATCCAAAAGCATTTTTGTGACGTGTGGACCTCGGTCTGCAGCTGATCATGCGTGTCTTTCTGCAGATCCATCCAAGACCGTCCGAACAGACATTAAAGGACGATACAGCAACAACCTCTACGCCTACCAGCCTGAAGACATAGAGCTATGTGAGTGACTCTAACCAGTCATCTGTCTGCAGACACACCTGCTTTAACCTCCATCAGACACTCTGAGGAGGTGTGCTGCACACCTTCTTTCAATTTTAGCACCAAAAACTGGAGGGAAGAACTCAGAATGTGCTGCAAACATCACCTGGAGGAGAGATTTGGCTTTTGAAACAAAACAGAAAAAACAGAATTAGGACAAAAAGGAAATACTATAACATCCACACCAAGAAAAAATGTATTAAAATGTTTCTTTTATTATTATTTTATTATAATTTACAGTATAATTTAAGATAATGTCTGATTAAATCTGAGTGAAAATGACAAACTCAGTCCCTGCAGCGCCACCTGCAAGTTGTTTTCATGCACCACCTGATTGTCTAAGAGTTTTCTGTCCTCTCTTTGTCAAAAGTGGCTGAAAACATGGAGAAAGCCAAACTCCTGATGCACACTGAGCTGTGACACTGCTCTGCACCGGCTGGACGGATCAGACGGCTCAGCGATCGGCGACGAGCCTTTCAAGCTTCAGAGCTCCATAAAACCGACAGGAAAACCAAGTTTACGCCACATCATCCTGGTTTTCACACTTCAAGTTTAAACTGTGTAACTGAACATGATTAAATCTGTTTTAAAACATGAAACAAGTGTTTATTCTTTAGTTTCTGGTCCTAAATGCAGATAGTTGCTCATTTTGTTATTATTTACATTTCAGCCACATGTCTTTAAGAGTTTTCTGAACCCAAACAGGAAGGTGAACATTTCCAACACTAGGTGGCAGTAGAACGTAGCAGGTTTGAGTATTTTTATTAAATCTGTATAAATCCAATTTATTCAACCACATTAAAGTGATTAAAAGTGGAGAAACCTTTTGTTTGAACCTCCTAGTGATTAGGTTATAATACATGTAGTAACATTAAACCCTTTAGGCATCTTAGAGCTCGTCATGGATGCAAATAAAATGACTTTAATGGTAATCAGGAGATGCTGTCTCCACAGATAACCCCGATGCTGCTTGTTGCTGGAATAATGAGCATTTTTCGTGTTTTTTTTAAATCTAAAGTGGTGATTTTGACTTTTATTTTAAAAAATCTGCTTATTTCATGCTCTCAAACGTGCTAAGATGTATCCTGAAACTTTCTTCTCATTAAATCTCTAAAAAAAAGCAGTAAAATAGGTCAGAAAGTTTCATTCCTCAATCTAATTTTCTTCAATATCTACAAAAAGATCTGAGTGAGAAATGAAATTATTCAGCCTGCTCCTCGCTCGCCTCGGCTTTTTCTTCACGTGTATTTTTCTTTTCTTTACTTCTTTGTCTTTCACTTAGACCTCTGGAGATTGAGGAGCTTTTGAGATTTTTCCAATATGTTTCATTGGCGTGCACTGCTGGGCTCATAACAAATGTGTTTTCTGCTCCTGCATCACAGGCCTGACAGATCCCTCCCTGGGTTGTTTCAGCGCTCTGGGATCGAAATCCAGCCTCCCAAATCTTCTTCACCTCTTCCAAAATCTGTCAAAACACTTCAAGAGTATGAACAACACTTCAGTGGTGGAGGAACGGTTATCATTTGTATGCAAAAAAAAAGTTGATGCAAGTTTTCTTAAATGCATGCATACTTCATGAAGGAGCATAAAAGACACAAAAATATGAATAATTAATGTTTGCACACATGCACAGTGATGAATACATGCATCAATTCCAATTAATCGAAGGGATTCCTCTGAATTCTTCTGTTTTTTGGCTGCAAACTTTATTTTATATATAAAAAACGGCCCTGCTGGTGGTTATTTTCCATCCTGGGATCAGGTGAACGAGTCAGGAAGATGTCGGTTTTGGAAACACTTTCTGGAGGACAGTACGTTAAAAAAAAGACAATCCGACATATTTAGGTGGGACCTGCTGAGTGTTTTTATTTATACTCGATGCATGCAGCGTCTGGCCCAGTCGTTCCACTACCTTCGCCAACAGGACTGCTCATGTGGAGTTAATGCAACATTTAATACAGGAGTCTGTAAAACATGTAGGAACACATTTGATCTTCTTTGTTTAGCAGTTTGAGCATCAGCAGAGTCGTTTCTCAACAAGCAGGGCTGCAAACGTCCAGAAACTGAAATAAAGTTTGCAGTTCAGACTTTTGCTGCTGGACAGTGAATGGATTTAGTTTCCCATGATTCCTGCACGGTGGTCCGGTTTGACTCCTGGCTAGGACCTTTCATTTCTCAGGGCAGGGGTAGGGAACCCTGGTCCTGGAGAGCTGCTATCCAGCATGTTTTAGAGGTTTCCCTGCAACACAACTGATTTTAATCAGCAGGTGATTAACAGGCTTCTGCAGAGCCTGATGAGCTGCTGCACAGGTGAATCAACTGTGTTGAAGCAAAGAAACCTCTAAAATGTGCTGGATAGCGGCTCTCCAGGACCAGGGTGTTCTCCACCCACAGACTAGACACATGCTTATTCGGCTTGTTGCCTAATTTGATCCTATGTGAGTGTGTTTGTCTATGTGACAGGTGACTATTCACCTGGAGACAGGCACCCTGAGTCTGAACAGGTTCAAGGAGACCCACACAGAAAACAGGTGTCTGTGAAGTAATTAGAGCTAATCTGGGTAACTTTTCCCAGACTTGTCTCCTTATGATTAACGCCTAAACAAAAACACCCCTAGGACGAATAAGAGACAAGCCAGAGCCAGATAGCATCGACGTCTATAACACTTGGCAGTTTTGGCTTGTTTTTAGCACCCCCTAGTGTTCGTTAGTGAAACCAAAAGTGAAACTTCTCTCCTTAATCTAACTGCTGAAATGTCTCCTCAGCCTTCATTAGTGTCTACAGGAGCGGTTCATCACTAAATCAAACAAATCAGCTGTGTTCATGATCTAAAACATGCAGGAAACATGCTGGAAGCAGACTGCAGCGCCAGACATGTCAGCTCCATTTACTAAGTCCAACTGGGACTGGACCGGCACTCAAGTTGCAAGTGCGATAACCATGTAAAGGGTCATTTTAGCACATACTGGCTCAAGAACATGAATTAAAATATGAAAACATTGCATAGTATGACTTTAAAATAAATTACACTTTTATTAATTCAGTGTTTCTAAAAATTAAATCTTTAGTGGAAAAGGCAAAAAGGTTGAAATTGACAAAGATCCCACTGTCAAACAGCACATGCATGCACACACACTTAAGTTTAAAGATCGTCTCTTTGACTTTGCCGGTGACAAGGGTAGAGAGCCATTAGGCTGTGTTTGCACGTTGCTCGAACAATTTAGCTATTCAAATATCCTCCGCTTACAGGAAAACAGCTCCTTAATGAAGAAATGACCTGGTAATACACCACAGGCCTACTCTTTATTATTGCACACACACACACACACACACACACACACACACACACACACACACACACGGTAGAAAAAGGCAATCTGGAGGAAACGGCGCCAGTTTTGTGCCA
Organism: Aphyosemion australe; assembly: GCA_006937985.1. Taxonomy (NCBI): domain Eukaryota; kingdom Metazoa; phylum Chordata; class Actinopteri; order Cyprinodontiformes; family Nothobranchiidae; genus Aphyosemion; species Aphyosemion australe. The sequence continues at coordinate 601,003 of SSNS01000239.1, read as the reverse complement.
TGTAAGTCAGAAAGGTCAAATTGCAAATGTCAGCTTTTTCTCTTTGATTTTAATTATTCTGTCAGGTTCAAAGAGTCTTCATCAGAAAGGAGCCGTTGTGACAAAGGAAGGCCTGAGCTCACAGATAAGCTCAATCTGCGTCTCCTCTTGACACTTCCTTCTCCAAACTTAGCCTATCTGCTCCCGCTCACACACACGGCGACGCTCAGGATTACCTCCGAGTAAATTACAAAGTATCACCGAGCCAAAGGGGCGGGGGTGCAGACTTTCCTGCTCTGTCTGCAAGTCAGCTGACTTCTTGCAGTTCTTTGATGACACATTTAAAAAGCTTTAAATTACTTGATGACAGCAAACGAAATTAATTGCACGATCCTTCTCTGGTGTGGAAGTGAACCCAGATCCACGAGGAAAGCTTCAGGTAGAAGTCAGGACCTTCTCCTAAAGGTGATCCAGCTGCAGGATCAGGGTGTTCTGTTGAAATGTGTTCTCCCATCAAATACCTGCTTGGTCCTAGCCATCGACTTTTTTAAATGTACATATTTGGGCAAAGAAGTACCTCATATATGACATGAATAGAATAGACTTTATTGATCCCACAGTGGGGAAATTCACTTATCACAGCAGCACCATCACTCAAAGGGTAATTAGAAGAAAGATAAGAACAAGGATACATGTATATACACATAGGCAGTAATCTAGTATTGTAATCTTAGATCACTAAAAAAACCACAAATAAAAGATAAAAACAAACTTGGTACCAGCACTATGCAGCATACTGTAAGAGACACAGACAACAATGTGAATCCGGTATTGCACAAGTATAGAACACATGAATATTGCATTGGTGTTATTGTGTACCAGGATGATACCAGTACAGCTTAAACTGAGGAGTTCTACACTCTTACAGCAGAGGGGATGAAGGATCTACGATAGCGCTCAGTTTTACATCTGGGATGTCTCAGTCTACCTCTGGAGGAGCTGTCCATGATCTCCACAGTGGAGTGCAGTGGATGGGAGGGGTTTCTTAAGATGGAGGTCATCTTCCCCAGCATCCTCCTTTCACACGTCTCCTCAACAGAATCCAGCGGGCAGCCCAGAACCGAGCTAGCTTTGGTAGCTAGCTTGTTCAGTCTCTTCCTGTCTCAGTCAGAGCTGCCTACACGCAGCAGACCACAGCAGAATGAATAACAGAGCCAACAACAGAGTGATAAAAGGATTTCAGCAGCTGGGAGTTAACTCCGAAGGACCTCAGCCTCCTCATGAGATGGAGGCGGCTTTGGCCCTTCTTATACAGAGCATCTGTGTTGTGGGACCAGTTCAGTTTACTGTTGAGGTGAACACCCAGGTACTTAAAGGTGTCCACCACCTCAATGTCTGCTCCCTGGATGTTTACTGGTGAGTGAGGAGGAGTGTTTCTCTGGAAGTCAATCACCATTTCCTTTGTTTTACTGGTGTTCAAGCGAAGGTGGTTACGCTCAAACCAGTCCACAAAGTCCACGATGACTGACCTGTACTCCTGGTCATCCCCCTCAGACACACAGCCGACGATGGCCGAGTCATCAGAGAACTTCTGGAGGTGACAGCTGCTGTTGTTGTAGGTGAAGTCCGAGGTGTAGAAGGTGAAGAGAAAGGGTGAGAGCACTGTACCCTGCGGAGCTCCAGTACTGCACACAACCACCTCAGATGTACAGTTGTGCAGCCTCACGTACTGTGGCCTGTTGGTGAGGTAGTTGATGATCCATGCGGTCAGATGTTCATCCACTCCTGCACCCCTCATCTTCTGCTGCAGTAGACACGGCTGGATGATGTTGAAGGCACTGGAGAAGTCGAAGAACATGATCCTCACAGTGCTTTTTTGCATCTCAAGGTGATTCAGAGCCCGGTGCTGCAGGTAGATGAGGGCGTCTTCCACCCCCATGTTTGGTTTATATGCAAATTGAAGTGGGTCTATTTCTGGGGTCACCACTGAACGCAGATGGGTGAGGATGAGTCTCTCCATAGTCTTCATCAGGTGGGAGGTCAAGGCGACTGGTCTGTAGTGGTCTGGATCCCTGAGATGTGATGTTTGGGGACTGGAACCACACAGGAGGTCTTCCACAGGATGGGGACCTGCTCCAGTTGAAGGCTCAGGTTGAACATGTGTGTGACCACTTCACACAGCTGGTCAGCACAGTCTTTGAGCAGTCTGGGGCTGATTCCATCAGGACCTGCTGATTTTCTGCTCTTAAGCCGCCTCAATTCTCTCCTCACCTGGTCCGATGTAACTGAGAGGGGGGAGTGAGGGGGGGCTTGTTGCTGATGAGAGTTGGTGGAGGGGGGAGAAGTTGATGAATGGTGTGAAGTTGGGAGGTTGGCTGGCTGAGTGGAGGTGGTTGGGGGGTGGTGGTGCCTGTTGCAGCAGTGGGGGGAGTGGAGTCGAATCTGTTAAAAAGCAGGTTAAGCTCATTGGCCCGGTTCTGGTCCCCGTCAGCAGACCCACTGGCACCATTCCTCCCCCTGTGACCTGTGATGTCCCTGGTGAAGCCTCTCCAGGCACCACGAGCACTGTTCTGCCCCAGCTGATTCTCCAGCTTCCTCCTGAAGCTGTCTTTAGCCCGTCTTATTTTGTGTTTAAGTTCTTTCTGTACACGTTTTTGCTGCTCCTTATTTCCAGACATGAAAGCTTTCTTTTTCTCGTTCAGCAGGGATTTCAGCTCTGTGGTCAGCCAAGGTTTATTGTTTGAGAAACACCTCACTCTTCGTGTTGGGACGGTGTTTTCTACACAGAAGTTTACATAATCAGTCACACAGTGGGTCAGGCTGTCAAGGTCATCACCGTGAGCGCTGCAGAGTGTTTCCCAGTCAGTGGTTTGGAAACAGTCCCTCAGAATTTCTGTTGATTTCTCATTCCACACTTTCACAGTTTTTTTCTGAGGAGGCTCCCTAATCACCCTGGGTGTGTTGGCCTTTTCCCATCTTAACACCAGAGAAACAAACATCACTGATCATATTCTACCACCATGATGTGTTTCCTGTGCAGATTAAAGACATAAATCATCTTTTTAGCAACTACAGAAAACAGAGTTTAAAGGGACACTAGTCAGTTTGGGCTTGTTTTTAGCACCCCCTAGTGTTTGTTGGTGAAACCGAAAGTAAAACTTATCTCCTGGCTGTGCGTTCGTCCTTTTAACACCTTAATCTACTGCTGAAATGTCTCCTCAGCCTTAATAAGTTTCTGCGGGAGTTATTCATCACTAAGTTAAACAAATCCGCTGTGTTCATGATCTAAAACATGCAGGAAACAGACTGGAAGCAGACTGCAGCACCAGGCATGTCAGCTCCACTTTACTAAGTCCAACAGGGACCGGACCGCCACTCTGAAGTTGCAAGTGTGGTATTCTGGCCATAGAGGGCGGTGGGGGTCTAAGTGACATTTCATTCATTCATTCAATCAATCAATCAATCAAATTTTATTTATAATGCACTTTTCATACTTTGAAAGCAGCTCAAAGTGCAGTACAGATTAAAATAACCCCACATAACCCTCAGTACCCACCCCTCCCAGCCAACCCCATCCCCCCCTACACACACACACATGCATCAAGAATACAAGACATTGGCGTCTGGCTGAGTTCAGAAAACCATAAGTCTGGGAAACGTCATCGGTGGGGCGATCTGACCCGGGAGCATCTGGTCAACTGGTCTGGACAAGGGCGTCGTAGTCAAATGACGCTCCCGGGGCAGAGGGCCCCCTAGAGGAAACACTGGATGAAAGTAATAAAAAAAAAATACAATTAATAATGGTAATCATATAGAAATAATTAAGAAAGATAAAAAGTTAATGAATAATATTAAGTAAATAGTAAAACAACTGTAATGTAAAATATGTTGTAAAACTAAAAAGATGTAGTCAAACTAAAACATGCTAACAAACAATAATAATAGTAATCAATTAAAAGCTAAGCTAAAAAGGTGAGCCTTAAACCTGCTCTTAAAATACTGAATGTCCCCTGTGGCCCTGAGGTCCTCCGGCAGCGCGTTCCAGAGACGAGGGCCATAATACTTGAAAGACGCCTCGCCATGGGTACGCGTCCTGACCTTAGGAATAACGAGGAGGTGGCTGCCAGAGGAGCGCAGAGGCCGCGAGGGTTCATAAGGTAAAAGAAGTTCTGCAAGGTAAGAAGGTCCCAACCCATTGAGACACTTAAAAACCATTAAGAGAATCTTAAAATCAATCCTGAAACATACGGGGAGCCAATGCAATGATTGTAAGACTGGTGTAATGTGCTCCCGCCTCCTGGTCTTCGTCAGGACACGTGCTGCCGAATTCTGTAGTAGTTGTAAACTTGAGATGCTCTTTTTGGGAAGACCAGAAAGCAGGGCGTTACAATTATCCATTCTACTGGTGATAAAAGCATGCATCAGCGTCTCCGTATTGGCCCGAGAGAGAATGGGGCGGACTCTGGCGATGTTCTTTAGATGATAAAAACCTATTTTTGTCACGTTTTTAATGTGAGGGATAAAAGACAGAACCGAATCAAAAATCACCCAGGTTCTTCACTTGTTGTGAGGTATTAAAAGACAGTGATTGTAATTTTGGTAAAAGTCTCTGTCTCTGAGCCTCAGGACCGATAACTAAAACTTCAGTTTTGTCCTGGTTGAGCTGGAGAAAGTTTTCTGCCATCCAGGATTTGATGTCTAAAATGCAGTTAAAAAGTGCATCCATTGGCTGTGTGTCATCAGGAGACACGGAGATGTACAACTGTGTATCATCAGCATAACTGTGAAAGTCCACTCCATGTCTCCTGATGACACCACCAAGCGGGAGCATATAAAGGTTAAAAAGCACTGGGCCTAAAACTGAACCCTGGGGCACACCACATATGATCTCATGGACCCTAGAGGAACAGGTATCTAAACTCACCATAAAAGTCCTGTCTGTGAGATAAGATGTGAACCATCTGTGGACAGCACCAGAGAGGCCAATCTGTTTTAAACGGGTTAAAAGAATAGTGTGGTCTACTGTGTCAAAGGCAGCGCTTAGATCCAGTAGAACCAACACTGTCACCCCCTGTGCATCGTAGTTTATCCTAAAATCATTTAAAATCTTCAGAAGGGCCGTCTCTGTGCTGTGGTTCGCCCTGAAGCCAGACTGAAATTTCTCAAGGACGTTATGAGCATTAATAAAATCATTTAATTGAATTAAAACAAGCTTTTCTAAAAGTTTGCTTAAAAATGGTAAATTAGATACCGGTCGATAATTATTTAAATCATTAAAATCTAAATTGCTCTTTTTCAACAGGGGCCTCACCACCGCCCCTTTAAAGGCGGCAGGAAAGACCCCCGTCTGAAGTGAGCAATTCATCACGTTTAAAATCTCATCCCTAAATGGAGCATAAAACTGTTTAAAAAACAGAGTATGAGTTGGATCCAGAACACATGTGGTGGGCCTCACTGAGGAGAAAACTTTGTCAAGGCTCTCAGCTCCTACCAGGACAAAACTGTCCAGCATTTCCTCTGGTAAAGACACACTCTCAGATTTATCTAAAACCACGTTACTGGAAGATAAAATGTTACGTCTGATGGTGTCAACTTTCCCCCCAAAGTGGTCTGCAAATTCCTCACAGAGAATGTTTGAGGGGGTTTTCTGAAGAGTACTGTTAACTCTGTTGAAAATATTGTCTATGGTGGAGAAAAGGATTTTAGGATTATGTTTGTGATCTGAGATGAGTTTGGAGAAATATCTATTCCTTGAGTTCCTTATTGCAGTATTGAGGATTTGAGAAGTTCTGTATATATTTGATGATCTATTGTTAATTTATTTTTTCTCCATTTTCTCTCCGCCACCCTGCAACTCCTCTTTAATCTCCTGATGTTTTCATTCCTCCATGGCAATGAAGTTTTACTGTATATGTGTTTGACTTTAGGTGGAGCTAGTTGGTCAAGAGCAGATTGAAGTCTGCTGTTAAAATCGTTGACAATAAAATCACAGGGGGCGGGTTGATAAACAGGTGGGATCTTTCTAAAAGCTTCAAGAAAACCAGCAGCCACTTCAGGGGTGAGATGACGTTTCCTCACAGAGGGCTCCCGCTGGATAAAACTAGCAATGCTAAAAAACACACAGTAGTGGTCAGAGATGGCTAAGTCAACAACAGAGGACACACTGGTGGACAGGCCGTATGTGATGACCAAGTCCAGGGTGTGTCCTCGGTTGTGAGTCGGCTGCTTGACATGTTGGCTAAAATCCATGACATTCAAAATATTTAAAAACTCCGCTACTAACGGATCTGAAATATTGTCTAAATGCAAGTTAAAATCCCCAGCTAAAATTATCCTTTCATAGGAGTTGTGAAGAAGTGCTAAAAACTCTGAAAATTCACCGATAAAAAGTGCACTCTGCTTAGGAGGCCTATATACTGTGACATAAAATTTGAGGGTTACTAAAAACAGCTGCAGTGCATTCAAAAGTACTAAAACTATCAAATAAAACAGGTTTGGCAGAAAGAGTTGATGAACTTATAAAAGCTGTGCCGCCTCCTTTTCTGCTACTCCTTGTTGAATTGTGAAAGTAAAGTTTGATGGGGAGGCCTCTGTGAGAACAACAGGTGCATCTGTACTCAGCCAGGTCTCCATTAAACATAGGCCATGAAGACTGCAGTCTAAAATCAAATCATTTACTATAAAAGTTTTGTTCAGCAGAGAGCGAACATTTAAAACAGCCAGATTAAGAGTGGTTGAAGATGGAGTGACTGTTTTCCTAGCTGAAAATGAGACTTTTGGTAGTTGTTTGAGATTCTTGGGATTACATTTGTTTGGTTTATGATTGTTTGCTCGCTCTCTGCTGATAACAGGTATGAGTGAAGTATTGTAATGTCCAAGTCCAATAGGTGGGTCACTGTTAAAATCCATGCTAAGATTGTAGGGGCCAGGACCAGCTGGACATCAGGAGGTGGTGGAGGCAGAGAGGGCGGAGGGGCCTGATGGGGCTAAGTTGGTAGACATTAACCCTGTAAAGGGTCATTTTAGCACAAAATGGCTCAAAAAATTATTTAAAACTATTAAAAAGTTGCAACGTGTCCCTTTAAAGGGAAAACTGAGTGAAACAGGAGGGTAAACAATTTTTGACTGGGGACACATTTTGATGTGACACAAGTGGAGAGCTTGATACGGCTGTTTCTCAAACCCAGTTGTGCTAGTACTTTTCTGCGTACTTGAAAAGTACATTCTTGCCAAGTACAGCAGAAAGTTCCTTCTATCGAGTACAGGAGTACGAGGCATTTGGAAGAGAACCGTACTCTGATACGTCATGCAACAAGTGCTGCTTTATGCTACGATTAAAAAAATGACCTGAAATAAAAATAAAAGGCAACGCTGGTTTTATTTTGATAGTGGGTTAGCCAATTAGCATTTTGCGGTATCGTGAAGAGTCCGGAAAAACAACATCAAATACAAACAGTAAATTTTAGAGGTTACACACAATTATCCACAATAACGGACACCTTTATATAGATTTATGCAGACCTAGTTATTTGTATTTAAAAACACTACAGTTAGGTGCTTTCTCTGCCATTTTCCTTTTGGGATAGAATGGTTTGTGATGCAATGCATTATGGGATACCTTGCTGGCTCATATCTGCAGAAGGATGCGTCCTTGATGCAACGGGCGGAGCAAGAAACATCCGCAAACTTTGATCCTACTTGCCATGATACGTACTTAGGATTGGAACAGTACTTGGGCCAAGGTTGACGAGGTTCCAGACAAGTCTTGATATTGAGAAACAGCCTATGAATGGAGGCAGGGTGGTGAGTATCTGAGGAGAAGACTTTCTGATGACGACCTGGCGTCAGGAAAGGCAGCAAAGAAGCCACTCATAAAAAACCATCAGAGGCAGATTGATATTCTGCTGGAGTTTTCTGGAGAGTAAAAGGTGAGAAGTCCCATTATCTTGTGTCCCGTCAACAGTAAAGCATCCTGAGACCATTCATATGTTCATTCATATGTGGGGTGGCTTTTCAGACAAAAGGAACGACTCACAGTTTAGCCTCAGAAAACAGTCATGAATAAAGAAAGGTATCAAAACATCATCCCAGAGGAACTCCACCCAACCCGACTCTTTATATAAATCTGTCAAGAAAGGCATTTAAAACCTATCAAATGTTTTCAATTCTGCTTATGTAACTATAGAAATAGATCTACAAACCCACAGGCAGCAAAATTAATTAAAACTGTAGGAACACAGGTGTGTTTCAGGTGTCTTCAGTCCTGAAACCTGACCTCACCCTGGCTCCACCGCAGCTCATTCCATCCTCGCCTTGTTTTGGCTGCATCCTTCTGAGTCCGGGTGCAGTTTTTGTTGACAGTTGTTAGCTATGCAAGTTGTTTTATTAAACACGTCGACGGTTTGTTGTCAGACAGAAGCGCATAGTTCTGGCACGAGAGACCAAACCGCAGCTTTCTGCTACAGTCTGCTACTCTACATTTCACAGCCTTTCTGTAGGCTGGAGTAACGCCGCCGTAGATGGGAATCAGTGTGGAATTTCTTATTTAATGGTATATTATCATCTCTACCCAGTTAGCCTGCGTCCTACAGGCAGGTTAATTCCTTTCGTGCTACATGAAATCCTTCAGCTGACACACTGATGTCAGTTTTTTCTATTCTGTGAGCACAGACACTTTCAGTCGGCTGGTGTCATCACTTTATCACACACACACACACACAAGGTCACAGACGCACTCTAACCGGTGAATAACAGGAGGCTGGAGCCGGCCGAGGTGGAGACTGGTCTTGCCGTGTGATTCGCCACATACATCAACTCTGTTGAGCAGAAAATTGAAATGGAAATGTGGGCCTTGGAGGAGTGTGGCTCCCATTTACCCCTGGACCAGAGCTAATGATTTGTCATTTCTCTCAGGGGCACAAGCTGCTGCCCTCTTCGTCACATTCTCGCTGCAGCAGAGGCCCGGGCCGCCTCGCCGTCCTCCTCATACGTGTCATCTACACTCGTGTTTAACGCTCACTCTGATCCTCTTCAGATAATAAATATTTAAATGTTTACGTGTGAAGCTTCGGTGGTGTTTGTCTGGGCTCAGGAAGACGATGTTACACCTTCAGCAGCTAAATCAAACTGCATCAGTCACCTAAAAATGAGAATCCTGAGAGTTGATGTGCTGGTTTTAGAATATTTACATAAACAGTTAAGAAACAGCAGATGGAGCATTTGGATAATTGAAAACCAGAGAGATTTAAACATGTTTAAGTCAACTGAGACTAAGTTTAAATTAGCTTTATTGCTTTCATCCTGTCAAGAATTGTGAACTCAGCTGAGAGTTTAAAGCAGCCATGGGTGATTTATTATTGATCTGATGGCTTCTCTCTGCTGGGACAACGAGCAGAAGACAAACTCTCACATCTGGAGAGTAATCTGGAGGATTTCTCTGCTGATTTTCTGTCATGCACATTCCTGCAATCACCAAAGGAGTTAGCAGAATTTTTACCCTCCTCCAAATAAGAGAAAGATTGCAGGTTTGCTCATGTGTTTCCTAAACGCCTGAGTCCTTTAAATCATTAACAGGTTGAGGGTTTTATTTTGTGAACTGCGCCGCAGCCACAGCCCGAGGTGGTCCTCACAGAGACTGTAAACACAGAAAAACCTGATGACCTGCCGCTCTCGCTGTAGCACCTGAAGATTAGACCCAGCAGTAAAATGCATGAGACGCCTCCGTCTGACTAATCCAGCCTCACCTTGAGTCTGATTGACACCCAAAACATTTGCAATTTGTGTGCAAGAAAAAAGTCACGCAGGCAGCAAAACTCCCCAAAATGAAACGTGACGACTAAAAATACCCATTTCTACAATAAATGCAACAATCAGGACATAATGTTTTACTTTTGTACTCTAAAGATGACAATAACATCCCAAATGTGAATTAAATCACCTTTCATGAACTGAAGGTGCGTCTGCAGCAGGCTGGATGTTAACAGCAGCAGGTTGGTGACATCCCTGTTTAACGCACGGCTAACTCAAGCTTAAAGGTTTTCCAGTAGAGGGGAGCTTTAATAAATTTTATTTATCCAACAAAAACCAGAAAGTTCAGAAGAGTCAGAAAATTTACATTTTCGGTGAAAACAAAAAGCTAATTTTGTCCTTTTTTTGAATGATTTTATCTGTTGGAAATATTAACATTGTTATTATAATTTAAAAAAACGTCTTGATTAAAGGCGATTTTTCTGTATCGCTCATAAAAGTTGAGTAACATTTAAAATAATATTAAAAAAGGTAATAAAAAAGAAAAAATATTTTGAAAATGTTATTTCGGCCCTTTAGAAGTGTGTTTGTGTAAAATGTGCTATCTTACCTGTTAGATCGGTTCCTGAGCAGCCACAGTGAAATGATTCAGTTGTCTTTCAGGATTGATAGGCTAGCGGCTAGTCTGATTGTATTAAAGGAGTCATCACCTGAAATTTTCACTTTTCCACTTGAAAAAATGTCTATAATGGCTTCCTAATGATTTTTCACTGGCTGAGAAGCCGATATTTAACATTGACGCATTTGTTTAATCTTTGCCTTCTTCAACCAGCTCACATGCACCCCACGAGCACGCGCATTCCAAAACGAGAACTTGAGTTCTGGCCTATATGCCGACACAAAGGTCGAATATAACCAAATATGAACCAGCAGCGAACAAACCAGCACAACAAAGCTCATTTCATAACGTGAAACGCATAAATGATGTCTTACCGTTGACGACTCATGTTATAATCCGTGTTATGGGAAACAAAACTCCGATCGGTTTGTGTATTCCAGCTTCACAACAGCATAAGAGCCGATGCCTGGCTGTTAGCTTGCTTTGTCCCAACTCAACAACGAGCGAGGGCACCATTACGCACGAGGCGAGGCTCGGGCTCGTACATACACGGTTAGATCCCGTAGGTCACTGCCAGGTCGGGTTCAGTTATAACTTTTGTTGTTTTGGAGCGAAAAGCTGAAGCTGCTTCCTGCTTCCACCAATCAACGCGCTCCTCAGTCCCGCGCGCGTCCGAGACAGCCGAAATGTTGCGTGTGATCTCGCGAGAAAATATGCCCTTTACAAAAAAGGATCAAAAAAGCACATTTTTAATTTATTTTTCCAATACAATTTATTTTAATGGTCTAAAAGACTATAATAGGATGTAGATACCCACGGTATCATGGGTGATGACTCCTTTAAAACAGCTCCTTTCTGCAAAATCTCACAGCATTTCAGGCAAAGTTGCTTTACAAAACTTTCTCTACTCTCAATTTGATCCCCAGCAGCTTATTAGTCTTATAGGAGGGAAATCTTATTTTGCTATACAGAGATTGTTCCGGAATTTTAAGTTTTGCACAAAGACACTTTAAAGCAACACTAAAGTGGTCTATTAGGAGGTCTAGCTCCTACCTGCTTTACGTCTGTTAGTTGTTTACTGTGCTGGTAGCTAATATAAAGGCTAACAGTTAGCTTTTTCAGTTCGTTGATCATCAAAAAAAAGCACAAGAATAATTTTGCCTTTTGTCATTGTGAAGTCTGGAAGTAAAAGTAACAGAGTAATGTCTTTAAAGGCGAAGCAAAGAGCTAAAACCAGAGTGAACATCGGCACGGCCTACGGTAGTTTGAGGGAGCTAAAGGAGGCTACGAAACCACGGACTGATGGTGACCTGGCTTTGTTGCTACTGGACTTGTAAGTAATAATATTTTGTGTGGATCTTTTTATTTCGTGGTTCATTTAGAATCAGACGGCTCACGTTAGCTCATTGTTAAGCCTGGGACACACAGGAGACAGACGCGCTGCGCCACGGAAGCGCCGCAGTTAAATGGTCACACAGGAAGCGCCGCGCCGCTGAACCAAAGACTATAGCGCTGAATGCTTCTTGGAAAGTCACGTGATAGTCACAAAATCTTGAGAACAGGAACAGCCGCACCACGGCGCGCCGCTTGAAATAGAACTGGCGCCTATCTTCAGTGCCTCTGCGTGGACCGGCGCTTCTGGGACGCGACGCTGTGCTCCCCGTGTAGCCACTCTCATGGCTTCTAATGGCTTATTTTTAAAATGACGGCGCGGGCGTGACGCTAGCTACAGCAGGGTTCTTTACGGTAGTTGCAATTCCACCTTCAACCAGTAGGAGGGAGAAGTGGGAAACCCAAGTGTTGCTTTAAAAATAGCTTTTGTTAAGTAGCATTTTATTGCACTTTTAAGTCGTGTGCTGAATGTCTAAGAAATAGATAATAAATAATAATTCATGTTATTCTGCTGTTTTTAAAATGCCACAATCACAGAAAAATGAAGTCACAAACACAAAAAAGAATCTCAACCACGGATCAAAAGTAAACTAAGAAGTCTTTTATTGATTTTTTTCTTGATTTTATAGATCTATCTATAACCGTTATTTTTTTCTACATTGTCCTTTAAAAGTTTGTCTTCATGCTAGGTGCAGCTTCGGTGTCGGTTGTACATGCAAGGTTGTGTTTTATTTTATTTTTTCTGAGGGGGTGTTGGTTTTTCACACACTGGACAACTGGAAATGTGAGGAAACAGCAGACCCAGAATGATCCAAACCCACCAAATCCGGGCTTAAAAAGACAATCCAGAACCAACAGAAACATCCTGGATGCAACGGCACCGCGAGGACGATTAGTTGCACCGACCATCAGTGAAGTTTCACAAAAAGTTAAGCAGTTCCTGACAAAGTTCAATCCATCCAAACCGAGAATGGAAACTTTTTTTTTTTAAATCATGACATCGTTTGACATCTTTAGAGCAGTCAAAAACTCTAGAAGCAGGCAATCCTTAGAGGAGTATTAAAAACAAAAGAATCCTCAGACAGCTTTGTTTTTAAATAAAAACGTGAAAGATGGGATAACGTTAAAGGAGTGATCTGGAGTATTGCTTCTGACCTCAGCGTGGATCCGGTTGTCGGTCGGCGCTAGGAGCCGCCGCTCTTTCTCTAAACACCAAATTTCAAAGCTAACGTTTTGGACTCAAAAAACTAGATGTGAAAAAGTTACATCCTGTAAATGACATCACGTGCCAGCTGGTGGAGGAGGAGGCACTAACAGTGCTTTTTTTTCTAAGTGTGTGTGTGTGTGTGGCTACAATGGGGATGAAGCAGGTTAACCCCGGCATATTGTCACGGTGCTCCGTGAGTCTCACAGAACCACAAACACACACGAACGAACAGGAACACCGTTACATTCCCACCGACGGAGGAAAGTTCAGAACAGTTTCAGGAGTGTTTCTGATTCACGAGGAAGAAAACTTGTCATATTTGTTATTTACACAGAACTACTATGGTGCAGCAGTTATGATCGCAGGTTCACAATAAACACGAGGTCACTGACGGCTACGGTTGCACTAAGAAGCTTGACGATTCAGTTTCCCCCCCGTTGTGGAACAGAGTGCATCGTTTGTTTTTTGTACAAAACACTTTGTAGATTTACAAAAACCGACCGTAAAGGGCTGATGGCAACACAGGAAACAGAAGAGCATGAGATATTAGAAAATACTTGGGTAGAAACACACATGGACATCATCTTTGGTGAAAATTGAACCGAGTATCCTGAAAGACACCTGAGCACACATTAATTCAACACGTTTTTCCTACAGCTGCAAAAAGAAGTCGACTGCATTTGCTTGGAAATGTGTCCTCGTTGATCCGTTTCAAACATGAGTGCATTTCGACGTGGTGAGCAGGAGGATGAACCGTGATCCTGTACATTTGGTTGTAAACTACTGGCATCAGGTATTAGCATACAACGTCTGAGTCTGTTCATGCAGGGGCTGCATATTACTTCACCGTCTGTGAAGCTCTGGAGATTTAACATGTTTGCATCGCAGCCACTAAACTGGCATAATGTGGCCTCTTCGTGTGTGTGTGTGTGTGTGCGTCACCACAGGACATCTATTAAACTCTGCAAAGTCCGAGACTGCAGCTTTACCCTCTTAAATAATTTCTTAAAGGGGGACAAATCAGAACAAACCAAAGGAAAAGCGTCCCTTCAACCCCAGAAATCTAGAAAATAGAGACAAATATTCAAAGCTGCCTGTGGAGAAAAGTTGCTGGCATTCATTCAAAAAAATCATTCGCTGATGGACGCCGGGAGTTCTCCATCACGTGTTTTCTGCTCTGCAAGCCTCTCAGTTCAGTTCCCATGCAAAGCCACGGCTCAAAACCGAGAAAAAATGACAACGTGCAGCGCCTCCTGAAGCTCGTCCCGAGACCCAGGCGAGGGGGGGAGGGAGTCCACGGGACCTCCCCCGCTCTTCAAGTATGAAATGACAGTGATGGAAAACAACAGAGGACAAATGCCTGAATAAACTAACAAAGACGTGGAAAATAAAATAAAACTAAGCTGTGAATCAAACAGGGCGTCCATGTTTTATTTTCACCTTTAATACCAGGTCTAACGGATCAGATGACATACGTTAGCGCTAGCTTAGTCTCACCTTTCTCCACTAAATTCTACAACCTGAAGTGTCATTAAATTAAAATCACTGTTATTTTAGTAAGTATATATTTATTTTTTCTTGCTTTAGGTCCACATAGACTGGTTTTTGTCCACTAAAGATCCTGCATCTAAGCTAAAATTTATTCTACACTCATGATCTTCGTCCACAGCTACAGTTCCAGGAACGAGAGTTAAAACAATTTAAAAGAGAAATAAAATCATGATTCCAGTTAAAAACATAAAACAATACGATGCAAAACACCATCCGGTAAAAACCAATAAGACACGAGGCTGAGGTCCTCTGAGGAATGAAAACAACGAGGAGTTTGTGAAGCTGACGCTCGCTTGGGTCGCGGAGGGAGGTGCGGGACTCCCTCAGGAGCTGAGGGTGAACTGGTCCTGCTCGATGGGCTTTTTGACCCAGGCCCCAAGGCCGGCCTTGTGGAAGGCTTTGATGAGCGCCTTCTTGGCAGAGTGGTACTCTAAGGCCGCCTGCTTGGCTTCGTGGTACGAGTTGGGCTTCATAGCTTTAATCCGCAGGATGGAGGACAACTGAGGAGGAGGAGAGAACAGAGACAGTATGAGGTACTGAGTGAAAATAAAAGCTGCTTTCCACCGGATACATAGCGACACACGGCGCCCGCGAAGCGCAACACGCAGCCATTTAGGTTGATGTTTCTGCTGGACGTGTCCCGGAAGCGTAGCTTCGCGCTGCCATATTTGCGCTTTGGGTGTATTTTTTAATTTCTGGAACTAGTCAAACTCAGCTGTTCAGATCAGGCCAGACAGGAAATCAAACACGGGAGCAATGTAAAACATCCTGGAAATTTCAAAATAAAAGACACGTACAGCTTTCCTGTTGTTTAACTATAAAAAATAAATAAATATGTCATTACCTTTGACGGCTCCATGGCTCAGGAAAATAGACAGAAAATGAACCACAGAACTTTTAAATACGCACTGCCGTCTTTCTCCCACTTGTTATCGCGTGAAGTGGCAAAATCACGCGTGATTTTGTACAATAATCTTGCAGGATCAGCTGCATGGAACACTGTCGTTGCCGATTCGCGTCTGAAACGCTCCAAATAGGAAGGGGGCGCACCATGGAAGTTGCAGTGAAAACACGTCTATTACGTTACGCATCTGGTGGAAAGCTAGCTAATCCACTTGAACCAAAGCAGGTTTAGATGAAAAGAATCACTGAAAACTCACAACTGACTTCTATTCTGCTGCTTCACGTTCAAACCTGAACTCTAAACCTGAAAATAACACTCCCGTACCTTGGAGTGCAGGCGCACCCAGCGGCTGTAGAGGGCGTGTTTGCAGAGTCGTGAAGGGCGGCCCATGTCGTCCTTCCCTGTGGTGGCGTTGATCACCTCCAGGGCCTGGTCGCCGACTGTCCAGTTCACGCTGAAGTTGGGCGCCTTGCCCGGCTGCCTGGCCTCAGCGTTGCTGATCCCTGAAAGCCCAACGAAGAAGTGAGATGTTAAAAAATAAACAGCTTTATGTGAGGAAACTTTCTCTAAAACTGTCCTGCTCTGACAGTCTGTGTAGAACGTGGTCGGAGATACTTTTCTTGTTGTGTAGTTAAAGGAGCAATATGTAAGAATTCCACAGTGAAATAATCCAAAACAGTCTAATGCAGGGGTCCCCAATCCTGGTCCTGGAGGGCCGCTATCCAGCAGGTTTTGTGGTTTCTCTGCTCAAACACACTTGATTCAGTGGTTGAATCACCTGTGCAGCAGCTCATCAAGCTCTGCTGAAGCCTGCTAATCACTTGCTAATTGAAATCAGGTGTGTTGAAGCAGAGTTACAACTAAAACCTGCTGGATACCGGCCCTTGAGGACCAGGATTGGGGACCCCTGGTCTAATGTCTCAATCATGCTGCAGGGCCAGCATTTGTAATTCAACACCAGCAGGCAAAAATCTCCAGAGTTGTTGAAAGAACAGATGCCAGTAAACAGGAGCGACCCAGAAGTTATTTCGTTTTGTTTTACTCTAATATCAGATGAAGCAGGCCAGAGGCTAACGTTGCGCTAACAATGCTAACGGTGAATTAGAAGCAAATAGTCAACTCTAAAAATATCTCAAGCTACCATTTCAATCCCCAACAACTGGATATTACAGTGAAATGTATGTGTGAAGTGAATAATGAGTAAATTGAGGTTTTACTTCCTTTAATGAGTCGTTCAGAACTATAACAGTACGACGGCTAACAACCACACTTTCTGCAATGCTGGAGACATATTATCGTAATAAGTGTAGTAAGTGGTCCCTACCGTAAAACACCCAAGAGTGCTAACACCATATATGACAATGTATTTATCTACTTATCAACTTAGTGTGACTCATCTTTGCTCGTCATCTAGAATATTCTGGTGCCGATCTGTAACTGGCAACAGCCATGAAATTAATGGAACAGCAGTGAGAAAGTAAGTTTTTGTTTATAAAAATGGACTGCCGTACCCACATTTGACCACAGGATGTCATTGTTACCTATTACACCTTTAACTTTATTGAATTTATAGCAAGATAGCCTACATCTGCTGGGGCAATAGAGCGGACAGAGAATGGGAAAAAAGAGAAAACGACAATAACGAGAACACAAGCAGGACAAAAAAAATTAAAAAACAAAATCTTTTTTGTGTGCGTTTGTGTGGCGCTGAGGAAAATCTGTAATTAGATTTCTATAGTTGTCTTTTGTAGCGTGTGATGGTTCCTTCTGGTGGTCACACCAACCCAAACCTCCCAACACCCTCCTGAATAAAGTACCAACTCCCTCTAGAGGCAGATCCTCCCACATTATCTTTCACCAACACTTCTTTCCCTCCTTCTTATTATGTTATCTGACGTGGTGGAGAGAAATGATGCCATCGTCCTGGAGGACTCGGAGGACGGAGCTTGAACTCCTCCAGAACTCGACGGGGGTTTGGCCTCCGCTGTACCTCTAGCATAAATGGGAGATATATGGATGCCATAAATCCCAGTGTCCTGCTCTTTTTGTGTTTGTGTGTGAGAGTGTATTAAGCTCCTTGGTTCCATTTGGCAGCACTTGTGGCAGAAAATGATTTACAGGGGATGAAATCCTCACGGCTCTAAGGCCACAGCCCTTCACCGCTAAAAACTCTCTAAAGCGGAAAAGGTTAATAACCCCAGACTATTATCTCCTCTACCCGTCACTTAAAGAGCAACCACGACGGAGGGGGGGGGGGGGGGGGGGGGGGGGGGGGGGGGGGGGGCTGCAGCACGTAAAATCAGACGATGCCCATGACCGCCCTGAAACAGAACCAACTGAAACCCTTGGTTTCTGCACACGAGACTGCATCCGTATAACGTGTAAATAAACAATAATAGATGTGAAACCAGGAAGACAACAGAAGATACTCTACACTTATAAATAGAAAGTTAGAAAAAAGAAAAGAAGAAGACACAACATTAGCTCTGGTCCATATGGCCTTTTTAAAAGGTCAGGCCACTGCTGAGAATTTATACAAGATGATAAAGCTATTCAAATTCCACGGCAAGAAGGTAAATGTCAGCTCGGATCAAACGAGGAGGAGAAGCTCCTCCTGTCCTCATTTCCCGCTGCGCTGACCGGTGAGGTGGATAAATATGTTTAGAATTAAAATCTTCCTCCATGATATTTGGACAGCTGGGATTGCGTTGTCACAGTCTGAGAGGGTGACATAGCACGGTTTATCTGCAGAAGACGTCGCCATCAAATACAAACCCATTTCTGTCATTTGGGATCCTGCTCTTACCGCTGAGTAGAGGCCTGTTGAGGGTGAACTGCTGGGGCAGGTCCTCGATGTCTGCGATGCGCTGGTACATGGCCCTGGAGAGGTGGTCGGCGTGGTAAAGGCTGCCGAGGATGATGCTGGAGAAGTAGATGGGCTCGGTGAAGTAGCTCATCAAAGAGCCCTGGATGCCCACCACGTTCCACCTGCAGAGACGGAGCGCGGACTTCAGCTGGGAATAGTTAAAGGAACAGCTGTGTGCTCATTTGGCTCAAATAGGATATACTGTTAAATAATAAATAGAGCTTAAAATCATTCATTTGGATGTCTGGAGTACAGAAGAATGGGTTTTTGTTATTTTATTTTAAAGCTGTAATTCTTTAAAAGTGCAGTACGAGATGTTTTTATGGAGAATGTCTTTAGACATGACTTAAAATGCTTTTCACATTCTGATAGGAACCAATTAATTTATCAAAAAAATATAATTTCAATCACCTCTGAAATGTTCAATCCTGGAATAATCTCATCCAATCGTAAACGTCCTCTGACAACCCCCCCATACCCATCTCTGTACATGAATCACACGCTCTTGGCTTGGAGCAGCTGAACAGGAAGTGAAGCCAGAGCCAGGCTGCCTACTCTTATGGAAGGAATGTTTTGTTCTGTTTGCAAATTCCATTGAAGAAGTTTGTTCTCTTGAGCCTGGCTCTGTTCTTGGGAAATGTTTGTGTGACGGACCTGTCGTCTGTGAGCACAGCCTGTCCTCTGCTGGTAGAGCAAAGTGTGCGTGAGCGTGCTGGGAGCTGACAGAGAGGGGAGAGTGAGTGGGAGGAGTTTCAATGTGGGTTCTGGAAGTTTTGACCTGTTCGTGGGGATTGCTGGGTTTCACTCACGTGACCCGGACGTCGCGCAAAACTCAAATGCGGGGCAGGAAGTGTTTTGCTTCAGTACAAAACACAGCGCAATGGAGGAAAGCGAGTACAGTAAGACATTAAATGGACTGGCACAGACGCGATATTGCGAAAAAATCTTCATGTAAGTTACAACCTTATGACCTATATAGTTTAAAAAAGTCGGCGTTTTCATGCTCTCTGGAGGATTTACCCAGCATTGAAGCGATCGACATAAACTACTTCGTGCTGCATACCTCGTATTATACAGCAAACCAAATTAAAAGCCTTCAAAAGCCTGGAAGCCTACAACTATTTTATTTCAGGTTGGGTAACCCATTTAGTGATCCTGAAAAGCTCCAAATGACTGTTGTCTTGTTTTTGCTCAGGTAAGTAGTGAGTTGTGCTATTTAGCTCATGATAATAATGCTATGGCTGTTGATAACGTGTATGTTTATGTGCTAAAATCTACTTTTAAATAACTTATTATTATACATTTCTGGTACATTTGTTTTTAATAATAATCCCCTAGATTCCCTAGAAAGCTAAAAACTGCCTAATTTCTCACCAGGAAAACACCACACTGTCTTAGCTAGCAAGCTAAATTGCTATACAGTTAAGTAGGTGTGTTATGTTAGGAATTATGGCAGAAAAAGTGCCAACAATGGGTGGAAAAGGTAAAACAACCTTCAATAACAAGCACTGTGCGATTCTTTGAATTGTGTATTTTTAAAAGTTAGCATGCTCCAACAGCTTTTGCAGGAACTCCAATCCTACCTTTAGAGGTATAATTTAAAACAAAATCTAGATTGGGTCCAATCTTTATTTAAAATAAGTGGGAATTGGAAACTTAACACAAGTGGCATTTGTTCTTAAAGAGGACCTAGAATGTAAACCAGTAGCATGCCAAAAAGTCAAAGCCGTGTGTGACCTACTTTTTATGTAAATTAGAAAGTTGAAAAATGTGAGAGAAAAACTTCTGATCTGAGAAAACCTTCCTTAACATGTCACTAGGGGGAGCCCTCCCTCCTCAAACCTGCATGTCTGTAGTGTCTGAGGCCTTCTGGGGAAACCAACCAATCAGCAAGCAGCTCATTATCATATTCATGTCCTGGCCCAGAGGGAGGGGCTAAACAGCTCTTTTCACAGCAAGGCTGGTTTAGGGGGTTTAGAATGGCCTGTATCAGGGCTCCTGGGACAGATGAAAGTCAAAAGAACATTTCTGATGCTTTTAGAGGCTCAATGCTGTTTTAGATTGTTGATTCACTGCATTCTAGGTCCAATTTAATGCTTATCAAAAATAATTTGATGGAAATGTGGAATAAAAAAACTGACTTCTTTTATTTCCCACAGACTGTTTCAACACTCATAAAGGAAACAATAAGAAATCACAGGGAAACAGAAGACGCACATATAAAGTCCTTTTCAAACTCAATACAGGAAGTGAGCGAGAAAGTGGAGGAAGGAGAAATGAAATCTCTGACTTCATAGCTGCGGGCAGTAAAGCACAGATTCAGCACAGTCAAATAGCCCCGTATTATTCTCTCTCTCTCTAACTCACACACACACACACACACGCACGCACACACTTATTGTTTTATCACAACAACACAGTGACACAAATACACCTGAACACCTCCTGAAGGACACACAGCGAACACAAAGAACCACAAACAGGCGAGAACGCTCATTTGAGTTATGTTTTCAGAGGCATTCAATTTTGTTCCTGTCAAACCTCCCTGTATGTTTGAGAGTTGTTTTTTTTTGTTCCACCTAATATAAAGTCTTACACCCCCCACCACACACACACCCCCTCACACAAACTGGGTCAGAAAAAGTCAGAAAGCCCAGATGATCAGCTCTTAGAGGAATAAAGCGAGGTACAGAGATCCACAAGAGCCGGTTTGCTAATGAGGCACAATAACAGACAGGTGGCAAATCGCTCGTTTATATGGAAGTCGTTAAGGTTCACTCAGAGCCCGGTAAGTAAAATCTACTCACACAGAGACCGAACCGGGCTCTGACGAGACAAAATCACACAAGCAGATCCTGAAAATAGCTTCAATAAACGCAAAAATCTAACGGTTCAAACTACAAAATCATGTTTTTAGTGTTAAAAAGAAACGAGCAACATCCCACATGGCTCTAAACATTTCAAGCTGTGTTTGCAACACGCTCCGGACGGAACGTTTAATCACTCCGAGCGCTCAGGCAGGTATTTATCCTGGCCGGAGAACAGAGAGCGCAAGATCAGTCATGGAGAAGTTTTACGATCCATCAAACGGGAAGAGCGGTGTTGCCTTGAACGTGGACGGAGACTAAAGATGCAATGATCTGCCTGAAAAAAACCAAAAGCTTCCAGGGACAAAGCACTCATCAGTCCATCCTGAAACTCCCAGAGGAAAGACGCAGTAGATTATGAAGGGTTGGGATTCTGAAAGGGGTCTTTAATGCATAAAAATATTAAATAAAAGTTATGTATGTGTGTTTTATTTTGGTGGACCCTAACCCAAACAGCAACATTACCTCGCTATCTTGTCACTGCAGGACATGGTGAGCAGCCTCTCTCCTTGCAGCACGCCGTCCCACGTCTGGATGGTGTTGCTGGACCTCACGGGGATCGTCCCCTCCCCCGACTCGATTTTGGTCCTGAGCTGGCCTCTGGCTTTGCGGTTCGGATGTCTGTCTCCTTGATCTGAGCAAAAAAAGTCCCGCAAAGAGGAAAACTTTCAATCATCACACTAATGAGTCAGATTGGTTTAAAAAACAAATTAATGAAACGTTATCCTGAAATTGACCAAAATCAGCTCAGAAACGTCCAGGATTCAGTTTCAGAAAGCAGAGTTGTTACGCAGGATTGAAATGAAAACAGAATCCAATTATTCTCAAATCCTTTCAGCCTTGAGTTGCACTGAAACCTCTCAGACAGACAGCTGAAAAGGAGAAATCTCCTTTATTGTTTTAATAAATGCACATTTCAAATAAGTTTTCTACAAAACACCAAAGAAAAAGTTGGGAAAGAGTCAAAAAGTTATAAAACACTAAACTTTTTTGTGAAATAAAATGAATTAGTAGCAGGTTTTTCAACCTTCATTATGAAAAGTAGAAGAAACTTAAAATATTCAATTATCTGTGCTAAAAGATATATAAAAATAGTACTCTTATAGTAAAAAGTTTCAGTCCAATTGTATATAATAAATAAATGTGGGAAAATATAAATATTATGGGTGAGACTTGATTTAAAAAAATCTGATTAATAAGAGGCTTTGTAATTAATTAATCTTGATTAATCGCATTTTATTCGTTAAAGAAAATTTACCCCCAAAGCTATTTTTTTTAATTAAAAATAATGAAGCAGAGAATCAAACAATAGATATGGACATTATTATTGTAAACTCAAGCTCTCCAAACAGGGAAAATAGAATGATATATGTAGCTTATTTACATAATTATATATATATGTATGTATATATATATATATATATATATATACACTGCTCACAAAAATGAAAGGAACACTTTAAAGAAACACATTAGATACATCAGATCTCAATATGAAGTTGGATATCTATACAAATAACGACAGGGCAATGTCTTAGGAACAAAAGGATGCCAAGTCTTTTAATGGAAATAAAAGTTTCCAGCCTACAGAGGGCTCAATTGTGTAGACACCCTAAAATCAGAGTGAAATGAAGATGTGGCAGGCTAGTCCATTATTTCAAAAACTTAATTTCTGCAACTTAAAATGCTTTTCAGTATCTTGTGTGGCTTGTGTGCATGCTTGACAACGTCGGGGCATGCTCCTAATGAGACAACGGATGGTGTCTTGTGGCATTTCCTCCCAGATCTGTGTGAGGGCATCCCTGAGCTCTTGTACAGTCTGAGGAGCAACCTGGCGCCGCCTAATGGACCGAAACATAATGTCCCACAGATGTTCTATTGGGTTTAAGTCAGGGGATCGTGAAGGCCATTCAATTGTTTCAATTCCTTCATCCTCCAGGTACTGCCTGCATACTCTTGCCACATGAGGGTATGTTTACAATAATAATGTCAATGACTATTGTTTGATTCTCTGTCTCATTATTTTTAATTTTAAAAAATTGCTTTTGGGGCAAATTTTCTTGATCGATTAAAATGCGATTAATCAAGATTAATTAATTACAAAGCCTATAATTAATTAGATTAATTTTTTAATCGAGTCCCACCCCTACTATATATATATATATATATATATATATATATGGCAAATATAGGATAGACCTAAAAGTACACTATTTTAACTACATTTTGATAATGGCATTGTCTTACTACTACTACTACTACTAATAATAATTACAGTATGCACAAAAACCTTTACTTACTTAATTTAGTATAAATTACTACAATACTAATATATAAATGTCTAAATAGGCTTGAACATAGTTTTTGTTGTGTTTGGAGCACGTAGCAAACGTTATCATGGTCCTGTAGCCAAGGTTCTGAAGTTTTTTTTAGAGGTGTAGCTCGACTATATTTAGGGCGTTTCTTTAGCTGCTTAACTTCCCTCAGGTCCAAAGGGTTGAATGCAGTAAATTTTATTAACACATTACTTTTTTTCTAATTAATTAATCATAATTAACACGTTAAATTCCCACCCCTAATAAATATATTTACTTTTTCTCCACAGTTTATAGAAAACGGGAGAGAAGTGTCTTAATCCCATCAATCTGAGCCATAACTATGCGCTTCTGCAGAAGGAAAACACAATAGTTACATCTGCATGTGAATCCAGCGGAGGGTAAACATTTTACACTCGATGCTAAACGGGAGTGTTTACTGACAGCCCGTGATTCCAAATGAAGAGAACAAACAGAAAAATGGCTCCCACATTATGTTATCAAAGTTTTCTGATGTTCCACCAGCAGGCGCCATCTATTCAGTGACTAATTGAATGTGGCTGTTTTCTATTCAGCCTGCCATGTGCAACGGGAAGCAGGCTGACAAGAGGAAGAGGGAGGTTAATCAGACAGACAGAGCGGGTGAGCTGGGGAGGAGGACGGCTGATAGAGGAAGACAGAGAATGACAAAACACTCTAATTACCACCGCCTTGTTTAAATGTGTCCGTAATGCGTATTTGGACAGTGGAGTAAAATTCTAATTAAATGAAACGAAGCCTAAGAGGAAAACCTCCAAATTTAATTAAATAAAAATAAACTGTTGTTGAGACCGAGTCGTGAGCAGAGACGGGACTAAATTAAAACCCCGCCGGCGGAGCTGGCGTGGAGCGGCGTTCTCACCTTCCACGCCGGCTTCGTGAGGAGAGAAGATCCTGGCGTCTCCGCAGGGCGAGGTGCTGATGTAGAGGTGGAACTGAACGTTGTCCTTTAACCTGTAGCCGCCCTTGTCGCACAGCACAAACATCGACTTCTGGTGTTCTTCCTTAGTGCTGCGATCATGAAACAGAAAAATGACCAGAAAATAAAAAACAACAAACATCAACGAAGAAGATGTTTTCACAGCTGTTTGTATGAAGTTTTCGTGACTCCTCCCACTGACCTGAGGAAGAACTCCAGCTGAGTGTAGAGGTACCTGATGAGCGAGCGCCGGGCGATTATCTCGGCGTGGCAGTCGTTGAGAGCCAGGCCGCGGTCGCTCATGTACTCACCGTTGATGCATTTGGTTCCCGTGGAAACACAAATGACCTGTGCTTCCTTCACATCTGTGCCTGTTGGAGGGAAAATCTGAATAAGACAAACTGGTATGGACGATGATGTCACACTCAAGCAAAAGAGTCTTAAAACAGTCACTCTTTAGGTTTTATTCTATTCATCTGTATAAATAAATAATTAGGAAGCCTAATTAGAGCAAACTCTTCTTTGTTTATCTCTTGATGAGGAGGTTTAAAGGGTTAAAGTGAGTGAAAACCATCATATTTTATTCTATTTATAAAAGTTAAAAAAGCTGGATGAGAATATTAACTAAGCACACTTAAAGCCACTCAGATTCTCTAAACAATCCCTGACAATAATCCTAACGCGCTGCTGTTTTTGGTGCTAACCAGCTCCTGGCAGACGTATTTATCTCCTCCGCTCCTAAATGCATCACGGTGCTTTACAGCTAATGGCTCAATGTGTTTACTTAACTGTTCACGCTGCTGAACAAAAAAAGTACACAGAGTTTTAGAGCCAACAAAAACAGCTCCATTCTGACTTAGACAATGAGGATTAGTGTGGAGAAAGTAACACAATGTTCCATTTAAGCAACGCTCTGACATTAAATATAAAGATCTGTTTGGATAGAAGGAACAACCTGTTTGTGCAGAAACGTGACTGCAGATTCATCAGAGACCAGATGGATCTAAATTAATATATAAAGTTAAAGTCCCAAGTCATCACCACACACTGGTGATATTACATCTCCGCATTTGACCCATCCCCATGGGGAGCGGTGACCTGCAGCTGTGGCTGCGCTCGGAAACTATTTGGTGGTTTAACCCCCCAATCCAACCCCTTAGTGCTGTGTGTCAAGCGAGGAGGCATTGGGTCCCATTTTACAAAGTCTTTGGTATGACCCGACCGGGAATCGAACCCTGATGTCCCAGTCCCAGGGCGGACACTCAAACCACTAGGCCACCGGAGCTGGTTATCAATACGGATATCAATTCAATAATGATGGAAAAGGATTTCTTGAGTAGCTTGAGATATTTTTAGAGCCGACTATTTGTTAATAATTCATTGATAGTAGAGGTGCCTGAAAAAATCGATTTGCATTCGAATCGTGATTCTTACTTATAAAGATTCAGAATCGATTCATAAAGGATTGGAATTGATTCTGTCTGAAAGTCTTTATGTAAGCTGCCGTATTTCCGAGCGTCCCTGAACGCATCATCGCTGGAGCACCGGCGCTAGCTGTAGCTGCTAGCTCTGTGTGCTCCTACGCTGCAATCTGGTGAAATATGACAGAGACTTACCTTTATTATTATCCTGTGTGCGTTTTATGAGTCAAGAAGTAAGTTCATTATGTTTTATAATGTTTAAATGGTGTTATCCTGTTTAGTTTGACTTGTTTCATGCCGAGTGCACCTGGAATAATTGATGCTTGTTAAGACTAATTAGTGCCTGTTAGTCTTCATAATGTTAAACTTTGTTGCCACACATACTTGAAAAGTATTTGACTGCATTCATTTCAAAGCTACTATTAGGTAACTGTAAAGATTTGTTCAATTTTACAAGGTAAGAAAAAATAAAGGTGGAGGAGCTGGCCCAAGTGGCTGGGGAGAGGGAGGTCTGGGCTTCCCTCCTTAGGCTGCTGCCCCCGCGACCCGACTCCGGATAAGCGGAAGACAATGGATGGATGGATGGATGGATGGAAGAAAAAATAAATGTTGCCTTTTCATCAAAAGATTACCTCTGTTTACAGTTTTAGAATCACTTTATTTTACCTTGTAAATTTGCATTTTCTTGAACATAACCATTTTTCCTTTAAGTAAAATAACAATTTCCCATAGCTTTTTCTAACTTGCAGAAGAAAGTAGTTATTCCTGGAACTGACACTCACCAGCTCCGGTGGCCTAGTGGTAGAGTGTCCGCCCCGGGACTGGGAGATCAGGGTTCGATTCCCGGTCGGGTCATACCAAAGACTTTGAAAAAATGGGACCCAATGCCTCCTCGCTTGACACTCAGCACTAAGGGGTTGGATTGGGGGGTTAAACCACCAAATAGTTCCCTAGCTCAGCCACAGCTGCAGCTCACCGCTCCCCACCATGGGGATGGGTCAAATGCGGAGATGTAATTTCACCAGTGTGTGATGAATATTTGGGACTTTAACTTTAATATTGATTGTGAATCGATTTGAATCGAGAATCGATTCTGAATCGAATCGGAATCGAATCAAATCGTTGTTGTAAGATTCACATCCCTAATTGATAGCGTTGTTAGCTCAATGTTAGCCTCTAGCCTGCTTCACCCAATATTAGAGTAAAACAAAAAGATGTCGTGGCTTCTTAGGGGAACAAGAAATAACTTCTGGGTCGCTCCTGTTTACTGGCTTTAGTTCTTTAAACAACTCTGCCTCATGGGCTCACAGATTGTAAACAAAGACTTCAGCCATTTTGAAAGGAGAAAAACTGAACCCCAAGCAGCTGAGAAGGAAATCTGTTTGATTGTAACCTTCCTTCCAACATGAAAAATTTGACAATTTTGTGATTATTTCAATGTAGAATTCTTACACATTTCTCCTTTTTTGTTTAAAAATGCCTATGAGCTTGGGTAACAGGAGGATGTATCATTCCGAAATATATTCTGCATATATTACACAGTGGTATAGGAGTAGCAAACCAGTTTTATTCTATTTAGTAGAAAAATCCACCAGATAACAGACATGTGGGTAGTAGGGGTGGGAAAACAGTGATATAAAATCAAGACAGATTTAAAAGTGTTGATGATCGGAGAATCTTCACATTCAATCTAGTAGAAAGACTGAGAACAAAGAACTGTTTCCACCCGATCCGTTTAAGATGTGATGCACTCAGCCGGATCGCTTTAATGTTAATTCGTGAAAAGGAGAATTTGTTTACTTGGTGATGATTCTTAGCTTTATTATGTTAACATAACCTAACAGCGAGCTGATGATCTATGACACAATTAGGTTAATTACCAGACGTAGGAACATGCTAACAAGTTAGCATAGGGCTGCTAATTATTAATTATTGCATTTTTTCTTTGTATTTTAGGCTTTGATTTTAACATACAACAAAACTATAGCTAAAAATGAATAATCATGACAAAATTGGGTTTTCACAATAAAAAAAACTCCTTGTATGACACTTTTGCCACATTGCTAATCCTATTTGTGGGCATCCATGGCTCAGAAGTGGTTGTTTTCATAGAATACAAATATAAAACAGAAATATAAAAACTCAGTATGAGCGTAAATAGAGTGCAAATTGGGGAAAAAAGATATTCTAGAACATAACAAAGTCAAAATGTGAACAGTATAAATATTTTTTATAGAGAACTAACACTCCTGTTTAAAGGCTTTTACTCCTAAATCTCTGAACAAAAAATTTAACTCACTAAAATCTCTTTTTTTAAACACAAATCCATCAGCCACCCCCTCCTCCGATGTTACCTGTCGTCATGACAACTCCTGCCAGGACTTTTCGCCGCGCGTGGGGGGAGGTGAAGTTGTCTGTCAGCTCACTGAACTTATCCACCACCAGGCGAGAGACGGCATCCGCCAGAACCTGCAAACACACGCACGCACACACACACACGTGTGCAGGAAGACACGCACGTAGCCACACAAACAAAAGCTTGTCTCAGATATGTCAGCTTACAAAGCATGTCTGATGTTATCCTCCCCTCGAGCACTATCTAGCTGTCAAACGAGCATCCAAACAGCAACAAGTGAAACAGGGATGACCCCCTGAGGTTTACATAACAAGGATGTTGGAGTCTGACATGACAGTTCTAGGTAGCATCTCCCTTCTGACAGTAAATCACAGCAAAAACAAACAGGTAAACCCAAACAAAGTTCACATCGGATCGGCACACAGTTTAAAACTCCAGCTGAACGTTTGAGGGATCCTGAAATAAAATCCACGCACATCATCTAACTGCTGATGGGATTGACAATGACAGCAACCAAGAGGACAGATTTCTACGGTTTGATCCAAAATCAAAGAAATTAATCTAAAGCATGGAATATACTTGCTTTTTAACCTCGTTAACACAGGCTGCATCTTTGTTTATACATACTTGCTGCTGCACTGCACGTAGTACTGGAGTGTTCCACTAGGGGGCACAGAAGAGAGCTCAGACTGGATAAAGTCCCGGGTTTTACAACCAAAACAAACATGGCGTCAATAGAAGAGATCATTTTTAATTTTGAGATCACGGCATAAAAAAAGACAGCAGTGGTATTGTAGATAGTATGAAAGACCTCTAAACCAATGACGGTTTTGTCAACTCCACCTACTCGTATATTGCAGCTTTAATTTGGGGGGACACGCACATACAACGCGTCAAATCAATGCAAATTACGTGAGGCAGCCATTTTAAACACACGTACGCATCGTTAAAAGCAAGTATATTTTAGGCCTTACACTGCCTTTCACTCAAAGTCCGATCACTTCATGGTAGTCACACCTGGGCTGCGTTTAAAATTTTCACTTCACTAGATCCTGCACTATTTTATACAGTTATGATGCGTATACGTCCAACACAACTTAAAGGCAGGGTCCGTAAGTTGATGTTATCAGAGCAAGGAGGGGAGATTTTAAAATTTGAAAGGCTGTTACTCTATCCCCGGCCTTCCTGAATGAGCCAAAAGCCACGCCTCCTAACGTGCACATGCAGGGAAAGCCGAGTCAAGAGAGAGAACATCGGAAATGCAGCGCTATTGGTCAACGTGGTAGGCTTGCAGAAATGATTAGTTTAGCTGTAAAGCCAGGGGAGGGACTTAGGAGAAAAATAAAATATGAAAGATGACTTACTTTTTCTCATAGAACAGGGTCAGATGATCACATTTAAGCATTTTTAAAGTTATTTTAACAATTCCAACTTACGTACCCTGCCTTTAAGGGCCGGTGCTCATGGCAGGATTTTTAAATTACACGCTACAAACTAACTGATTTCGCATGTGAACATTCCCCTGTCAGACAGGAAATCTTTCACAAATTGTGGAGATCAAATGTGACTTTGGAGTAAATAAACATGGCAGAGGAGGAGCATGTAGCGCGCTTCAGTCACCCCGCTTTCTGATTGGCTACATGTCAAATTCAACTTGCAACTCGCTCATTTGTCCTCGATATCAGACCGAGAAAATCCAACATGTTGAGTTTCCCCAATTTGTAGTGGTCCCTTCAGAGCAGACAAGAGCGAACATAACTTGGTGGGGCGATGGTGGCAGAGGAGTTAAGTGCCCGGCCTGTAATCAGAGAGTTGCAGGTTCATACACCGCTCAACCTGTCGCAGTCATTCACTGCGGTTACATGTGCAGTATCAACATCTAAGTCGGTCCAGGTCGATCTTATGATAATAACCTGGGAGTCTTTATCCTAGTTTACATAAAAACCGACCTCTCAAATGAAGTTCGTTCCACTCCGGTACAGTAGGTGGCGACCTGCGCCCTTTGATGTTGGCATTGTTCCGGTTAGCTTGTAGCAACACAAATAGTAAACAAACGCTGGCTGGAGTAAAGCAGACGGAATCGAAACAGGATATGCACAATGGCTGAAGGAATGGACAACAATGCTGCAGCACAGCTTGTTTGGTACGTACTGTACTGTTTGATGATGTTACGCGTGTTACATCATGGCGGTGAGATTATCAGACGAGTGCTACTGCGGTCGCGTCACTTCCGTAAACAGAATTAATTCAGATAACTACCGCATTATCAATTAGAAGTTCACCTTCAGCCAGACTAACGAGTTTACATGCATTTTAAAAAAAAACTGATGTGAGTCTTTTTAGGGCAATGCTTCGGTCTTCTGATGCACATGTAGATGCAGTCATTGTGTCCTTGGGCAAGACACTTAACCCTCTTTGCCTACTGGTTACCATCAGAGGGACCGGTGGCGCCAGTGTTCAGCAGCCTCGTTTCCGTCAGTGTGCCCCAGGGCAGTTGTGGCTACATTGTAGTTTATGTAGTATGAACGAGATAACGCTAAACACCAGTCGCCGTTTTCTAGGTCCAAACGTTGTTGTCCGTGACTTCAAAAGGTGTTTTTCTTTTTGGGACTTTGGTAGTTTGTTCTAAAGTTGAAGTGGTAGCAGCCGGCTGTTCCTCCTTCTCTGATATTATTGAGCGGAGAACCTCTCACACCAGTGGTGTTCTGTTGCTGAATACGCGAGTGTGTAATGAGTGGAGGACCCAGGGAAGTGAGGCGGTTTGGCGAGACCAACAACCGAATGGTCCAATAGTTGCTTTCGGTTTGAAACGTGGTATTGGCAGAGGTTTATAGACAACTGAGAGAACCACTTTATTTTTTTTATTTTTTTTTATCTCCACAATATATTTATAGCTGTACAATGTTAGAACGTTGTTAAGGGGCATGAAAAATGTTTTAAGTGAATTTGGTTTCCAAATTTGCTGTTGCAGCTTTAAGAAAAGCATCTCATACCACCAATAAATATCCAAAGATAGTGTTCAGCATGCTCATTTTCTCATTAGCACTTTGGCAGCTGGAAACAGGCTGCAGATATTAAATATTAAGCAACAGAAAATTAATAGAGCAATTAGAAGGGACGCTATCTTTTGAAATGAGCTGCTTTGTTGAATGAATCAGATGACAAGAGGAGAGAGTGAGCAAAGAAAGAAGAAAAGTCTTTCCGGATGGGCTGTTGACATTGTGTCAAGCTGATTAGCTCTGCCGACTGTGTTATCTCTTTCACACACTGGCAGTCATCTCTAACAAGTCATGTAACTTCCCTTAGACTCTGCTAACTTGATGTGAATGACCCTTTAAAGATAACCTTGTGGAGCGGTGAAGTTTGACAGGGGGGCCATTTTGAAATGAACTTCTTTTAACCCAATAAACGAGTCTAGAGAGATGTGTTCCTGGCCACATCCTGGAACAGGGCTGCACTATATTGGAAAAAATTAACAGTCTGATTTTTTATCTAACCTTGCAACCTATATGTCTATATTAAATAATACAGGAATTTCCAACAGATGACTTGCATAGCACTTTAAGTAACACTGCCCTTCTGCTATCTTGCAGAAAATGAACTAGATGTTTTATGTATATATGCATTTAAACATGATACAATCATAATTGTAGAAACATTTAACGCTTTTGTAAAACCACTTGGAAATGCAAAATGTTGTCCAACTCATTCAAAGCCTCAAATCACCGAGAGAATAGAGCCATCTCGAACATAAACAGCCTTTTTACATCCACGAAGGTCTAATTAATTTACTCCAATAAAATAGTCCACAAAAGGTTTTACAGCCACAATCACACATAATTTACTGCTTAAACCCTAAAAGTTTCCTTCAGATGCAAGTTTCCATCATAATTTCTGTTAGCATCCTCAATTAGCTTCAAACTTTTGATCGACATCATTCCTGATCCAATAGATAGAGGATTACCCCTCCTGCTGAGGTAAAATGTTCAACTATTGGCCAATGATTGATGCGTCAAACAGCCACTGAATTTTGGAAAACATCAAAATCTACCATGAGGGGTTGAGTTTTGTGATAAAAACCAATCCCTTGTTGTCTGCTTCTACAAACCGAGTTAAAAAGATTCTTCTAATTTCACAAATTAGACGTTTTGGACGACGTCTACCGAGATCATTTCCTACCGAGTTACAACCAATTAGCATGAGGTAACCAAAATTTCAGCTCAGCTACTCAGCTGGGCCTTTCCGATTACCTACCCCTGTTCAGGTACTCTGAAATTTCCTGAAAATGGCCCAGGAAACTGCCGGCCCGGTGAAGTGGAAATGTGCATGCTAGGAAGTTTTGGTAAAATTACTCTGAAGTTCTGACAGTGGAAACACGCCTTATATGAGAACTTTTGTACCTTTTCATTTGTTTTCTCAAGTTAATTTTAGATATCTGAATGCTTGTCAGGACAACCAATTAGTGCAGCTTTACATTACTTTCAAAACAAAAGGTCAACACAATGCCAACAGCTTCCATGATCCTAATGCATGTTGATGATCAGCATTTAAATACAAGGTCATTACAAGTGAAAGATATCTTACCTGTGGTAGGTGAAGTTGCAACCCTTCCCTTGGTATGGGTTGCCGGGATGGTGTCTGGTCTAGCTGCATGTTGAATAGAGCAGAAAGGGCGGCTTGCGCTGCCCGGGCTTTAGCCAGTTTCTTGTTGCGCCCTGAGCCTTCAAATGTCTGTGAGTCCACCGTTACTGACATCACAAAATTCTTGGCGTGACTCTCACCACTCTCTGAGACAAATTCGTATTTGAGGCCTGGTCTGAGCTCATTGAGGATCATGACTGGGTTTTTGCCAGTGGATGGTGAGCTAAATGCAGATGGAGGGGGCAATGGGGCCTGGGCAAGGTTGCTGCCTGGAGGTGTGGGTAACGGGTACTCCCCTAGTGAATTTGTACCATTGGAGCCTAGATAGAAGGATTCTTCAGATGCAGCTGGTGTCTCAAAGCCATTGAAGAGCATGTCAGGGAAGTCGGCTTGGTCAGATGTAAAGTCTGTGTTCACCGTCAGTGTTCGGCCCATAGCCAGGTGTGCCTCAGATGCATTAGGGAACTGTACGAAAGAACGCAGGGCTTTCTCAGCTGCGTTCAGTTTAGCCTTCTTCTTGGTTGGGCCCATACCCTCAAACACCTGTCCATTAACCTCTACAGTCATGACAAAAACTGGTGCGTGGACCGGTCCTGTCTGAGACAGCAGTTTGTACTGTAGACCTGGTTTGATTTCATTCAGTTGCATCAGAGCATTCTTGGGCAGCACCGGCCCCGGTGTTTTCTTGCGCTTCTTGGCGCGGAACTTGGAATGCGCGTGGCCATTGTTACCCTCCTCTAAGGGCCGCTTTCGACTGCCGAGGCTGCTTCCGTTGGGGAGCTGATCAGCGACTCCCATCCCATCTTTGCAGGACACGTTGTCCAGGTTTCGGTTTTCCTTAACGTCTGTGCTGCTTGAACCTGCGGTGCCCAGAAAGAGTAACTTACAACGCCTTCGTTGCAGGATCTTGTAAATGCAAAATTTATAGATTCCTTTATCACTCTTTGGAACCGAACCAATGATTTGTGTTCCTTTATGAGAACAAGATTTCTTTTTACTAAGAATGAACATATTAACTAATAACTTACTGATATAACAAAAGACAGTAATATAAACATATTTATATCTAAATATCTAAAATTAAACTGGGCAGCCTTTGATTTTAATCATTAATGCAAAAGTGAAGTTAGAGTAAATATAGGTTGTATCAATTACTAAAATAAATACGTTGCACACTATTACAGCTTTTAAAACACAATGCAAAAAAATTCAAACACACAATTATGCCCCTAAAGGCTAATTTATACTTCTCCGCCAGTTCAAGTGTGGAGTTGCGCACACGCATTGATGGAGGTGTTTTTCCTTCAGACTTCTTGCAAAGCAATTCCCCGCCAGGACAACAGAGGGCGTAGCGCTTTTATTGGGTATCCTGCCACCATTACAGTTACGTATCTGGTCCACGATAGTGTACTGTCTTTACATTGTTTTTATGTATTTCAGAGACTTTTTAACACGGATGAATTTGTCCCTCGTCCTCCTCCACCTCTTCATGAGATCAGCACCTCTAAATCCATGTTTCCCGTCATTTCCATCCACAAATAAAATGCTTGCTGCGTATCTTTGTGCTCCTTCAGTCACGGATGAATAAACTTTCATATTTTCGGACTTTTTATGCGAGGCGTTCTTCAATCTGTTCCGTGTCTACCGAAAGTGATCTTCAGCTCTCTTTACTTTTTGAGAGGGCAATGGCGGTGCTGTTGACATATTTAAATGAAGCAGCATCCTGACCAATCACAAGCTTGCGCTCTATGTCGCTTTCGACGGACAGTTAAAAAAGAGGGCATGTCTCTGTCACCACAGACATATATATATGTAGATGCCCCGTGGATTGGCGCTGCCTATTGGAGCTGCCGTAGTGGCTGGCCGCCATCTTAGATGGGTCTCCATTTATCCCCAGTGGGTTCATTTCTACTGAGGAAGGTGCTTACCCAGCTAAAAATCACATTTTATCAAGCTTTTTCACAAAATCAGAAACATGGTAAGGCATGATAATTAAAATGTAAATATAACAAAATAAATGAAATATATATATATATATATAAAATCCCATCAGGTAGGCTAGAAAAGTCAATAGTAATCCCACGTGATCTGTTTTGAATAGTACGCCGGTTGTTGCAAGTGTAGGCTGCACAAAAACGGGCATAGATGCTCACCCTGCATTATCTTTGGAGAAAGAGGAGACCCATCCAATATGGCGGCGATATTGTTATGCTTTCCATGGCCTAATGTGGCGTCTACGTATTCATGTGTATGTCCGTCACCCTCTGCGCTGCGTGTCTTCGTACCGACGCAGACGGAGAAGTATATATTAGGCTTAACACACACACACCACTCCACACACACCAGTGTGGTGTGTGTGTGTGTGGAGTGGTTCCTTTTCCACCCTAGTTTATCTTTTAATAACTCTATAAGAAAATTAAAATAATAGAAAAATCAAGAATCACTGGAGGGAACACATATCACTGATTCCAGTTTGCAAAGTGGATGGAATGTTGGGAAAAATTTTCATTTATAACATCCTCCAGCAAAGGCTTGATAGGTTACTCCTTGCGGTACTCGAGAGAAAGAGAGGCCGCAGTGTGCATGAGTGGGATTGTAGGTTGGGTTGAGGGAGTGCAGGGGGGTAGTGCAGGGGGAAGGAGCTGAGGACCAGGCAAACAGGAGAGTACATCAAAGAGGCAGAAGGAGAAGACTCCACCTACTGCAGGATCCTAAAGGCTTGGCTGGTGACGCGGTGGAGGTTAAAATGCAATTTACTTTATTTAAAAGAATAAATTTAAAATAAGGAAAGTTTGAATTCCCCAAAAAAGTCTCTAATGAGGTGCCATTCATAAGACCCTGCGCCTCTGAGATCCCCTCCGTGGAGCTTGTCAGAGAGCACAGTGTTGGTAAAAATGTACCGACATGCCACTACCATCTGCAGCACAATGCCACTGACATGTCTCGAGGCAAAAAAGGAAATAACAAGTGGATTCTGATAGTACAGCCTTAAATCTTTCAGTTTATGATTAAAAACATGCAGCTTTGTCAATGTGTTCATGCATTTACAAATGAACGTGTGCAAAAAAAAAACCTAAATGGGGCAAACGTTTGCAGAATAGTTGAGATCAACTATTAACCATCCGAATGGTGCAAGTTACTAAAAAAATAATGCGTCAATTCAGAATCTTTTTTCTGCAAAAGTTAAAATGCAGAGAACATTTGGTGCTTTACATTCTCTTTCTAAAGTCTGTGCATGAAAAAGATGATCGTTTAAGTTGAATTAGTTAAATATTCAAACCTAAAAACAAAGAAAAACACATAACATCTCTGACATGCTGCACAAATACAGTCAAGAAAAAGGCTCACAGACAAATCTTGAGCACATTTTCTTCAATCCAGAATTACAAACAAGCGTTAGATGTCCCTGAAGACTCAAAGTTGCTGCATCTCGTTTATTAATATATGTTCAAAGACTTTTGGACCTGACACGAGGACAAAATGCGAGTTAGAGCCATGCATTTATTAGATTTTAGTGAGGACATGCAGCTGTGGTCATGCTGGGATTTGTGTAACCAGTATTTACATAGAGTTATTGGTTATAAAATATCAAAAAATAATAAATATTTAGATGCTATCAACCTAAACCCCTTAATAATGATGTATTTTTTATCTGGGTTTTGACTTGGGCTGTTTGATAAAAGCCGTCACATCAAAGTCGACTCTTCCCTTTGAGTCTTCCTCCGTTGTTCTCTTGGTGTGTGAGCTAGGACTCTGTTTAATCTTCACATTTATATTTCATACAAAACTCTGACAACAACAAGGCTTCTGCTTATTTCAAAGCCAACAAAGACTAGTTTCTAAATTGACATACTCCTCTACAAGGCAACACCAACTATGACACTACAATTAGAATTTTTTATTTGCAGTGCAAGCTGGGGCATGGTAGCAAACTTTGGATGTGATCTTGTTTCTGAGTTAAAATTAAAACATTTAATTGCAGTTCAATATGCTGGAGCAGAGAGGAACAGAGGTCAAGGGGATATCTCCTGAAGCATCGGAGATGGAATTATTTCGCTTTAGTAGGGATGTACAAAAATATCGATATGGCAATATATCGCGATATTTTTTCATGTGATATTATATCGATATTCAAAAGCCGTGTATCGAGCTTTTGGAAGAATTTACATGCAAACATTTGTGTGTTTTCTTTTCTTTTGGTGCAATTCAAACGCCAACCGCTAGCTGGCAGTAGTGTTGCTAGTTGGCAGCAGAGACTGTCTTTTTAGTTTTATTTTGAAATTACTTCTGATAATGGAGATGTTAATTACTCCTTTTATTTTTTACTTAAAGAGCAATGGGTTTTGTTCCCACCATTGAAATGTAAATCCCTCTATTATAGTCCAGATACATCATGTTAACTTGTTAAGTATCAGTTTGGACTGTTTATTGAATTTTCCTACAATAAATTCAGTCTAAAAAACCAAAAAGCACTAATATCATCTGGCTGAATGTATCGCAATTAGGGATGTTCCGATGGCGTTTTTTTTGCTCCTGATCCGATTTCAAGTCATCTGCTGATACAGAGTCCCGATCCGATACTTTTCAGGAAAGCATTAAAATAGAAAAAAAAGAAAACACATCCAAGTTGTCCTTTAAGTTTCACTTTCACTTGTTTAGAAAGTGCATTGATTAAAAACGAACATATTTAAAAGTAGTAGCGTTGCTCATATTTCAAGTTGTTTACTCCCTCAATCAGCAGCTGTGTTGAGCGATGCATGTTCTCGTGACGGGGCAACCACGCGGCGCCTCGGCAGGCAGGCTAACTTTTCCCTGCATAACACCTGTAGCACCTTTTTGCAGTCTGCTGGCAATTTCTCTGTTTATTAGCCTGTCTTTTTCTGTCGGCTGGTTCTGCGTTTTTATCCGACTTTGCTGTGAACTGGCACTGTTAGTCGCAAACCGGGAATTAATGGAAACGGGTGATTCGCTTTGTTGACGCCTGAAGGGAAAAACCGAAAGTGAAAGAAATCTGTTTTGAAGGCTGCGTATCATGCACTGTAGCTCTGCCTTCGCTATCCGGTTTAAAATACCACCTAGCTGACATTTTAGTTCTGAGAAGACACGTTAGCTCAGCGTTAGCCTGCTATCTAACAGCTGCACCTTGGTGTCTGAATCCTTGTCTGTCGCAAATTATGTGACATTACTGTGTACTGTGTTGAAACAAAGAATACTGATGTAGAGGAACTTGTTGAAATTAAAACTAAGCAATTGTTATTCCATTTGAAAATCTCTATCAGGATGAATTAAAAAAGTTATATTTGTTGTTTTAAAAGGTTAAATCCGATATTTTACACCCGATTCCGATCTTTTTAAAATCACGTGATCAGGGGCCCAATTGCCGATAACGTGATCGGATCGGAGCATCCCTAATCGCGATATATCGTGATATATCGTATCGTCTCCCCTGTATCGTGATACGTATCGTATCACCAGAATTTACCAATACACATCCCTACTCTTTAGCATGAGGCCCATTTGTGTTTGGATAAACTACTTTGAGTGTTTTTTATAGAAAAATGGAGAAATAATAAGATATTTGATGTTCCCTGCACTTGTAAAACAAGAATATAGATATTTAAAGGAATATTACTTATTTATGGGCTGGGTAAATGTGTTCACACTGATTACACAACAGTTTTAGAGAGAAGCAGGCATACTCGGAGGAAAAGTCCAGGCAAATGTTTAAATAGAAAGACCAAGATTTCCATAAAAAAGGAAGAAAAACAAAGAAATGAGAAACATCAGAGGGGACTCACTCATATTCTCCTCCTCGTCCACATCCATGGTGTCAGGTTTGCTCTGACCTGAGAGCAGCCTCGCCCCCAACGCACCTGGGGGACAGAAAGACGGACGGCGTGAGCGCCACACGAGCACATAAACATATTCAAGAAGCTGGAGTGGCTACAGCGATGATGGATTTCTTTGCTCGACTCGCTGGTGCACGCACACACAAAGAAACATGCACACACTGCAGTGTGTAAGCAGCTACTGATGTAAGCGTATAAATATTCAGAGACGGAGAGATATCAAGGTGAGGGAAGGGGCCAAGGCTGACAGGCCTTAATAGCAGGAGCAGTCTATTGTGACTTTAATATCCCTGCGATTAGACCTCATTTCCCACTGCCTGCTGGGAGATATACAGCTAGTGACACGGCCAAGTCGCTCCACGGCTGCACGTGTGACTTATCCCAAGGTGGAGAGAGATTAAAGCTTCATTAAGGCTTCACACCAACATCAAATAAAACAAATTCCTGGAATCTGAAATGTTCGTACCTTCCAACAATGACCAATGCTTGGTTTTTTTACAACCATTAGTTCGATCAGATTTGCGAATTGAAGCTTTTCACTACCTAAACATCAGCATCTGACCCAAAAAGCAGGAAAAAAAACTAACTCTTTAACACTTTTCAAGCACTTTCAAGGCAGGAATTTCCAACACCTTACGTCAGACTGACTGACATTTACAGGAACAGTAAATAAATGCTTAAACCAGGTATTTTACTTCCTTGTTTCATAAAATTAAATGATTTTTTTTTGTATAATTACATAAAATAAGAAGGCATTTAGGAGTCTTTACTTTTGAAGGAAACACTAAGGTAAGACAAAAACTTCTGATTCAATTTATATTCTGATTTTAAATCCCATTAATAAAGTATTGCACATTTAAATTAAATTGCACGTTTAGAGGTGTGCAGAATGAATGTACAGTTTTTCCTTTAAAAGCTACGTATATTTAAAATAAAAAATAATAAAAAATTAATTTTGTCGGACACAACACTGGGTTTATGTTTACATCTACCAGCCACTAGAGGGCACCGTTGCAGTAAAATGTCCGCTCAGCAAGCAGAGGCTGGGACTGCGTAAAATGGCGGACTCACAAGTCAAGCAGCTGATTCAGAGCCCAGAAGATGTTCTAACGGTAAATACTGTTGTAAAATAAACGTATTAGTAGAAATGAGTCCTTACCCTGTACGATTAATCACTGGACATGTTGCTGGCTGCTCACTTCACGTATCAGCAGTGAACCAACACAGCTGGAAAATTTGTTCTGTTGTTGCAATACCATATGTAAACACTAGATGTCACCATAGTGTCAGTGTTCCATACTCAACCTTTAAATGAACTGAAACACTTTTTTGGGGATTAAATGCACAGACATATATACATAGACGCCCCATGGGCTGGCGCTGCCTATTGCAGCTGCTGTAGTGGCCGGCCACCATCATAGTTGGGTCTCCATTCACCCCCAGACACATGGCATGATAATTAAAATATAAATATAATTAATCACAATAAATTAAATTTAAAAAAGGCTAGAAAAGTCAATAGTAATCCCACGTTATCTGTTGTCAATAGTACGCCGGTTGTTTCAACCGTAGGCTGCACAAAAAACGGGCATAGTTGCTCACTCTGCATTGACTTAGGACAGTGAGGACACCCATCCAATATGGCGGCGCCGCTGTTACGCTCTCCAGCGACCAAGGGGGCGTCTACGTATTCATGTCTATGATTAAATGTGTCTATATTCCTTACATTTAGGATATTTTATTTATTTAATTGATGAAATACTTTTAATCCACAACAAAAAGGGACTTTTGTTGTGAAATAATTTGTTTCCCAACTTGATTAGCCTTCAAATTTAATAATATTTAGCTAATAGCTAATTACGAGAACTTTTGTTAATAAATTCAAGCACTTTTAAAACCTTGGATAAACATCACATCCACAAAATTTCAATGATTTCAAGCCTCTGTAGGCACCTGGTGCAATGGAATATTGATGAATCATCCTACCATTTATTGGCCCTATCCATCAAATGTTTTTATATTGGGGCCAATTGTGAGATTTCTGAGTCAAACTTGACGCCCACAAACCAGATTTGGACTCGCTAATTTCAATTTTGCAATGCAAATTGATTTTGTTTTGTCCAGATGTAGCTGAAATCTGAAGGTGGACCTCTGGCATCCCAACAAAAACACAAGAAAACGAAGTTAGTTGGAAAAGTTTCGCCATGGCTCGTGCTTCACATTACACAATGAAGAGGTTTTCTGCACGTCTCTTAAAATGCATCCCCTGAAAAAAAAATCACCAAAAGTAACCAATTTATTTAAAAAACAGCTCAGATGAGCACAGCTCCATGGACTAAATTATATGTGAAAGGGAAAGTAAAGGAAGCAGAGAGGAGAACACAATGAAATGCCAGAGAAAAGAGAAAAAAGATGGCACAGTGATACAGAACAGATTGTGCTGATTCTACTTTCTCTCTATCCGCCTTCCATCAGCGCCCCCATTCCTCAGCCAGACACTTTCTTAAGCTAAAGTAAATGGGCTAATTAATCTGGGCTAATGGTGGGTGACAGCAAATATGCTAGCACAATTATCACCCTATTAACGATTCATATTCCAACGCATAATTGAAAATGAAAAGGTGGGGTGAAGGGAGTATGGGGGGGTGAGGGGCCAACTGGATGGGAGATGGGAGTCATTTTTCTCAGGTAGCAGAAGCCCGGCGCCCCTCGCCTCGGTGCGCCCGAGCCGAGACCCAGAACTAAATCCACTCGCTTGGTGCAATCTCACCAAGGAAAAATAACGAGTAAATACATTAGAGAGCACAAAAACATTAGTAAAACATGGCTGTTTAATTCACATATTTATTTTATTATTATTATTTAAAGCGTGGGCTGTAAGGTCTAATCAGAACAAAATGTAAACGTGTCTGTCAGGTCTGATTTTCACATTGGACCACCTCGGTCATTAATCTGTAACTAATTCTGAAATCAGGAGCAATCAGCGGCTCCGGTTTCATGAAAAAGTTAAAAGTGTGTGGGATGTCTGTCATGTAAATTGGTAAGTAAATGAATATGAACTCCTGAAGGGCAAAAGAAGGTATTCTGCAGATTAGAACTGATATATTGTGCAAGAAGTTTGGTATGACAAGACACCTTTAAGAAAGCTGTGGAAATATCTGGAACATTATGGCGGAATGGATGTCTCATGGTTCACACAGATCTTTACCTCATGGAGTGTTGCACTCATGCAAATTTAAAGGTACAATATGTAAGAATTCCACAGTGAAATAATCACAAAACAGTCTGTTTCAATCATGTTGGAAGGAAGGTTACATTAAAACAGATTTCATTCTCAGCCGTTTGGAGGGTTGTCAGTTTTTCTCCTTTCAAAAAACAGACGAAAGAGGGACATAGTTACCATTTCCAATCT
The DNA here is from genome assembly GCA_006937985.1 of Aphyosemion australe. Classification (NCBI taxonomy): domain Eukaryota; kingdom Metazoa; phylum Chordata; class Actinopteri; order Cyprinodontiformes; family Nothobranchiidae; genus Aphyosemion; species Aphyosemion australe. Next base: position 558,919 of record SSNS01000239.1, on the reverse strand, counting down.
GTGAGGTTGCCATGTCTCCAGTGAGCTAACGCTACTGCGCCGGTATTTGTAATTCGACACCTCCGGGCAAAAAGCTCCAGAGTTGTTTTAAGAACAGAAACCAGTAAACAGGAGCAACCCAGAAGTTATTTCTTGTACCCCTAAGAAGCCACGGCAACTTTTTTTACTCTAATATCGGGTAAAGAAGGTTAGAGGCTAACGTTGAGCTTACAGTGCTAACGGTGAATTTGAAATAAATAGATCACCAACAACTCGATATTACAGTGAAATGTGTGTGAAGTGAATAATGAGTCAATCATGACATTTTACTTCCTTTAATGAGTCGCTTAGAACTATAGCAGCAAGCTAACAGCAAGACTGCAAACTCCTCTAATGCTGGAAGCATACTACCTTAATAAGTGTAGTAAGTTCTCCCTAAAGTGAAACACCCAAGAGTGCTAAAACCAGATATGACAATGTGTTTATCTACTTATAAACTTACTGTGTATGAATCATCTTTTCTGGTCAACTAGAATCTTCTGGTGCTGATTCGTAACTGGCAACAGCCATGAAATGGCCAAATACAACCCTAAAATAAAGCCCTACAATGAAAAGCCTGGTTTGCACCGCCCACTCGACCAATATATGACTAATCAATGAGCTACATGCTGATTGGCTGGTTTACCCTGGTGGCTCTATGACACTGCCTGACACTAGAAACTCTAGAAAAGCTATGAATCTATCTGGCATTCATCCAAATTTTTGGTATTCCCAGTACATACTGGAATCTAATATTTGTGCTTTAAGATTCTTCTTTGTTGTTTTCAATTAAATTCAATTCAATCTTTATTTATATAGTGCCTTACAGGTACAAAGTAACACCAAAGCAGATAAAACAGAAGTAAAAAATTAGTACACAATTAAAAGATGATATAAAACATAATAAAAGAGGTTAATACATGCTAAAAACAATGGACTAGGAAATAAAATCCAGCTAGTTTAACAAGGTCATTAGCAGTAGCTTATGCTAGCTTTAGCAGTAGCTTATGCTAGCGTTAGCAGTAGCTTATGCTAGTGTTAGCAGTAGCTCAACCTAGCATCAGCAGTAGCTCAGCCTAGTGTTAACGGTAGCTCAGGATAGCGTTGTTCTGCCGTTAGCATTACCGTGGCCAACATTTACATATTGCTGATGTTGAAGTGGATTAGGACATGCTAATTTAAGTTGGTGTGTCTATGCTGATGCTGTGTTAAACTGGCTTTTCTCCACAGCCATTACAACATTACGAATTTACATTGAAAAGCAGGTTGGAGACAGCACAGGCTTTTTGGTACATTACCTTTGGCTTTGGATTCTAGGTCCACTTTAAGAGACCGTTAGAAGATCTAAAAACTGACCATTTTTCTTAATCTAAAATAAGAGAAGCTCAGAATTTAAAGTGAGTCAAAAGAATAAAAGCCAGGAGCTGCCGACTATCTCCGCCCGCATGAATAAGCGATAGAACGTCATCAAGCTGTTGTGGTTCCAGGTAATTCTGAGTGGACGCCAAGGGAGGCAGGGAAGGAGAAAGATGAGAAAGAAGATGAAAAGCCTCAAATTCAATCTGGCATGGTGAGAGGGGCTGAGGGGGAAATAAGGCGGTTTTGATTTGTCTCTCATCCCTCGCTGGCGCTGTGACGGAGAGATAGAGCGTCGCCGCCGAGCGGAGGGAGTGCCCGCAGTGGTCGACCGATGGGAGGAGGTGGGGCAGGCGGGTGGATAGGTAAAGGTGAGTGAAGAACAGGGGATGAGAGAGATAGAATAACAATCCTATTCCAAGTAAAAGAGAATCATTATCTCCTTTAAAAGGGAGGGAGATGGAGAGGTTTGCCCTTGGCAAGCCAAGCAGCTCATACTGTAGCAGACAAGCGGCATATAAAGGCTCAGACTGGAAGGTTTTCTATGAAAACAGCTTCAGAGGACTGAAATTTCACAAGGACACAAATGTGCTTGAAAAAAGGGACAATCTGAAATGAAACTTTTAGAAAATACGATGGCTTTTCTCAGATTCAGGCCTCTAATTACAGGAATATGTAATGTATTGAACTAAAAGATGGCTCTCATGCTTTGTTTCCTCCAGTAATGTTTGCACTGCGCCACTGAGCAGCTCTGATAAAGGGCAGATATGTCACAAAACCCACATCAAAACAATACTAAACTACTAACAGGCAAACTGCAGGGTGTGGGATGAGAGAAAGCGCCACAATCACGCTGTTATCGTCACATTTTCGTCTTCGCTCTTGAACCGTGAGCTGATGTGAACTTGAACGCATAAAAGCAAACAATCAGAGAGGGTTTTCTGTGCCTCGGGGAATGTGTTTACCATCGACAATCTTCTACGGCTTCCGTTCGCTGCTGTTTTTCCTCAAACATAATAGCTTGTTGTCAACTCGAAAAACATTATCTTCATCTCTCACAATGGAAATGTCCAGAACTGATGCCAAATGGCAGCCTGTTGGAGAATATATTTAATCTGTTCTTAGACCGGGGAGGCAAAATGTCTCATTTTTTGTGTTTCGCACCAATATCATTTCTTGCTATTCCACTGACAATCTGCAGACAACTCCGTCAGCTTCAGACTTCTTGGTGCCATAATGGGATTATATGGGATGTACCACCTTTTACTAGTTTATGCAGCAGCTTATTTGTCTGACCTTTCAGCACAAATAAGAGAAGAACACAGATCTGCTGTATCTGCAGGACCGTCTCAGACTCCTTCGCTGCTTCAGAGTCTTGTCTGCAAACTCGCTCATTATTTGCCGGGCTGTCAGCTTGAATTTGTGACAAAATGACTTTCCTCTAAAGTGGTAAATCACCCAACACTACTCTTACTGGCAGCTAAGAGTCATGGCTTTCTGAACAAGTAGCTTCAGATTCTCGTTTTCAGAAAACAGGTCGATTACATTTGTGTAATTTTCCTCTTTATTATTGTTTATTCTACACTCTTAGAACATATTTGGCTTTTAGAAGTCTTTGAGGGTCTTACTCTAGCTGAAAACAAACATATTTAAAATGTATTATGAATATATAGATAACTAGACAGCTGCCATCTGGTAAGACTGCCCATAAAGGTGAATGGAAAGAAGATTTAATTGGATAAAACAGACAAAAACATAAAACTTTTGCAGAAAATTAAACTGCACATTACCCTTTTCATGGATAAAATTGCTAGTGAATAATTTATTCAGCAGTTCTGCCTCTAACATTTTTTTTCATTAGTCTGCAGGGTTGCAGAGAGCATCAGTAGCACCATCTCATGGTTTGGTTCAGGTATAAAATCCACTGAGCAACATTAATGTTAACAGCTTTCTACTAACATGATGCCACTAGCACGACCAAGACAAACTAAAAAATACACCTGAGTTTGCACCGTCACCAGAATTCATATGTTAAAGTAACACAGAGCAGTTTCCTGCTTCTCTGCCCTACTGGTTGAAAGTGGAATTACAACTACCGTAAACAACCCTGCTGCAGTCTGCTGTAGCTAGCGCTAACAACGAGCTAACATTAACATGAGCCAACTAATACTAAAATAAACAATGAAGTAAAAAGATTCACACTTCTTGTGCTTTTTATTGATGATCAGCAAACTCAAAATGCTAACTGCACAGAAAATACACTGCTCACAAAAATTAAAGGAACACTTTTTTTATTGGGCCTGGCATGAAATTAATTAAACCTGTCTGATAATTTTCTGGTTGATTAAGCAGCTGAGGGCATTGTTAATCACTTTCAGCTGTATTGGTGTTCATGGACTTAACGACAGGTGCACTAAAGTGGCAACAATTACAAAACCCTCAAAACAGGACTGGTTTAACATGTGGAGGTCATTTCAAGTTTCTCCCTCTTGATCTTTTTTGGCTGGTTTTCCACTCGTGCTAGTTTTGGCTTGAGTAATTATCTCTACTGGCAGCATGAGGCAATTCCTTAACCATCCACACGTGCTGCAGCAAGAAGGTTTAATGTGTCTCCCAGCACAATCTCCAGAACATGGAGGAGATTTCAGGAGACTGGCGGTTATTCTCGGAGAGCTGGACAGGGCCGTAGAAGGTCCACAACCCATCAGCAGGACCGATACCTGCTCCTTTGTGCAAGGCGGAACAGGCTGAGCATTGCTCATGCCCTACAGAATGACCTCCAGAGGGCCACTGGTGTGAATGTCTCTACCCAAACAATCAGGAACAGACTTCATGAAGATGGCCTGAGGGCCCGACGTCCTGTAGTGGGCCCTGTGCTCACTGCCCAGCACCGTAGAGCTCGACTGGCATTTGCTCAAGAACACCAGAATTGGCAAGTCCGCCACTGGCGCCCTGTACTTTTTACAGACGAGAGCAGGTTCACCCTGAGCACCTGTGATAGACGTGAAAGAGTCTGGAGAAGACAAGGAGAACGTTATGCTGCCTGCAACGTCGTTCAACATGACAGGGTTGGTGGTGGGTCAGTGATGGTCTGGGGAGGCATATCCATGGAGGGACGCACAGACCTCTACTGCCTAGGAAATGGTGCTCTGACTGCCATAAGGTATCCAGATGAAATCCTTGAACCCTTTGTCAGACCCTACGCTGATGCAGTAGGTCCTGGTTTTCTCCTAATGCACGACAATGCCCGGCCTCATGTGGTAAGAGTATGCAGGCAGTACCTGAAGGATGAAGGAATTGAAACAATTGAATGGCCTTCACAATCCCCTGACTTAAACCCAATAGAACATCTGTGGGACATTGCGTTTCGGTCCATTAGGCGGCGCCAGGTTGCTCCTCAGTCTGTACAAGAGCTCAGGGATGCCCTCACACAGATCTGGGAGGAAATGCCACAAGACACCATCCGTTGTCTCATTAGGAGCATGCCCCGACGTTGTCAAGCATGCACACAAGCTCGTGGGGGCCACACAAGATACTGAAAAGCATTTTGAGTTGCAGAAATTAAGTTTTTGAAATAATGGACTAGCCTGCCACATCTTCATTTCACTCTGATTTTAGGGTGTCTACACAATTGAGTCCTCTGTAGGCTGAAAACTTTTATTTCCATTAAAAGACTTGGCATCCTTTTGTTCCTAAGACATTGCCCTGTCGTTATTTGTATAGATATCCAACTTCATATTGAGATCTGATGTATCTAATGTGTTTCTTTAAAGTGTTCCTTTATTTTTTGTGAGCAGTGTAGCTAACAGTCGTAATGAAGATATAAGAGCACTCCCTAGAACACCTACCCGCTCCACAAAATTGTTAAGTGCAGTATCTGGCCAGCAGAGGGCAGAAGAGTGGTGTCAGATATGAAACTGGTCAAGTTTCTAACCCAACAATCACTGAGATCAATGTTAAAGCTCTAACGTAACGTTTAAAAAACTATTTAGTGTTACTTTAACAAAGAAGCTGGAACAAACAAGACAGAAAAATCCATTATTTTTTTGCAGCTCGACTCATTTTCCTCTGATTTTCATTGTTCCCTTCTTCATTCATTGAAATTTGAAAAAATAAACAGAAATAATTAAGAATTTTTCAACACAGATGACACAGCTGTTAAGATAAATAAATTGTAGAAAAGGGCTTCATGAAGGAAGATTTGATTTATAGAAAATCAGCTGAAGACTAAAAAAATTTTATATACAGTAAAAAAAAAATCTAAAGGGAAAATCTAAAGGCGTCATTCGGGTTCAACACATCTATAAAAAGTCTCCAGCAAACAAAACAAAACAAAAAAAAACCTTTCAAATACATTTTTTGTCTTTTTGATTGGAAAGAAAATAAATTATTTATTTACTGAGAATGTGTTTCCAGATTTTATTTTTTAGAATAAATCCAAATGGTGAGAGTTGCATTTAAACATTTACTGTGATTTATTTTGTTACATTTCTCTTTGGTTTATAATAAATTGTAAAAAGTGAAAATTAACATTTGGACTAAAGATGGGAAGTCTTCTGTTGCATTTACACATGACCTTATATTTATTCAGTTTGTCATGGACAGTTGTGTAGAGTGTTGATGTGTTCATGACCAAATACCTCGAGAGATTGGAAGAACAGAATAATGTTAGAATAATGTTAGAAGAAGTTCCTAAATTGTGCAAAACATTCAACATTTGAAATATATAAACTGCACCATTAGTCCTCTTGGGCATTATTCTATAATATAAGTATTTAAATGATTTTAAAGAGATACAACTGTTTTTAAATGCAAAATGTTTTGTGCAACTTGTATATTTTTGCATTAATTTTTATATTGCGTACATGGCATTACTAATACCGTATTTTCCAGACTATAAGCCGCTACTTTTTTCACTTGCTTTGGACCCTGCGGCTTATACAACAGTGCGGCTTATCTATAGTTTTACAGCTAACGGTCACTAGGGGCGCACTATAGGGAAGCTAAGTCACGCCGATCTACTTCCGGGTCACGGGTCCCTGGAAGAACAGAAGCTAAAATAGCTCATTCTAATCCCGTTTTTTTATGTGCTATGGATTTCACATATGATGTCTGTGAATTTTAAAGACGCATTTTGATGCCGAGAACGTGCTTATTTTCAAACGGGGGAAAAGTAATTTTAGGTCTTGTGTGAAAATACGTCCAGGACTACAAATGCGCATCACCAAGTTGATGTCATCAAACCAGACACGGAAAAAAGCTGAGGAAAACTGGCTGTAAATTCAGCGAACTTCTAATCCTTACCTTGGGAGGAAAAAAACACCATAAATCTTGCCATTTGGTAAGTAGCAGCTACGCTAGGTCAAAGATGTGAAAATGTGATTGATTGATTGAAAGGATTGTGTTTCTCATATATTAAAAACGAGACGCTTTGCGGTCCCAATAATCCCCTCCTTGGTAGCAGGAACCCTTATATACGGTAATTAAACATTAAAACACATGCGGCTTACAATCGGGTGCGGCTTATATATGGAACAATCTGTAATTTCCCCCAAATTTAGCTAGTGCGGCTTATATTCAGGTGCGCCTTATAGTGCAGAAATTACGGTATATATATTTCTTTCTTATATATATTTTGCTTTATCTCTGCTGCTTTAGAAATGTTAATTTCCTCCTTTAGGAACCAAAACTGCACAGCAAATTTAAAAGTGTTAATTTTGGGGTGTTGGTCCAATTTAACACTAAGACTAGTTTATTTAACACTAAAAGAGTTATATAGTTGATATGTAACACTGACATGAGAGTTAAACCCAAGTGTTAACAAATGAGTGTTTCTTAATCAACTCTGTAGGAGTAATTTTGGACAAAATAACTTGTGAAAAGCTACCTCTGAACTCCCACAGCAGCTATAACTCCTGCAGAGTTAATTTGCAGACTCCACCCCTTTATTCTAAAAGTTGGACTGGTAGTGACTGATTGGCTGCAGAGAGCTGCAGGAGCTGCAGTGGTTGAGGTGCGTAGTCATGCTTTTAGGTAATTTGTTCTACTTTGGGGTGTTTATGCATGTATGTTTTAGGGGAGTTGTGTTGTTCTTAGTTATTACTTTGTTTACTGTTGCAAATGTGGTGTTATTTGTTGTGTCATGTTGGCACCATAAGTGAGGAGGCTGGTCACAGGAATGGGACCTCTGTGCCGTTCCACTGTCACAATAAAGAAGTGGTGCATGGTTCACACTAAACGCTCAGGACTCTGCTCCTTGTGTTCCTCTCTCACTGGCTGTCCGCAGTCACGAGATGTACAAGGCGTTATTCAGTGTGGCTGTTACACAACAAACTCAGTATGCTCAAATAAACACTGTCAGAGTTGATTTCAACACTTTTAAAGTGTCTATATGGGTCCACACCAGTAAGAGTTAATTTGACACTTTTTGGAGAGTTGGTACTTTAACTCTGATTTAGTGTCAAAAACCAACTCTTGTGGAGTTGAAAATGTAACACTAGTGTTATGAGTTACTATATTAACACTAACACCAGTGTTAAACTGTCAACTCCAGAAGAGTTGGTTTTTCACACTAAATCAGTTCAAGTACTAACTCTGCAAAAAGAGTTGGTAACACTTTACAATAAGGGCCCCTTTATTGACGTTAATTAGTGCATTATTAAGCATTACTAAACCATTAAAGTATTAACAACTGTTTTTTAGGCATTACATAGCGTTAATAAACATATTGTTTAATGCATTATTAAGCCGTTAACTATTGTTTATTATGAAACCTTAGTTAATACAGTAATAAACATTAAATAATGTTTAATTACTTAGCATCACGTGTTTTACTCTGCAGTAATTACCATGATAGTTGATGTGTTAATAAAAATAAAATAAAGCATTTTACACATTTTATTTGTATTTCAAAACAGATTTAGTGTTTACAACTGAACTCACAACGGAAGAATTGAGAAAATTTAAACATCTGACCTCTTTAAGAACTAAAGAACATTATCAATCCTGTCATTGGACATTTCTTAGTCAGTCTACTTGGCTGTCTATCTACCTAATCTGTCAGTCTTTGTATGTCAGTCTAGCACTGTCAGTTTCCACAGTCATCCAACCATCGGTCTCCCCACTCTCTGTTAGTCCAGCGTTTCCCAACCCTGGTCCTCAGGGCACACTGTCCTGCATGTTTTCCATGTTGCCCTTTCAAAAACCAGTGTTTCCCTGCTGCCACACACCTGACTTAAATGAATGAGTGATTAACAGGCATTTGTAGCATGTGATGTCCTCCCAAGGAGGCAATCTAAATCAGGTGTGCTTAAGCAGAGACATGGAACTTATGAGTCTATTACTGTAAGCATTTAGAAAGTGTTTCCAAAGGGATACATGTTTACACTTTACAATAAGGGTCCAAAAGTCATTTACTGTCCAATGACAGGATTGATAATGTTCTTTAGTTCTTAAAGAGGTCAGATGTTAAAATTTTCTCAATTCTTCAGCTGTTACTTACTGCTTATTCACTGCAAATACACAACCATAGTAAATGATTACTTGGGTATTTATTAAGGGTTTATTAACACATCAACTATCATGGTAATTACTGCAGAGTAAAACACACATGATGCTAAGTAATTAAACATTATTTAATGCTTATTACTGCATTAACTAAGGTTCCATAATAAACAATAGTTAACGGCTTAATAATGCATTAAATAATATGTTTATTAATGCTATGTAATGCATAAAAGCAGTTGTTAATACTTTATTTAATGGTTTAGTAATGCTTAATAATGCACTAATTAACGTTATTAAAGGGACCCTTATTGTAAAGTGTTACCAATTTGAGCATGCTGAATGACTATTCTAAAATTATTTTATTCCATTTGACTTTGTTTAAAGCTCTAGTCTCTTTGTTGACACTGCTCGACTTGCTAGTTAATGGACCAGTACAGACACACGGCTCCAGTTACCAGCTATAAATTACTCTTAATTACCTATTAGTTTCTAATAATTACCTTTTCCATACATAAGTTAGTTAGTGGAGCAGCTATAAGTGCTGAATGATTAAACACGCATCAAACTACACGCTGGATAATTTTCAGCTAATTTCATCAAGAACTTTAATTTAAAGTCATTAAACACGCTGTAAATGTTTATTAAGCTATTAACTATTAAAATTGTAATATTTTAGTGTGTATCACTAAGAATGCTTAAACCTGAAGGAAGACAACAGCAGTGGTGGAGAAGTGTGGAAAAAAGGTAGAGAATCTAGTTTTCTATTGTGTTCCAGCTGTTTTCTATCTGACAGTCATTTTTCATCATGGAGTGCTGATGGTGAAAACAAAGAAATGTGGTAAAAAATGAGCATCAATACGAATTTTTTATTTGATTGACGGTTTGCTGCAGAGGGCCGACGGAGTCAAGGTTCACGGTGGAAAAAAGGCAGAGAAAGATTAAGAAGACATGTAATAAAGTCCAGGTAGGAGATGTTGGCGTCCAAGGATAAAAACTGTAAAAAAAAAAAAAAAAAAAAAAAGGTGTGCAGCATTAAACCATCCTTCCAAGCTTTGCTATTTTTTCTGATTCTATTGATTTTCCTTCTATATTCACACACCTCCAGCACAGCAAAGCAAAAACACATTTCTTTGAGTTTTTACCTTTCAGGTAAAATGATTTAATCAGCCTCTCTTGGTTAATCGTATTTGTTTTAGCTGCAATTATTCAAACAGCTGCTGTACTGGTCAAAATTAGACCACTTCATAACATCTTTCTCTTTGGGCTTGTCAGGTGTCCCCACAGCCAATCATCTGTCACCATTCAGTCCCATCGTCTGCACATCAACTAACTTCATAAAGTCTCCTTGGTCTTTCTCTCACCCCGACTTCACACTGGAAGCATCAGCGGCGTGGAACAACAGTGAATCGTCACTGCTTCAAATAGAATCCATTATAGTCAATGGGGGTGATTCAAACTGGCCACGACACGGAAATTTTCGGGTGCATCCCAGAAGCGGCACGCCGTGGTGCTAAACATAGAATCGGGTTATATTTTTGCCACGAGCCGCTTCTGAAACACATCGATTTTCACAGTTAACAAAGGACTAGACAGGATATCACACACGATATCAGTGTAAAACGTCCGGTAGTTTTCAAAATAAAAGACTATTGCAGTGATGCGACTTCATATCTATGTAAATTACGTCTATACGTGTGACCTCACAGATTATTTACTCCCAGCACTCTTTGAGAAGGTCAACGGTGTGTTTTTCATTGCTTTAATCCTGGCAGTGGAGAGGAACATTAAATATGACATCAAACAGTGATATCAAACGTGATTTTATCCTTCATTTTGGTTTAATGGCGGACGGCATAAACAAACTGTGACCTTTGAAGTCTCAAGGGATTTTGTGATCTTGCGTCGCGAGTCATGCGAGGAGGACGGTGGAGATGCCGCTTTGCGACTAAGACTCTCCCGGTGTGGACTTGCTCTCAGCGAAGCTCGCGAGTAAACCGTTCCCTTCCGCTGATGCCTCCAGTGTGAAATAGGGCTCAGCCTCCTGCCCGGTGGCAGCATAATTGCTCCACAGTCAGTTTTATTGATAGTGTTCCTCTAAATGTTTTCAATTATTTTTGACTGCTGCTGTAAAGCAACATTCTGCAACTGCACTATACAGTTTTTGAGCTTCAGGTAGCCACCAGAAGTACTGACTTGGTGTCGCTTTACGGCAGCATATGGCAAGCCAAAGGGATAAAAAAAGCATTATGTCCGCCAAATGCGCGTCCTGAACACGCGTTTTGACGCCAAAGGGGGCAAAAACTCACGTGTTCTAAAAGCGTGCATTATGTCCGCCAAAACGCGCGTCTTAAACGAGCGTTTTGGCAGACATAATGCAAGTTTAGAATGCGCATTTTTTATCCCTTTGGCTTGCCATAATTGTATAACGTAGACTCGCTGTTTAGCAGTGGAAGATTCACCAAAGAAACCTAGAAATCCCTTATCAGAGGAATATAGGAAAAGAAAAAGAGAACGTGATAGAGCAAGAGCAAAGACCAGAGTTATTATTGGGCCGTCTTTTCCTCGCTGGAGAGCTCTTTTAGAAAGAACAGCATGAACTACGGACTCTAACCTAGCCTTGCTGCTAATGGCTAGGTAAGTAATAAATGATTTCACCGGGGTTATTGTGTTTGGTCGGGCATAAAGTTGTTATACAGTCCTTATAAAACTATTTATTCAATGTGTGGAGGTGGAAAAGTTTGTTTTCGTTGTTTTGCCTGACATTAGGAATGTAAACATGTCTCTTATGCCTGAGAGAGATTTAATGTTACGACAGTGACGTTACGCAGCAAGCCTTTAGAGGGCGACAGAGACCATATAATTGCAAAGTTGCTGAATGCTGCTTTAAATACACTGTAGTGTAAAGCACTACAAAGCAAAGTCCTCTGACTCTGGAAGGCGCTATACAAATGTGGGTTATTTATCATTTAACATGTCAACGCATCCTTGGGCAAGATCCTAACCCAGAAACTTTCCCCTTAGGTGGTGTACAAATTGTAGCCCACTGGTCTTCAGGGATTGGTCAAATGCAGAGAAATCATTTCCCCAAAGGGATCAATAAAGCATTAATTAATATTATTATTATTATTGATAGGACTGGGTACTTGTTACTTTTTTCTTCCTTCAATAATATTACAAAAAAACATACCAAGATACAAGCACACAGACTTCTTAGGCTGCCTTCAGGTGAGGTTATAAATCACTAAAGTGAGTGGCTATGATTCCCTGCAGCACTGGGACTGTGGGAGGGCCTTTGGCGTGACTGGTGAACCAAACAAGAAGCTGCAGCTAAACAGCTGCTGTTACTTCCTGCATTCATCGAGGCTAAAATATTTCAATTATCTGCTTCTGGTTGTGAAACTGTAAAAATTTCTGACATCAAATGAATATTAATATAATATTATGACAGTAAAGGTGACTAACCAGTGTTTCAAAGAACACCAGATTTATTCCCAGAAAGCTTATCTACTTACTTTTTTGTTTTATGTTTATTCTTTGTCACAGATATTTTTACACCAGACCAGCACAGAATGCGGAGGTTTTCATGAGGTAGGTGCCAAATACATCCATCTCCAAGGAAATCTAGAAGTAAACATCTGCTGAAGGCTTTATTTGCTCTATTTTCAGGTGACGACACATTAGTTTGACACGTAGTAAAATAAATGCCAGACATGTTAGAAAAGTGTGCTGCCATAAGGGAAAGATTCTGTAGCATGCCCAGTAAATTATAATCAATTTAAGATGCAAAGATTTCCAGGCTTTTATATTAGGACCCATTTTATTTTACTTTATGATAGCACAAAGACTCTTATTAGTAAATATTAAAGCAAAAGATTCCTACAGTGGACATCGAGTTACTAATAATGGGTACTTATTAAGCCTCTTTTATAAAACAATGCCGCCAATTTGCCGCAACGTCGAGGCGGCATCTGGGAGCCTAAGGTCGTTTATAAGAGCTCAGACCATGGCGGTAATGTTGCGCAATCATGTCAGTTTTATAAAAGATTACGCGATGGCGGCATAAAGGAGGTATGGGGGCGGTCTCTACGCTGTCGCGGACTTCCGTGTATTTTGGACATAACTTGCTTTTTATTGCGATCGAAACCGTGCTCCTTAAGTTTTTTTCCCCAGTCAGCTACAGGTGTGTGTGCTCCACCATCCCTGTGAGCTGTCAGATGATCTGAGCTGCAGATCTAACGGAGAGAAGCTCCTGGAGCTCCGCATCGCTCCAGTTTATCATCTCAGCTGATTCTGTTTACAAAACAAAACTTATGGCCGTGTTTACTTTCATTTTCAACATAGTTCCTGGCCGGAGCTCGGCATTAATTCATCGCGTGGTCATGACACCACCCTCTTTTGTGCCAAGGCTTAATGTGCGTTTATAAGACCGGCTAAGCCGCAATATTACCGCAATATTACTACCAAGCGTGGCGGCACGAATGCCGCAAAATTCCCGCAACGTGATGCCGCCATGGCGCGTTCATAAGAAACACATTGCGGTAATATTACGCTGATTTGCCGGCACGGTGTTTCTTATAAAAGATGCTTTAGTGACACACATGTAAACACAGCATTTACATGTGCATCTAAAGTAATAAACTGGGAGCCTTTATTTTAGTTTACATTAGAAAAACCGAAACCTGAAATGACGTTTGTTCCACTCCGGTACAGTAGGGGGCGACCTGCGCCCTTTTGAGTTGGCATTTTTCTGGTTAGCTTATAGCAACACAAATGGTAAACAAACGCTGGTGGGAGTGAAGCAGACGAGGTAAAAACAGGATATACACAATGGCTGAAGGAATAGACAACAACAACGCTGTAGCACAGCTGATTTGGTACGTACTGGACTGTTTGATGGTGTTACATGTGTTAATTTATGGCAATGATATTATCAGAAGACTGCTTCTGTGGTCTCGTCACTTCCAGAAGTTACTGGCATCAACTCGACTGACCCGTTTACATTTAGATGCAGTTGGTTTTCTACCACATTATCACTCGGCCAGTGAAAAATCATTAGGAAGCCATTATTTTTTCAAGTGGAAAAGTGAAAATTTCAGGTGACGACTCCTTTAAGTTGTTCACTCACCTTCCATCTGCTACCATTGAGAGTGCAGCGTCTGCTGTCTGAAGTAAGATGGCTGCCATTTAGCTACGCCCATGACTCCCGCTTTCACCATCTAGTGTTTATATACATGTCTATGATGATTAGAACCAGTTCGCCTTCAGCCAGACTAACGCGTTTACATGTTTTTTAAAAAACGTCAGTCTATTTAGGGCAATAGTTTGTTTTTCTGATGTGCATGTAAACGCACTGACAAGTCCAAGCTATCTTTTGGGACAAGTACACGACTGTTGTATCGGACCAATACACGATGCTGGTTTTGAGATCAGAGCATTTTTTTTTGACCTGGCTCTTGTTCAGCTGGGAGCTGGGTGTCCCTTAAAACAACATTCAAGATTTTTACTCCCCCCAAGCTGCCCATGATGGTGGATGAGCGCCATGCATGGCTGTCCAAACATCACCAATCTGTCAGTCATGTTGTAACACAGACGAAAGACAACGTGGTGGGAGTTCAGCATCTAAATTTCTACTAGTTTTAATAAAAAACCCCATCTGTTTGTCTGGTCTAGGAGGCAAAGTTCCAGAGGTATAAAAGTAGAGAACCAATGAGAGAAGGACGAGATCGAACACCAAAATGAGCAATCGAAGATGGAGAGGAGGAGATGAAGAGAGAAGGGGGGACTGGACAGAGACAAATAGCCATGGGAAATGGCTGCAGCAGGAAAGCCCACCTGCGAGACAACCCTCTCAGCAGCGCTAACGCAGACTGATAGGCCCACCAGGCACCCACATCGCCTCAATCCATTTCATTTCTGTCAGATGTTTCCAAAAATTCCATTTTCAGCCTTACGTAAAACTCACCTGAAGATGCTATTATCACAACTTTTTTTCCTGTTGCTACTTATACAAAAACTACAAAAGAAACCGTTTCAGGCAGATTTTCTAAACTGTGATTAGATAAACATGTCCTAAATGGTCAATTAAAGGACAATGATCATGAATAGATGCAGGTTTACAATCAGTCCTGGAAGCAAAGGGAGCAGAAGATAAAGAAGGGAAAATACGAGTAAGAATGCAAGTATCATCGTTAACTGTCAATGTATGCAGTCAGATAAGTGAGTGCCACTGTCGCCACGCTGCCGTCCCATTACTTTCCCCAATAAGGCCTTGGCAGCCCAGTGATTACTGCAAGAAAAGTCTGGGAGAGAGGAAGAATCTTAATAGAAACAAGATTGAGTCTTTTTTTTGGTAAAAGTCGCTTCCCCCCTCCTTCTGCCTGAGGTGATATCTCCAGGCACTGACCAGGTAATGCAGGATAATGGAGTACACGTGTGGGCAGCGGTGGCCTAATGGAGAGGGGTCCTGGCAGGAAGGGGAACGCCTGTCTTGCTACCAGATTGAAACTGATGGGCCAAAGTGAAGGGGCTGCAGAGTACCCCCACCCAACACGGCCCTCACAGCCTCATCAGATCCACTCATACGAGCGCACACACATCCACACCTCAACTCAGAGTCCATTATTCAATTTGGCCCTTCTAATGACCAGTGAATTAGACTGCCAGAAGTGATTTGCCTTCTGAGCCCTCCTGGTGGATGTATGAACTTCCCTACACTCTGCATATTAAGAGGCAGCAATTCAGACACCTCCAATCATCACGTTTATAGGCATGGGGGAGAAAGTTATGCAAGACAGTGGGCTCTTAGCAAAAATTGCATTCACGTTTCCCATTTTTCCTCATTTTTTAGATGGGAATCAAACTCAGTGGCTAACTGACACAATGGTAAATGGCCTGTATTTGCTATAGTGCCTTCCAGAGTCCTAGAACCCCCCAAGGCACTTTACAACACAATCAGCATTTCACCCATTCACACCCTGGTGGTGACAAGCTATATGGTAGCTACAGCTGCCCTGGGGCACACTGACAGAGGCGAGGCTGCCATACACTGGTGCCACCGGTCCCTCCCACCACCACCAGCATGCAATATGGGTTAAATGTCTTGCCCAAGGACACAACGATAGTGACAGACTGAGCAGAGCGCAAACCTGCAACCTTTCGATTGCGGAGTGGGCACTTTCTCTGCCACCATTGCCAAACCCAACAAAACCTAAATACATGTCTAGAAGAACAGAACAAACACAATACTCACAAAATTATATATACACACACACACATATATAAATATACACTAGCTGTAAGGAAGGAGGCCGAGGACTAGTGAGTGTGAGAGCCACTGTCCAGGATGAAACATCCAAGATCCATAGCTACATCAAGGACAAGGCCCCAACAGATGACGTGCTCAGTGAATGTCTCAGAAAATGGCGAACAGAGGAGGAGGTGCTGGAAATACCATCATGGGAGGACAAACCCCTACATGGGATGTACCACCGACAGGTAGGGATGGGTACTGGAATTGGTACTTTATAAGGCACCGACCGAGTACCGGTTAACGTGACATGAAACAGTGCCTTGTTTCGGTACCTGACCTTTGTAAAGAGAACTTGCGATACAGCAATTTGCCAAGATAGACATCAGCGCCGGTGTTATGTCGATATGTGTTCCCCCCTCGAGAAGTGTTTCACCGGCGCAAGAGCGTAAAGTCGTCAGTCGCTGTGGGAAGAGCTCTAGAGTTTGGGTCCACTTCACTAAATGGGATGGGTGACTGGGTGATGAAGAAACCAGCGACGATATGTGAGGCATCATCTACTTAATCTGCTCCAGCAGGTAAAGAAACTGTTTAACATAACGTTAGCTTAATATTTTAGCTCCTGTTCCGCTAATGGTGTGTTTGCTTTCTCCTCGGAACTTGGAAATTCCGACTAGGAGAAAGCGAATGCGCTCTAAAGTTTGGCTTCACTTCACTAAATGCGGTGGGTAACTGGGTGATGATGAAATCAGCGACGATCTAAGTTAAAGTTAAAGTCCCAAGTCATCATCACACACTGGTGAAATTACATCTCCGCATTTGACCCATCCCCATGGTGGGGAGCGGTGAGCTGCAGCTGTGGCTGCGCTCAGGAACTATTTGGTGGTTTAACCCCCCAATCCAACCCCTTAGTGCTGAGTTTTAAGCGAGGAGGCATTGGATCCCATTTTTTCAAAGTCTTTGGTATGACCCAACCGGGAATCAAACCCTGATCTCCCAGTCCCGGGGCGGACACTCTACCACTAGGCCACCAGAGCCTAGGCATCATCGTCTTAATCTGCTCCAGCAGCAAAATTAAACTGTTTACGATAACGTTAGCTTGATAGTTTAGCTTCCTTTAGCATGCTATCAGCTAACGGTGCGTTCACTTTGTCCTCGGAAATTCTGACTTCCGAGTAGGAAAAATCAACAGTTTGGAAAAAGAACAGCAAAATGAATGAAGATACACAGTAAATTTAGTTCACAGCAAAGATGTTTGCTTCAGTTTTATTTAAGGTTTCTAATACTACAAGAACCCACCATCACACAGTTGGTCCAGAGGAGAAAGGAGAGGAATAGGAGTACATGGAGCTGGATTTTAGTTTCTGCATCATTTAGAAACAGTTGAGGTTAAAGGTTTTCATATTGAAGAATTTTATACAACACTACGATGATAAAATACAAACAGTTGTATGTTATTTATTGTGATATTTATCAAATGTGGTTATACATTGAGAAAAAATATATATTTAATTAAAAAAGAGATTTAAATAATTATTAAACACTCAAAAGTATCGAAAATTGGTACCATTAAGTGCCGGTATCGATTCGTAGGTACTGGGAATTGGTATCATATCGATTCAAATGTCAAAGGTACCCATCCCTACCGACAGATACCTGAAGTGGCTGATATCAAGAAATCCTACCAATGGCTAGAAAGAGCTGGTCTGAAGGACAGCACAGAGGCACTCATCATGGCTGCACAGGAACAGGCCCTGAACACCAGAGCAACAGAGGCCAAGATCTACCACACCAGACAAGACCCAAGGTGTAGGCTATGCAGAGAGGCCCCTGAGACGATCCACCACATAACTGCAGGGTGTAAGATGCTGGCAGGGAAAGCAGACATGGAATGCCACAACCAAGTGGCTAGCATAGTGTACAGGAACATCTGTGCAGAGTATGGACTGGAAGCCCCAAGGTCAAAGTGGGAAACACCCCCTAAGATGGTAGAGAACGAGCGAGCCAAGACTTTCAGATCCAGACCGACAAAATGGTGACGGCGAACCAACTGGACATTGTGGTGGTGGACAAACAACGGAGGACAGCCGTTGTGGTTGATGTGGCAACACCAAGTGATGCAACATCAGGAAAGAGGAACACGAGAAACTAGAGAAGTACCAGGGCCTCAAAGAAGAACTTGAGAAAGCCTGGAGAGTGAAGACATCGGTGGTGATCTAGCTGATCTACTGTCATTCTTTTTCATTAAATTACCTATTAAATCTATTCTTTTTGTCAAGCTGTGTTATAATAGGTGTTTTTTTATAGATTCAATGAAATAAACAGGAAAAAGTGTCTCTTTGAAAGATGTTTGTAAAGAAGTGTATAATGATGTTTTTAGCATATTTGTATCTTTAGGGGAACAAAAACCATTCCTTGATTGGAGAAACTTAGAGCATTCAATTAAGATGTAGCTATGCAGATGACACCCTGCCCTTTATGTTTGTTTTAATGAATTCTCATCAAAAATATAATTTTCTTTCCTCTTTAATAAATTCCTAAGATCCAGGTTTCAGGTTTGATAATAAAACTCCTATTTCTGCTTTCTTCCATCTTTCCAAGGTTGTTGGGTGGCTGCCTCTCCTCTTTTCACTAGGAGCTGTAAAATCTATTTGACAGCTCTGATTTATGACACGGCACAGGAACCGACTGCCTGTGGGGAAAAGAGTGTATGTTTCAGTGTGTCTGGAAGTGAGTGAATGTGCCCGGCTCACAGCGGACCACCGCTGCTGTGCTCAATGTTCAGCACAGCAAACAGAACTCACAGGTAGGGGGAGTCCAGAAAACTCAACGTGGAGCATCCAGGAATGTGTGAAGTTTAACCGTGAGCATCAACGACAGCAGAGCGAACCCATTAGACCACAAACAACCAACATGCTGCAAGACGGCCAAGTTTAGGTGGGGCAGATGGTTTTCTGGATTGTTTGAAATGCTCTTCACATATGGATGGTAACCAGTAAATAAATGTTTTGTCAAAAAATTGATTCATTTTAATCTTCTCTGAAAGGTAGAGTCCTGGAAAAACCTAATCCAACATGAACTTTTAAAAAAAAAAAACACGAGCATCAAAATTCCCAGACTTGGTTCAATTTAAAACAGAACAAATAATATTTAAAGAAGAAATAACTTACTTCCAAATGAAATCCAGAAGTTGTTTACAGAAAGAGAATGGGGTATATTGTAAGAGGTTAGGCTAAGTTTAAAAACACAGTGATAGAACAAATGTTAAAGACACATTCTGCAACTTTTACACCTTAAAATAATGTTTTTTGAAAAGTTTTGGTGGCATACTATCATCTACTATGTTCATTTTCAGAGCTGTGATGGTGTTAGGCGGTCCCACGTTTGTTTACTGCACCATACAGTTTTTGACCCGCGGTCCGCCGCCGGAAGTACTGACTGCGTGTTGCTTTACAGCAGAATATGGCAAGCCAAAGGGGTCAAAAAAGCATGCGTTCTAAATGTGTGTTATGTCCGCCAAAACTTTAATCTTGAACGCGTTTTTTGATGCCAAAGGGGGCAAAAAAAACGCACATTCTATTTTGGCACACATAATGCAAGTCTAGAATGCGCACTTTTTTGATCCCTTTGGCTTGCCATAGTAGTATAATGTAGACCCATGGTTTAGAGACTTGAGCAGTGGCAGATCCACCAAAGAAAGCTAGAAATCCCTTACCAGAGGAATATAGGAAAAGAAAAAGAGAACGTGATAGAGCAAGAGCAAAGACCAGAGTTATTATTGGGCCGCCTTTTCCTCGCTGGAGAGCTCTTTTAGAAAGAACAGCATGAACTACGGACTCTAACCTAGCCGTGCTGCTAATGGCTAGGTAAGTAATAAATGATTTCACCGGGGTTATTGTGTTTAGTCGGGCATAAAGTTGTTATACAGTCCTGATAAAACTATTTATTCAATGTGTGGAGGTGGCAAAAGCTTGTTTTTGTTGTTTTGCCTGACATTAGGAATGTAAACATGCCTCTTATGCCCGAGAGAGAGATTTAATGTTACGACAGTGACGTTACGCAGCAAGCCTTGAGATGGCGACAGAGAGCATATATCTGCAAAGTTCAGGAGTGTGGCTTTAAAAGTATGTGTATCTTAAACAGCAGGGGTTACATTATAAAACAATCTAACTGAAGAAATAAAACAAAGTAAGAACATTAATAAGTTTAAAATACAATACTTTGTTTTATGTTGTCCTTACACGACACACCACTGCAGTATGTATGTAAGCTTGTCTTGGCTTTCATTAAATGCCAGAAGGAGATTTCACTGGTTAATCTTTATTTTTAAATGTATATTTTTTTATTTTCCAATGTATTTAAAAAGATATCTTGTGCGCTCTACTTGTCAGCACATTACAAGATTTAATGAACAGATTTCTTTCATTGTACCTAAGTTTAAAAAAGAAGTGGGAACATTGGCATTTTGTGTTAAAGCTCCACTAGACTGGAACAATTTACCTGTTGACATAAGATCAATTACCTCTTTTAGACTTTTTCGGAACACTGTTTATTTTCATGTACTTCCCATCTGTAATTGCTTGTAATTAATTTTAGTTGAAAGTTTGAAAGTGTTTTGTGATGTTTTGTTTTCATTGTATTTTAATTATTATTATTTTATATATATATATATATATATATATATATTATTTTATTTATTTATTTATTTATCATTAATATTATTATTATTCTGTATTTTCTGATCAGCTGCTTGCTGCCATGCTGTCTTTCTTTTCTTTTGGTGTACGGATGGAGGACCCTCTCGAAAACGAGATGTTACATCTCAAGAGGCTTTATCCTCCAAAAATATAAGTAAATAAATAAAATAAAATACAAAAAACTCTTTTTAATAAAGATGAATATGGAGAACATGGATTAACCCAGGGCCATATTTGAAGTAAAAAACAGACATTTTTGTTCTGTTTCTTTGTTAGAAATTAATTATTTTGCTTATTTCATGACTTTTTCTTTATAGTTACGGTTATATAAGATCTGTTATTTAGTTTAGTTATTTATTTAAAGTAGTTAAAGTGTTATGTTTGCTCTGTTTTTTTAAAAATTTTTATGTTTTGAATTGTTTAGTTTTTGCAAAGTGAAAAACTGTAATCTTTTAGTAAAGCATATGCTACATCTAAAGGGTGGGGCTAAAAAAGTTTTATACTTTCAACTATTACGTAGATGCGTTACGTTAGAAATTAAGGCAGAAAAAGTGTCAACAAATGAGTTGAAATGGTAAGATAAATTTCTGTTTTAATGGTTGTTTAACAGTTTATGTTGGATCTAGCAGCATTCTCCTGTTTTCTAGAGGCGTGGCTCAGAGGGTGGAGACGGAAGAAAGGGGGTTGGACATTTAAATTGTGATTTTTCAAAATGTTGCTTGCCTGAACAGTTTTTTCCAAGATCATCCACGCAACCTTTAATTTAGATAAAAGCTGCATTTAAAAAAACATTTCTTTAGAGCAACCCTGCTGAGCCCACCTTTTTGTTGCGTTCTTACACTCGACTGGAGTTAACACCAGAACCATGTCACGTTTGAGGCTAACCCAGATGAGATGGGATCCCGAAGAGACATTTGTGTGCTTTTACTTCAGTGTGTTTGTGTGTAAGCGTGAGGGTAGGGTGGGCGGGGGGTCTGTAAATAAAATGCAGGACAGGTGTGTGGATGCATCCATGTAGATTTGTGCAGGTCTGTGTCTGAGACGTGTCATGTAGGAGCTGAATTTCACACCTGGTGGCCTTTCTGCTGTCAAACAGATGAGGGAGAATTGATGGACAGTTGGGACAGGACAAGTGGGAAACCTCAGCCGGATCAAAATGGTTTTTAAAGTCGATAAAGTGAGGAAAAAGAGGTGTAAAAGAAAACTAGATGGTGTGAAAGATTGCGTGTCTGAAAATGGTTTAAATTCAAATGTCTTATTTAAATTTTTGCATAATTTCACCAAGATACAAAACACCTGGCAGCAAAACGCACCTCAGCGGGTTGAGCTATCTCACTACAGTGTGTCACGGTCATTAGCAGCATGCTAATCAAAGCTAATTGCATTGAGACAGGCAGACACAACTCATTTCTTATCATGACAGAGTGGAGGTGTGTTTGCAGTGCTCAATGAGGCGGCGCTCATCATCATCAGCATTTTTATTCCCGATGTAAGGTGGCTGTTTTCTGTCTGACTTCTTCTGGTGCCGGTGTCAAATGTTAATCAGTTTGTCTGCTCCTATATTATTTGTGTCAACATGCAGCATTTGACATTGTGCTAAAAGAAAAATAAGTAAAAAAACGCTGTCATTTATTAAAAGAATCAGACTATTTTGACCAAAACAAGATAAAATCTCTCCTGACTGGAGCTTAAGTTGGGCGAATCGACTTATAATAATTAATACTAGAAAATTCCTGAGGAAGTTTTGGAATGGGCCTTCCAGGTGAGGGATGAGATGGTAGGGTGCAGAAGCAGTAGCCCTTTCTATAAAACAATGCCGCCAATTTGCCGCCATGCCGAGGCGGCATCTGAGAGCATAAGGTAACTTTTAAGAGGTCAGACCGTGGCGGTAATGTGGTGCAATCATGTCCTTTTTATAAAAGATTATGCGATGGCGGTATAAAGGAGGTATGGGGGCGGCCTCTGCACTGCCGCGGACTTCGGTGTATCTTAGACATAACTTGCTTTTTATTGCGATTGAAGCCGCATTCTTTAAGTATTTTTGACAAGCAGCTTCTAAAGGTGTCTGTCCTCCACAGTACCTTCGAGACATACGCGTGTCCTCATTTCATCAGGCCAGCCTGAAAGAATCATTTTCTGGGCCATTTCAGAAACTAACCAATTACCTGAACTGAAGTATGTACTCAGAAGAGGTCTGGTAGAGTCGCTGGGTTGTGTGAGGTTGCCCAATATTGTTTTTCTATTGCTGATACCGATGCAGATAAGTAGAATATGCTGGTGAAAGTTCTCAGTCATCCAGGTCATGGTAATCCAAAGGGGTTTGAATGATGGCAACTGGACTTTGGTTTCTTAAAGACGTTTCGCTTCTCATCCGAGGAGCTTTGTCAATTCTAACCAGAATATGGGCGAGACAATCTTATAAACCGTAGCTGTCTGTTGTTGTTTAACGAGCTGAAACTACCTATGAATACCCCTCCCCCCCACCCCACGAGGGGTTGTTGAAGTTGTTAGGTCCTATTGTGTTAGAATGGCTGTTTTGATTTGATGCAAGAGGGTCTGACATGGACTGAAACTGTTTTGAAATTAGGTTTAAAGCTGCATAGGTGCTGGAGAGGTGAAACCTGAGGCCTCCTCCTCTGTTTAATGTTGGTCTTTCCTGTTTGACAAAGAACAGAGGTAATGTTCAGCCGATGGCCGATATGTGCTGCTGATTTTTTTGGGCTGATTTTCATGGCCAATTTCGAGACGTTTTTCAACGTATTTGTATGCGAAGGTTTCACTAACAACATCAGTTGATCTTCAAAATTTCTGAAGCTGGATCAGTTTTTGAACTCTGAATTTAACTAGGGATGCACCGATACCGATACTGGTATCGGGCCGATACCGATACCAGAAAAAATGTTAACCGATACCAGGTACCGATACCAGTTGCCTGAAAGTGGCTTCACTGTGACGTGTTACTTCTGTTGTAGTTTTTATATACTGACCAATAGGGGGAGCTGTTTCAAACATTGTGAATGAAAGCAGAAACAGGCTCACACCTGAAAATGCAGAGATGACTATTTTCATCAAAAAGAACCTGCTGCTCATGTTTCCCAAAAAAGCTTAGTTCAGAATCCACACTATTGCATGATGACTATAGATTTTTTATTTAAATGTGGACACTGCGATAGGTTCATAAATGTTTTGTTCATGAAAGCTGGAGACAGTGCCAATTAGTTCATTTTGTTTGTAGAAAACTGTGCAATGATTTCACAGAAAATATTTATTTTTCACCTAATATGTTAGTTTTGTGATCTCTATTAATATATTTTATTTTTTTATCTAACTCACCATCTTTTCCTGTTGAAAGCAGAGAAGAAAATAAAACCTGTATTCCAATTCATTGCATTTTTGTGTGTGGTACAAGTATCT
Source organism: Aphyosemion australe (assembly GCA_006937985.1). NCBI lineage: Eukaryota > Metazoa > Chordata > Actinopteri > Cyprinodontiformes > Nothobranchiidae > Aphyosemion > Aphyosemion australe. The sequence goes on along the minus strand of SSNS01000239.1, from coordinate 534,682 downwards.
GTAATCAGTATCGGCGAGTACTCAGATCCAAGTATCGGTATCGTATCGGTTTGGAAAAAAGTGGTATCGTTGCATCCCTAAATTTAATCAACTGTTAAATCTTAATTTTGTGCACTGCTCAGTGTTAAAATCAGACATCTAACTAAAGGTAATCAAACAAATCAATTAACTGACTAAGTATTAAGTATTCAAAACTGGTATATGAAAAGAAATTTTAGTTGAAAATAGTTTTGTATTTATTATGCAGATGTTATTCAGGAACATAAATATACATTTAAATTCTGCAGCAGCACTGGGCTGCCCAGAGAAGTGCCTGACTTTAAATTGGCTTTACTAAGGAGGTATATCGTCCAATGCAGAAATGCTGTTTGAATGCTGATGGCTGACAATGATAGCTGAAGCTGCTTAAGAAATGACGCGAAACTGGAACTGAGGTAAAATGTCTTTTTTTTTTTTTGCAGAAAAGTTGAATATCTTAAAAATGTTAACATCAATACCAAAAGTATTTATTTATACATTAATTTATTTCCAATTTTATTTATTTAAGGCAGGCCATGCCCTTTCTCCCCACGTATTTCAGGGGCAGGCCTCTAATTAGTCTAGAGGTAACGGTTGGTCTCTGTGGAATTTTCAAGTTGTTTTCAAGAACTCAGTGTTTTCTCTAAACCCAAGTAGCTGATCAGATGGTAGTTAAGGGGTTCATCTATAATTATTTTATAATACCATCAAAACCCTCCTAAAGAATCCTAAAGATTGAGTGCTGAAACAGAACAGAAATGTCAGAAACAGAACAAGGTTTGGGTTAAAAAGGATGGAAGTTTATTTTAACATAAAAAAAGAAAGAACCGCTGATTCTCCTAGAGCGATGGCTGTACGAGCCAGGCGGTGCGGATCCCCCTCCCACACGATTCAAGTAGCAAAAGCTCATTTTACAGATTTTGCTGGCCTTGCAGAAAAGGCCTCTGTTCTTCATTTTCCATATTTCATACACGGCCCATTGGAAAGCGTCGTCTGCAAGTGTCATGGTTTGGCACATTTATGAGAGATGCATCGGAGAACTCGGAAGATTCGCCTAAATTCAGCCTTTCTGAAAGTCACCGTTGACTGTATGGTAATTCACTCCAGGTGTGCGGATCAGAGCCGGGAACTCCTTCCATAAATATATTTAACTAAATGTTTCCATACGAAACAGCTGAGAGTTTAATCTGTAGAGAAAAACACAACATACAGCATGGAGGACTCTTCCTGATGAAATACAGTGAATCAATGAGGAAATAAATTAATTAATAACTACATGTTTTTATTTCCAAATATATTTATTTTTAATTTTATTTCTTACATTTTTAATTATTTATTTACACATTTATTTATCATCTATTTTGGCACAAAGTGTCCTCCATAAAAGGAAGAAGAAAAAGTAACTGAGGATCAAATTCAAGGTCTTTTCAAGCACTTTCAAGGTGAATTTGAAAGATTTACTCATATTGATGATGATTTATAAAATTAAATCAGCTCAAAACAATTATTTATTGTCCCATGAAACAGATTCTCATTGTTCTACAAAAAGAAAATTTAGATAAACTTAAAAAGAAAATCCAACCACTTTTAATCATTTCAAGCACCCATAAAACCTGGAAAAGCTTCTGAGGTGTGAATAATATGAAAATCACTCCTGGACATTTAGGCATACCCATTTTTTAAATAAATATAAACAATTTAACCTTTTCTAATTATGTAATTTGTCAAATTTAGCAACTAAGATCAAGCATAAGGTGAAAAATCTCTGCAAACTCGTTTGACAAATTCACCGATCAGAGCTCCAACATCACATAAATGAAACTTGGAGAAGATCTGGAGAAAAGTCGACCCTCCATGAAGATCTGCCAGACTAAACATGGAGCTGGCTCTCTCCTCAGAGTAAAAAAAACACGGCGTGAAAAGGATCTAAGCTGGAGCCGAATGATTCTTCTGTCTCGAAAACCAATCAAACCTCAGCTAGCATTAGCGTCTCGCCCTCGGGCACCTGCAGCAACTTTTGAGAAGATTTCCAATTTCTGGCGTTAAAGCTGACTAAGAGAATGAGCCGAGCAACGTGGGGCCACAGTTTTGCTGCGTCATCGTTTCCCTCTGGTGTAAAAAGGAAAAAGAGCCACTTTGCTTCCCAGGTGATAAGCGGGAGAGAAAAGGTGGGAAACAGACCTGAGTTACCCTGATAGACAGTTTCTGAGTGAGCGGGACTCGAGTGTTCAAATCAAAAGCTAAAACTGCTCCATCAGCAGAGGTGGGTTTACGTGGATGAATAGACCTGATGGCTGAGGTGGGGGGGGCGGGGGGTGGATGTCAAAGCAAGTGGCTGAGATGTGGCTAATGCTGCCAGTGAGCTGTGGCCACCTAAGTAATTACTACCTTTGCTGTTTGGCTAATCCTCCAAGCAGAGCAGAAGGCTCAGGAGAGAAAAGCTCAGACCTCAGAGGGACTCGGCGTTCGGCGGCGGAGCAACGAGTCGCTCAGGTGGACGCAGGAACGGAAACAAATCTGTTCTCATCTCATGAAAAATACAAAGTTTTACAGGCAGGAATGAAGCAGGTGTTTAGTTTAGTAGTATCTTAGTGCACGCAAAAGTTCATGTACTTAAATATTTAAAAAATGGCTGCAAAACAAAGGATACTGCATAAGAATAACCATAAATAATCTGCATTATTTCTGCCTTTTAAGTAGCAGTTAATACCATATATGAATACAGTATATATACAGAATAAAGGATTTTATGTCCTCTTGTCTTGGTTTGCAGCTTAAACCAGATGTTAAAAAAACGTAGAAGAGGTTTGAAACTTAAAAAAGAAAAGAAAAACATAAAAAAACATTTAAAAATGAGGGAAAAGTGTTTTAATAACAGCCAATAATATTCAAGAGTTGAAACTTTTAATTTTCATGGATTTCAAGAGTGCCTCATAAAAGGCTAAAAGGCATTGATTTAATTTTTAAATTAAAATCTCCAAATAAAAGTAAATTATCTAAAGTTTGAAAACCACATGCAAATAAAACTAAAACCAAAAATAACATAAAAACAAACATTAAAAGCATCAGTCCCAGAGAGTGACCTTTGACCCCGAGGTTACCTTTGCGTTCGGAGCGTTTCTTCCTCCTCCTCTTAAACTTGCGTCGGATCAGACAGAAATAGGAGCCCAGACTCTGCGCATCGTTGGTAAAAAGTGCCATATTGGCTCTAAAATTGACTAAACGGCTCTGAAAATCCAACTTTAGATTAAAACTTCAGCCGATGACCCGAATCCACCTGTCCTTCACCTGTGAGTGACTGTTGCACCTGTCCAGCTACAGGCGAGCAGGATGTTCAGCCTCACAACACCTGCAGCATTTCTTTGTTTCTATTCCTTCTCTCAAATCCAAACTCCCTCCCTCTCTCGCCTCCTCCTCTAGCTGCTTCGCTCGTCCGCTGACTCCATGTCTGCCCTATCAGGAGCCGCGGAGGGGAGGTAATGGAGCGGGGTGTGAGGGAGTGGGAGGGGAGGAGCTCAGAGGAGAGACGTTATTAAGAAACAGAAGCAAAACCTTCATATTTAAATCCCACTCAGAGTTGATCCCTGCACCAAACTCAACTTTAAGTTTTTATGCTGAACAGCTGCAAACAAAACTCTTTTTTATTATTTACTTTTATCATAATTAACGTATTTATCCAGAAATTAAAAAACACCCAAATGTCTTTGCTCGTGCATTCAATCAAAACATCAAAACAGAAACATTTGTAATGCTGAAATAAATTTTTACCTTTAAATTTAAACATTTTTCTTTCCTGCAGCAATTCTATCAACTAAGAGTCTCTGCCTCCCTCTAGTGGTTCTGTTCTGCTATTGCACCAAACCGGCTGATTTTAGACAAGTTTAGGTGCAGATTAAAACTTATAACTAACACCAGAGAGCGGTTGTTAATTTAGTGTTTGTTTGTTTGTTTTATTGATGCCAATCTGTTACAAATGTGTTAGAAACATAAATGATTTTTATTCAATTTAAAGAAAAAAAAACAAAGATCAGAATAAAATCACCAAACAATAAAATTTCACTCAAAATCCATGAAAGAAAAGGAGCAGAGGGAAGAATACATCTTAAGCTCCACCCCTTTTTTATAATATGAAAACATCAGACAGATTCCTAGCAAAGAACCTTCAACAAACACAAATGAACATCATGAACAAACCTAATCAACCTATCAAATTTCCTTTACTTCTATTACGCGTAGAGGTTGACCGATATTGGTTTTTCTGTTGCCGATACCGATGCCGATATCTAGAGGTCACGGTCAGCCGATGGCCGATACGTGCTGCCGATTTTCTGGGTCGATTTTCATGGCCCATATTTAAACTTTTTTCACCTTATTTGCATTCTAAAATGTCACTAATAACATCAGCTGATGAACAAAATTTCTGAACCTTAATTATTTTATGAATACTGTTAAATCTTAATTTGGTGCACTGCTCTTATGGGTGGGAATTGATAAGTTTTTATCAATATCAATGGCATTGTCGATTCTGTCTATCAATCCAATTCCTTATCAATTCTCTTATCAATTCCCGAGTAGTTCAATAGGTGGCAGAAAATGAATCACACACAGTTTCCTGCATTATAACTTTCAGTTTATTTATGATAATCAATTGTACCTGGTATCGTTTGGAAAAATCATTCCAAATGTTCTCCTTTATGCTCCTTGTGAAGCCAGAGTCATCTTCTTGCTGTAGTTTTTGCATGATGGGAAAAATCTCACCACAGGTCAGCCTTTAGTCGCTGGAGTCTGCTAGTGTGGAGATGTGTATATAAGATAGGGTGACCATATTTCTATTTCCAAAAATGAGGACAGGAGATCCGTGCCTACCGATGACGTCACACTATGGCAACGCCACACAAACCATGTTGGGACCCATTTTTTTCCCGGTGTTCTGTCAGAACAACTGGCTTAGAGCTAAAATATCAGATTCTGCCAACAAAATGGCTCTAGAACAATTCATATGTAAACCGAGGTGTTTTTGCAAACACTATAATTAATACTCCTGGGCAGGGTTTGAATTACACAGAAGATTCTGGGGGAGCCCAGTGACGGGGGGTGGGTGGGGGGTCTGTTTGCCTTGGCCCCCAAAATGCCTTGATACGGCCCTGGACGTGGGACTGAATTTTGAAGGTGATTTGAATATTACATGCTTATGAATTATTGCTTTATGAAGGCCAAAATGTGTAGTGGAATAAATCTACCAACATTTTCATTTTCAAGAACTTTGTTTAGTTTTCTTGTTTTTATTTGAATATTTTCCTGTCCTGTCTGTCTCTGATCTTCCTGCTTCTCCTCAATCCACAAGAAAAAACTGTTTCCTGGCTTCCTCCTGTTTCACCTCCAGTTACTTTTGAACTAAACAGGTCAAATTAATCTACTGGCTGTAAAACAGTGGAGTGTGCGCTGGCGGCCGCGCAGGTGAGGTGAAATCACCTGAGTACAGGTGATGCGCTCCGCTGCGGAACGCGTCAGACACGAATAAATGATACGATTAACAGACCGAAGTACCAGATTATATGAACGGACATGAACGATCGCGTGTTAATTATATTTTTGGTGGCGCCACTTTGAGAATGTTACTGTGGCCGTGCGCAGCTGCCCGGCGCGCATCAATAATCAGCATTATCTGTCCTCTCCGCTCAAAAAAATCCCCGGTGCACTGAGAGTCCATATAGATAATCCCAGGGTGTGTAGGTTGACGGCTTCCAGCTCCCCCGTAATTCAAACCCAGCTCCTGCATGCGTAAGCTGCGCAACGTGCGTGGTGACGTCGTTTGCGCCGCCTGGAATTGATAAGAGAATTGTTTGCAAAAATGGCGAACGATTCCTAGGAATTGAAACAGTGGGAACCGGTTCTCAACAAGAACCGGTTTTCGATTCCCATCCCTAACTGCTCTGTGTAAAAATCAGACATCTAGCTAATGTTATTCAAACAAATCAATTAACTTGACCGAGAATTAAATGTTCAAAATGATAGCGAGATGAGATGAATATGTCAAGTTTTTATTTTTATTTTAAATGGTAAATTCTAACTGAAATAAACTTAAACTTGAAAAAAATATGATAAAATATTACTTAAAACTAAAATCTGGAATATAAAAAAAGATTTTAAATTGAAAATCATTTTTAGAGCATTTCTTATGCAGATGTTATTAAGGAACGTAAATATACATTTACGTTGTGCCCGGGGATGTGCCTGTCTTTAAACTGGCATTACTAAGAAGGTATAGCGGCCGATGCCGATATTAAAAATGGTAAATATCGGCCCGATTTATCGGTCTACCCCTAATTACGAGCTCATCTTTCTTGTCAAAAAAGGAAAATGTTAAATCTCAAATCTCCCTCAAAATTCATTGCTATATTTACGAGGGACATTCAATGTAATATATCTTTAAAATAAACCATAAGTGACTCAGCAGCTTTGGTTTTCTTGCGTAACCTGATCAATAGTTTTACTCCTTGGACACTAAAACTGAACTCCTTGACTCTGATTCTAAATTTGGGTTTTCTGAATACATCTGTTCCTTTTAGATTACAGCTGCTTTCTCTTTTTATGAACAATGACTGAACATAGTTCGCAAAACTTTAAATCCACCAAATCGTAAATTTTAAGCACGTAATATTGTAAAACTAATAATGGATTAGAGCGATCGTTGTACCAGTTACTGTTGATGAGTCGTAATGCTTTTTTTTGTAAAACAAACAGTGGTAGAGTATGAGTTTCATATGTGGAACCCCAAATCTCCACACAATAATGTCAAATATAGTGTAATCAGTGCATTATAGAGATTTAACATTCCAGAGATAGTCAGTGAGCATTTAACTCTATGTAACACTGCTATGGCCCTGGCATTTTTACCTTTAATGTACATAATACAGGTGCTATCCATGAAAGATTTTCATCAAACACCCAAAAATTTGATTTCCTTCACCCTGTGGAGTTCCTTCCCATCCATTTTCAATGGTACAACATTGGTCTATCCATCATTAAACAACATTAAGTTAGTCTTCTTAAGATTGAGTGACAACCAATTTGTGTCAACCCAGTTTGTAAAGTGGAGTCCACACTGGAGGCATCAGCGGCGCGGAACGGCAGTGGCATGTCGCTGCTTCAAATAGAATCCATTATAGTCTATGGGGTTGATCCAAACCGGACGCAGAATTTTTCAGGCACGACCCAGAAGCAGCTCGCTACGCCGCACCGCTAAAGATAGGACTGGGTTCTATCTTTGCCGCAAGCTGCTTCTGGGTTGCGTCAATTTTGGCAATTAACATAGGGCTAGACAGGAAATCACACACGGTTTCTATGGAAAACGTCTGGCAATTGTCAAAATAAGTCTATTGCAGAGGTGCCATGAGGTGCCACTTCTTATCTATGTAGATTACGTCTATACGTGTGAGCTAATGGCTAATTTACTACCAGTATCTTTTGAGAAGTGCGGTGTGCTTTTCATGGCTTTAATCCTGGCAGTGGAGAGGAACTAGACTGGCAAGCCATAGTCTGGTCACGGTCCATTAACGGCTCTCAGACGTGGGGCGGGATCTACGGTTGTCTTTCAAACTGTCTCCACATGCTATTGGATAACAAACAACGTGACGTACTCACCGCTACAGATGTCAGTCAACGAGGCAGTCCGCCATACTACGTCAAAAAAGATGCAAATACATCCTTTTCTAAATGAACGTAAGTACCTCTATCTGCTCTTGACTCAAAGAAAAGTCTAAATAGTCAAAAAGTTGATGCCAAAGTAACGGATGTCAGTTAACAGGGAGGTCCACCATACATCGTGGAAGAACTACATAAAACATAAATAACCATAAAATACATAGTGTTTCTAAATAAACGCGCTGTGATTGGTCACTCACAATACTGTCTGGGCTTGGGGATGTTCCAATGGAGCATGCCTAGACTGACGTGCAAAGCAAAATAATTTTGCTTTGGCAAATGTCGGTCTAGATTCTAGGCTAGAGAGGAACAACATTATGACATCAAACAGCGATATCAATCGTGATTTCCTTCTTCTTTTTGGTTTAATGGTGGATGGCATAAACAAACCGTGACCTTTGCAGTCTTGAAAGATTTTGTGATCTCGCAAATCCAGCGAGGAGGGTGGCGGAGAAGCCGCTCTGCAGATAAGACTCTACAGATGTGGATTGATGCACCACGAAGCACGTGAGTAAACCGTCCCACTGCTGTTCCTCCAGTGTGAACCCAGTGTAATTTTCATCAACTCATTTACCATTTTAATATCAATGTAAGACCCTGAATGAAACAAAGTTGTGTCGTCAGAAAATAACAGGCTCCCAAGTTGTGAAGAAGATTAAGAAGAGTAAAAGAACTTAATAAAGCATGAAAACACTCACTTTTGACTCCGTAGAAACGTCTGTGACTGGAAAAAACCTGAAAGAGAAAGAAAATATTTTCCAGGTAACTAAACAGCAGTAACTTTGGCTCTGTCACATCTCTGGAATCCAAACTGCAGGAGTTTCACAGATGTGCTGCAGCAAGCAGAGACAGAAGGGACAGACACCAGCTGGGCCCTGAGCTACAGAAATAAACTCAGATTAGCTCCAATTTATTCAGAAATTCTCAGAAAGATGTCCACAGAAACCAAATAAAAACAGAAAAATCTGTTTACTTAGTGAAATAAAAGAATAAAAACAATGAATATACACTGGACCCAATTATCAGCATCCCCATCATACTTGTGGAGCCAATATTTATTGATTTTCTTATAGAATAACAGATTTTAACTGGATTAATAATCCCTAAAGAACACAGAACTGTTTCTTTTTTTAATTATTTCTTCTAACTGAGGTACAGGTTTTTAATGATGCTCAGGAAATAGTTTAAATTATGTTTTACTCTTAAATGAGGCTGAAAAACTTCTCCAGACCTACATTTGTTTCAATATCTTGTTTTTTAATTTTAGAGGAAACTCGGGACATTTCTCATCCTGAATTATTTTCACTCCTCATCCACTTTACAATCAACAACACATCCTGCTGCTTACCGACTATAAGCTGTTTTTAGTACTTTCCTCCTGACAATAATGAGAAACAAAAACTTCCTCCATTCCTTCACAATAAGAGTCATAACAAAACATAATAGTTTATCAAAATTGTTCTCAGGTAAAACCCAAACTTTTTTTAGAGGCTTCCGATGTTTTAAGGCACATGTGAATATTTTAGACTTTTATTTTGAAGGAATTAGCCCAAAAATTAAAAACACCCCCAAACGACTCCGATTCAGAAACACAGGAGGGTTTACCTCTGGGTTTTCTTGAAATAATGAATGACAGAACTCAATGTGTTAAATGTGATGGGTTGTCCTCTGAATTTTTGAGTATCCACAAGGGAGTACCACAGGGTTCAGTTTTGGGACCCCTCTTGTTCATTATGTATATTAATGACATAGGACAAAATGTGTCAGATGCTAATCTGCACTTTTACGCTGATGACACAATCATTTACTGTTTTGGAACATCCCCCACTAAAGCTGTTGAAGTCTTACAGAAAGCTTTTAATGAGGTCCAACAAACACTTCTGCAGTTAAAATTGGTCCTCAATGCTGACAAGACTAAACTAATGTTGTTTTCAAACTCTAAAAAAAGACCTCTAAGTATGCCCCCAGTGACCACTCTGGAGGGAAATATCATAGAGGTGGTCCACACATACAAATACCTTGGTGTCTGGCTCGATGACTCCCTCTCCTTCAAGCCCCATATAGATAATCTTGTGAAGAAACTCAAACTCAGACTGGGTTTCTTTTTTCGAAATAAACTGTGTTTTTCCTTTGAGGCAAAAAAACGACTAGTTACTGCAACATTTCTGTCTGTTCTGGATTATGGAGACCTTTTGTATATGAATGCCTCAGCACAGTGTCTTGGTAAGATTGATGTGGTTTATCATGCCTCGCTGAGGTTTATTACTAACTGTAGACCACTGACCCATCATTGTGAATTGTATTCTCGAGTGGGATGGCCTTCTTTGTCCACCAGGAGGTTGGCACATTGGTACACTTTCATTTACAAGGCCATGCTTGGATTACTACCCAACTACATCTGTAACTTAATCTCACGGAGAAGTATAACTTCTCACAGTCTGCGTGCAAACGATCAGTTGTTACTCTGTGTTCCGTTTGCTCGCACTGAACTGGGTAAAAGGGCTTTTGTTCACTCTGCTCCTTCTGCATGGAACAGGCTGCAGGAAAACTGGAAACTAACCGAGCTTATCTCCTTGAATACATTTAAAACCAGACTGAGAGCCCTTGAGAGAGATACCCTGTGTTGTAATTGCCTTCTGTAATTCTGTACATAACATGTCTGTGTAACTGGAAAATATATATATATATGTTGTAACTGTAACTCTTGCTGCCTCTTGGCCAGGACTCCCTTGAAAATGAGGTTTTTAATCTCAATGGGACCTTCCTGGTTAAATAAAGAATAAATAAAAATAAATAAAATAAAAAATACCCAACTTGTGACTTTTTAACCCTTTTATCTGAAATAATAAAAATAAGAAGGTTTTATTTTAATATGTATAGATCTGTATAGTGGCCCAAAATGTTAAACAAAATTCTTTGATATGATACTGATGAAACACATCGACAACAGCTAAGAGAGTAAGAATAAAACAAAAGTTGTGGTCAACCACAACAGAGGTTATGCTAATACCTTAAAGGTTGAATATGGAACAATTTAATAAAAAGCTATATTTAAAAAAAATAATCAAATATTTATTTTGACGGGCATGACACTGGGTTTATGTTTACATCTACCAACCAACAGAGGGCACCACTGCAGGTTTCCAAAAACGAGGCTGGCACTGTGGAAAATGGCGGACTCAGCAAGTCAAGCAGCTGCTTCTGAGCCCGGAAGATGTTGTTATCCTTCTCAGAAGAGGAGCGACCATAAAAGAGCTAAAACCAGAGTGAGTTTAAATGACGCCTACAACAGATGGACCCAAATAAAACATTTTCACGACATCAAAACGCACGTGGAAATGGCGAATTTTCTCATGGATAGATAAGCTGTTGTTGCAGCTACAACCTCCACACACTAGATATCGCTTTGGTGTTCGTGTTCCATATTTAACCTTTAATTACTCCATTAAATGTAAATAAACGAGAGACAACAGGGTTCGGGACCTGGTCGCATGCAACACCAGAAGAAGACTTCACTAATGTTTTTGGTGTACTTAAGTTATTTCCCTCTCGCCTAAACAGTTTTGGCTAACCACAACTTCTGTATTCAGTTTTACATCCGTTTTAATATTACTTCTGTAGTAGATTTTGTCGTTTAGGTTATAAAGAAATAAAATTGGTCCTTGCCACCTGAAGATCCTCCACCAGGAGGCAGTAAACATGAATATGGCAGATTTCTGATGAAGGCACTAATCCTGATACTCCATCTGGATCATAGACATGAATCTGTGGACGCCCCATTGGGCGCTGGAGAGTATAACAGTGTCGCCGCCATATTGGATGGGTCTCCTCACTCTCCAAAGTCAATGCAGAGTGAGCAACTATGCCCGTTTTATGGTGCGTTCCAGTTATCCTTGGAACTTGGAATTTCCGACCAGGAAATGACGTAACAAGCTCGTTTTGCGTTCCAGATTCCAACTCGGGAAAAAATGGACGTTGCAGTAAAGCTGCATGTGTTATTGCTCTGTATGAGTACAAAGAACTAATAAAGTATTCTCTGCACCTAAAGTCCCTTGAGGAGGAATGCAGGAAACGCATAGATAGTGTCACACACAACAATCGGCAGTTGCCACATAAAACCAGAAAAAAACATTAAAAATCAAATGTCAAAATGTAAACACCAGGAACAGTTAAAAAAACCATAAACACCGGTCAATTTCGGCCGCAATGCTGACGTTTTCAGCAACGTAACTATTGATAACAAGAATAAACAACAACTCGGTGCTGTTAGATAGCAAAAAGAAAGAAAGCAGAACATATAAATGATGAAAACAATAAAGACTACAACAACACTGGGCGCGGCCATCTTTAAAATGGTGATCTTGGGGTCTGAAACAAACAAGCTCGCAGCTCAGAATTCCAAGTTCATTGCGTCATTTCCGGTTAACTTATCTCGGAAAAACAAGTTCTGAGGACAACTGGAACACAGAGTTAGCCTACGGTTGCAACAACGGGTGTACTATTGAAAAGAGATCACGTGGGTTACTATTGACTTTTCTAGCCTACCTGATGGGATTTTATATTTTAATTTATTTTGTTTATTTATATTTATATTTAAATTATCATGCCATACCATATTTCTGATTTTCAGAAAAAGCTTGATAAAGTTTAGTTGGGTAAGCACCTTCCTCAGTAGAAATAAAAGCACTGGGGGTGAAGGGAGACCCATCCAAGATGGCGACCGGCCACTACGTCAGCTCCAATAGGCAGTGCCAGTCCACGGGGCGTCTACGTATATATGTCTGTGATCTGGATGCTTTAAGACCAGAAGTGTTTTGAAGAAAAAAAAATGGGAAAACAACCAAAACATGGCTAATCAAATGATTCATCATCCTGCTCCTACTGAAACTCCTTCACACGTTTAAACCGGTGCACTGTAGTTCATGTAGACAACTCTCAGGATGGTCGGAAATCTAGACATACATTAGATTTTCACAAGACTAAAATTAACAGAGTAAACAGACAAACTTTAACACAATCAGCCCTTACAGCCGTTTGGCCTTTCGCCCAGACGTAACAACTGAGGATGGAGATGACAAAACAAGAGAGAAGTAACGAACACATAAAAGCTGGAGAAGACTAAACGAGGAGAGAGGAAGTCCTTTCATCAGATCAGATAAACGAGGCAAGGCCGGTCGGAGACGTGGAAATTTAAACGAGGAGAGCTTAAAAATTACAAGTCGGAAAACATTTCAATAATTCTGATGAGCCGCAGGAGAAAAGAAGAAAATGGAGGACGAGAAAGCAAAGTGTGAAACGCTGAGAGGGAGGAGAAGAAGAGGATAAGATGGATGGTTGGAGAAGGAAAACAAGAGGCAGCAAACGGGGCAGAGAAGTAAATGTTGAGAGTAAATATCCTCCAGACGCAAATTCATTCATGCTTCTGTGTGCAAGCCAACCAGAACTACAGCTGGACAAGCTTCATCACCCCCGCGCCGGCCAGGGGACGTGGCTGTGTGTTTTATTCTAAAATCAAAACCAGTCAGCCCACTTCCTCCAAAATTATAATTTATAGGCTGTGCTAAATCTGCGGACAAGCAGGGATAAACTCAGCACGGTCCAGAGGAGCGTGTGATGCTGTGGAGGAGAGAATAAGAACTACTCACTACAGTGGCTGCTGGGCGAGGAACCAGGCTGTGGTGATGCTGCCAAAGCTGCGGCGATCCAGACCTAAAAAACAGCCGAACGCCCTCCCGGTGGCCTTTTCCGTGGTTTGACAGTGAAACACAACCCCGGACAAAAACAACCTCCTAAACTGTTTTACAGGGATGAGATCCAGGCTACCGTAGCAAGTCCTCAGATCCCAACTAACGGCTCTAAAAATAGATGAAAAGAGAACTTTTCTGTGTTGTTAAAGCTGCTCGTGTGAATTTAAAATCCCGCTCCAGCAGGTGATTCAATCATTTTTTTGAAAGCTCTTGCATCTGTTCAAGAACCTCAAGGTTATCTTTGCAGGTCAAGTTCCCAACAGAGTGTACACAATGCAGGATGATGCAATTAAAGAGAAACGACTGAATAAATCAGAATAAACAAACCTCAGCCTGAGTGAGCCTGATGATGATGAGGAGGACTTTTTATACGTCTATTTTTAGCCAGCCTATGTAAATCAGTTGTTCCGAGCCCCACGTGCAGACATGAGCGCGTCCTGCAGCGCATGAATGCCTGAATATGAAGGCAGATGAAAAATGTCCGACACCGGTGGAGTTTCATTGCCTTGTGAGGAAGTCGGCAACACTCGCTGAACCTCAGCGTGCGCTCGGCTTGGCAGGAGGGGACGGGGAGAGGAGATTAACAGAAACAGAAGAGGGTGAACTTTCCGCTTAGATCTCCGTCGGTGTGTGGTGGGACGGGATGGGACGGGGCGGGGCGGGAGGGTGGAGATGAGTCAGAGGTGAGGACAAGATTTACGGAAAACCGACTGGATGTCGGGCTAAAATTAGATTTGAGAGAAAATCAGTTAACTGATGAGTGTGTGACTCTAAAATGTGGCTCCTGGCCAAGAATTAGGCCAATGGCTCAATAATGAATGGACACACACACACACACACACACACACACACACACACACACACACACACACACACACACACACACACACACACTAAAACAAATCCACAAATGTTAATCAGGGTTGCGATAAATCATTATGTCGCCTCCCTCTGACCTACCTTTTGTTGCAAGCACACAAACACACACACCGGATTAAATGTGGGGAGGATTTTTTTTTTTACGTTTTTAGAAACTGTGACATCAGCTGGTGGGATGTGTGTGAAGGAGCTGCTGTTTGGGAATGTTTTTGCTACAGTTGTCCAGCAGAGGGCAGCACTGCATCAATACAATAAGCCTGATGCTCTGAAGAAAAGGAACTGATTCACAGTTCAGGTTATTGACTTTACATTTCGGTCTGTTTTTTAAAACTAGATACATTTTGTAAATTTGATCAGGTTTTTGCTTTAAACATCATTTTTAGTTTAAAAAAAAGGTTACATTAAAGGTTTTAAAGGGATATTCAACCCAAAATTGTCTGTTGACATATTTCCCAGAATTGGATAAGTGGGAAATTGCAGGTACTAAAAAAATGCTTTTTCCCACTTATCTAACTCTGGGAAATGTGTCAACATACAAAATTTAAATTTTGGATGGAATATCCCTTTAACCTTGCTGTTAACCTTTCGGACATGTTGTGCAAAGATGAACTTTTTGCATTCAAATGAAAGAAACATGCTTTTTTAGGGAAGCGTTTTGCAACCAAGAATCCAAGAAGTCTTGCTAGATTACTCAGAGGTTTTAGTTCCCTAGAAACACCAAACGCCGGTTGCACAACTTCATTAGTGGCAACTTTGATTTGATGCAATAAAATGTGGAATCCTAAAAAATTCCTCTCTCGTCAATTAGTTTTAAAAAAATTAGAACGGTCAATAGGTACTAAATATTTAATAAAAGATGTTTTTCTGATGTTAAGGGTTTTTAATTACTTAAAATATCATAACATGCATAAAAATAATATAATAAATATATTTAATTAGTAATTAATGGTATCTGATAAATCTGATCTGAGCTCAGTTAGAAGCAGCAGATTAAGGCTTTCAGAGTAGACTCATGAAAACAAGACTAAACAAACAAGTTAGGATAAAAAACTGAGGACAGGTTTTAAAAATAAACAAAATCTGTCGTGCAACAAAGAGTCACTTAGTGAGTTATTGTCAGAGTGAGAAGCTAAACAAGCTCCTAAAATTAGACTCGTGTGTGAAAACGGAGTTTTATTTTCCTGTTAAGGAACCCGAGTCAGAATCCATGAGTGGAAACGACTAAATTCTTCCCGAGGGGAGTCGTCTCCCGTTCTCCAGCCGACCACCGGCTCCCACCAGTGGGCGTGGCGCTCTCCCTTAACCAAACCGCTCCGCTGCTCGTGGTTTTAGACTTGTGGCAGGAGCCTGGTGAGTGCTGGTGTGTTTGTTTGTGTGCATACACTTGTGAGCCCAACATTAGTGAACAATGGGGCTGCTCTGTGATTGCCCTTCCTGGAAAAGCAGTCAAAGGGGGAAGCCACCAAGCTGGAGGAGCGGAAGGGCAGGAAAAGGGCAGCAGACTGCAGGGCAGCGAGGCTATTTTAAAAATTATGAGATGCTTTCCCTCTTTGTGTTTGTTTCACACGTTAAATACCGCATTTCAACCGACTCAGAGTCAATATTAATGCACCAGAGAACTCCTGTCAAACGTCTCCTCTGGTTCTGACGCGTCTCCTGGTTTATTTAGCATCAACAAGGTGCTCCGCTGACAACTAATCAAGCCAAATCTTTCTGTTTTCTACAGCTGACATGTTGCTCCGCACATCTAATCGGATCTTGTTGCAGGCAGCATTTTAACAACGATGTCAGAGAAAAGCTGTTGTCATAGCAATACAGACGAAATCCAAGGTGTGTGTTTAAGGCCTGGATCACATGATGGGGTATTAAAACAGACAGATGACTTTCAAAACATGAGACCACACACGTGGTGACAAAAAAACACGACTTTGCTCCTACAGTGTAGGATGTTGAGATCAAACGTAACTTCGGAGTAAATAAACATGGCGGAGGAGGAACTTTCTGATTGGCTACACGCCACATTCAACAGGCAGCACGCTTGTTAGTCCTCCAAAATTAAAACAGGACAGTCCAACATGTTTAACATCCCGAAGTGATCCCAGCAGGCTTCCGAGCAGACCAGAGCACTCCTAACACACCACACACGGCAGGATTATCTTATAAGATTATTTTAAAAGCCATTACGATAATCGGACACATCGTTAAGATCAAAGGAAGGAGAGAATTGGGTCAAAAATCGGCGTATCTTTCGGTGTTAACCGGGCCTTAGAACAAGCTGCAGGTAGGCTCTGATCAACCTGACCCTTCAGACAATACTCAGGGATGTTTTAGCAGCAGACGGAGGAGAGGCCTGCTTCCTGCCCTTAAAAACACAAAAATACACACAAGTTGCTCATTATCCCCAACAACACGGAGTCTCACATGAATCCCGTCATGCTGAAAAAGCACATTTCCTCTCACTTGAACCATCTTCCCTCTTTGCTATATTTGTTATACGTTACAACGAACACGTCAGCATTTTCTGCCTTGACGAATGAGCCCTCTTTCTCAGCCAATTTATCTTCTCCAGCCTGCTGTGTGGTCATGTTAACGGCACAACTTTCCATTTCCTGTTACAGAGAAGTAGGGCGGGGGATCAAGGGCCACGGGATGAAAACAAGATCCTACCAGAGCGTGAAAACGGAGAAGGTGTGTAGGGTAGGACAGGAGCACTGTGGTCAGAAATACAAACTATAGGGCCCGCTTTAATGAAACAAACACATTTTACTGCATTATAGATGAACGCTGTGGGGGGAAAAGCACCTGAAAACAAAAAAAAAGTCAAAGTCAGCATGCACGCTCGCTCACTCAGAAAAGAAACTTCAGTCCCGTCACACCTAAACAACTTTTTTCTTTGTTTTAGGACCACACTCTGTTTATTTTCTGAGCTTGCAGCCCTGGTGGTTAAAGTTCTATTGATTTATTTTTTGGACCACTTCAGGACAAAATGCTGCCGGAGCGCTGAGTGAATCATGGAATAAGAAAGAGACTCGACACAGAGAATTGAATCCAGATCGGATCAAATACGAGATTTGACCATTAGAGGGTTTATGATAGAATAATCTCACTCCGTCATTACTAGAACAACCACGGGAGACCATTTGTCTGGCAAACACGTTATTTTTAGCATCGAGTGGATGTCAGACAGTCAGAAATGAGGCTGACAGAATGACATTTAATATCGACTCAGTTTAATGCTTTTATTTTTACAACTTCCAAAACGTCAAAACTCATAAAAATCCTCTTTAGAGCACCGGTTTATTTTCACTTCTCGCCTGAGCAGAATTTTTTGTCACAATCATGGACCTTTAGGTGTCACACCAACCATTTCTGTATGTTGAGCCTTTAGTGGAGGACAGGTAGCTCATGGACCACCATCTGCTGTTCCAAGATCTCTAAATTGTTCAGGTTCATTCCTTGTTATGAGCTAATAGACGCTTTTCCACTACTGGAACTTCAAGGTAATTTTACTGGAACACCCCGGCATGCGCGTGTCTTCACTTCCCCGAACCGGACGAACGGACCTTTTTTCAGGTCATTTTCAGGAACCAACAGTTTACCTGAATTGGGGGTAGGTACTTGAAAAGGCCCGGTGGCTGAGGGGAACTTTTGGTTAACTCAAGCTGATTGGTTGTAACGAAGTTGGAAATGACATCAGCAGACATCGTCCAAAACAACTGGCATTAGTAAAATTAGAAGAGTTGCTTGGGAAGCGGAATGGAAGCTAGGGCTGGGCGATATGGCCTAAAATCAATATCACGGTATATTGAGGAGCTCGCCTCGATGACGATAAATGGACGTTAACTACATGCATGTGCAAAAAAAAATGTCCACTAGATGGGGCTGTCACGTGTATTACGTTGAGTCATGTTGTCATGTGACTCGAGGTGGTACAGCTTCTTAAAGGGACATAAACGTCACCAACCCATCTTTTAGTTTTTTTATTACCAAATTTACTTGATTAACTCATTAACTGCCAGCTGTTTTCTAATCAGAAAGCCCCTGACTGCCAGCATTTTTGAGCGTTTTTACTGTTTTTTGAAGAGTCACAGAACATTGTGCTCTATGATCATGTAAACGCCAAAACTACCAAAAGAAAGAGTAGATTCAATTCTTACATCAGGAAAAATCACCGTATTTCTAGCGTTATCCGTTCTTTCACAATCTGTTGCCGAAACGTGAGCTGCAGAAGCAATTACGGTTGGCGCATCGCTTTTTTTCACAGCAGCGTCCCAAAACGATCTCCTAATTCATTGATTTTCCACTTCCTGATCACGTGATGTGTGACATACACGGATGAAGAGCCGCTTTAGACACATGATGTTTGTTCTTACGGTGCGGGGGCTCGTTCCGACGCCCGCACCGTAAAAAAATGCAATTGTTGACCAAAGTTGTCAATTGCAGTGAATGAGTTAATTAATGATAAAAGTCAGAAATTTCGATAACAATAAATTTTCGATTTATTGCCCAGCCCTAATGGAAGCTCAACAAATAAGCACAGATTGCGCTGCTTTAAAATCGCTGTTATTAAACTCCCAACACCGAAAAATCACCCCAGAACAACGTAATTCACAGGGCTTTGTTGTCTCAGATCGCCGTAAAAAATGACGCTTCGTCTGGTCACTGAACGCCACATTTCACATCACACAGCAGCTCTTTTGTTGACCTGAAACTGAGTCACTGAGTAAAATATTTCACGTTGCAGCAATAGCTATCAACGTTGTCATGGTTACGTCTTGATCTCAGATTTGGATGGTTGTAAAAATCTAAAATATGGTAAACTTTTCAGAACAGATGCAGACACTGACGCGGTGAAAAAGGAGCTAAGCCAGAAAGTAAAGCTCTCAATTTATTGGGACAGCAGTAGCTCAGGAGGTAGAGCGGGTTGTCCAGTAATCGTAAGGTTGCAGGTTCGATCCCGGCTCCCACCAGAGAATGCTGCTTTTGTGTCCTTGGGCAAGACACTTAACCTGCCTTGCCTGCTGGTGGTGGTTGGAGGGACCGGTGGCGCCAGTGTATGGCAGGCCTCGCTTCTGTCAGGGAAGCTGTTGCTACATTGTAGCTCATCATCACCAGCGTGTGAATGTGTGGATGACTGATTGTGTTGTGAAGCGCCTTGGGGGGTTGTAGAACCCTAAGAAGGCGCTATATAAATACAGGCCATTTACCATTTACCGGGCCATCTTCATCCCAATCCTCACCGATTGTCATGAACTTTGGGTAATGACCGAAAGAACAAGATCCAAGTAGCCAAAGTGAGTTTCCTCCATAGGGGGGCTGGTCTCAACCTTAGAGATAAGATGAGACGCTCAGACACCTAGGAGAGGCTCGGAGTAGAGCCGCTGCTGGAGGAGCCAGCTGAAGTGGTTCCGGCACTTGTTCAGGATGTGTCCTGGACGCCTCCCAGGGGAGGTGTTTCAGGCATGTCCTGCTAGCAGGAGACCCCCGGGTTGACCCAGGTCGAGCCAAGATATGCTACAGGGATTATATCTCTGCGTTAGCCAGGGAATACCTTACGACCCAAGCGCTGGAGGTTGCTGGTGAAAGGGCGGTTTGGGCCTCTCTGCTGGGGTTGCTACCCACCATGACCCAGTCCCAGATAAGAGGAGGGAAATGAGCAAACAAAGAATAAAATATTTTTTAACGTCTAACAAAAAGTACTGTAACGCAACCCAAATAGATTTCTGAATTAAACTGCAGTCCGGATCTGGATTGGAGTCTTGACTAAGCCACTGTGATTATTAGAATAAAATAATATTTGCAATTATTACTCATTCTTACTTTGCAACACAACTGATCGCTCATGCACTCCAAACATAGCAAAGTCTAAAGTTGCTGAACAGACCCGTAACCTTTGGACAACAGCTGCACCACTTTTAGCAACCAGGAAGCTTTGCTGCATCAGGAAGTTTTGAGTTTGTCCCAAAAACAAGCCACTAAAACTCTCTCCTCTTCTTCTGCTCAGGTAGAAGAGTATCTACAAAGAGTCCTGTTGCAGGTGTACGTATTAGAGTGAATCTATAAGTGTGTTCGTTGCTTTCCTCTCTTAGCGTATCTATCTGGGTCAACCATCTGGAGGGTTGCCAAGGCCTCGGTAAAGTAGGCAGCTGGCCATCACAGGTGGCTTGCAACCAAAAACACACACGGGGAGAAGCGCACAACCACCAGGTAACATTTGTGTTGCTGCTGAACAGAACGAGCAATAAGGACAGCTGTCTGGGTCCTGACTTCGAGAGCAAAAAAAGACCTGACAATCAGCCAGAACGTGATTATGGAGGAATTTGTAAATGCATGTTTATTTATTTGTATGTTTGCACACGCTCACATGGTACTCCATCACTGAGTCAGGAATGAGGAGTTCAGGCTCATTAAGAAGAATCCAGCCTTTTCTGTCCTGCTGCTCAACGGCACCGCAAGCTTTCCCAGACTGCTTCTATTCACCGGTCGTGGATAAGATTACTACAGAGGTTCTTCGAAATCTAGGCCACCGCATGTCGTGTCCACATGTGTGTCTTACACCGCATGAGATTAAACTATAAGATATAAAGTAGGTTACATCCCACACCTGGTATAAGGAGAAGCGTTTGTGAAGATTATTTACTGCTCCTGAAGGACCAGAAGCAAATTTCACTTCTGTGTTTTCACTGCGTGATGTCTTATTTAATAAAAAATAAAGCTTTTTCTTGAAGATCAGAACAGCAAAGGTAGAACAAGATTTTTAAACACGTACTGCAACCACCACCATCAGGAGAGAGACTGGGACTTCCAAAGTGCTGTGGAGATTTCTCTGAACTGATTTCAGCTGGTTGTGCTGAACTAGAGCTGCAACCCCCTTTGCCATTTTCTCCTTCACACTCTCGGGAATAAATGAGCGTGTGGTGGAGCAACGCTGCTAAACATGTAGCTTAGTTTTACAACAACCTGTCAATCCCATGACTGCCTGAATTAAAAACAGAACCAGGTTTATTCACATTTTACATCAGGTAGCTGAAAGCTTTGATTCGGTTTTCTGAGGCAGAAAAAGGAAAATAAATCAGGCTGAACTGATTCATGACTCTTTGTACAAGAAATAAACAAATTTCTGTGGAAGGCAGTAGTACTGTAGAGCTGTGACAGTCTCCTGGAGCGATGAAGTGAGGCATGGACAGATGCTCCTGAGGCACTCTCCTCCTTCCTCCTGACAGGCATCTCTTCCCACAGCTCCTCTGATTTCCACTCTTTGTTTTTCCTTCTCAGAGTCTTCTTCTGGCTGCCAAAACCAACATTGTTTGAGAACATGGTTTTGGCTGTGTTGAGTCTTTCATTACTCAGTGCTTTGGATTAAACGACGCGGGTTCCATTTGGGTACCATAAACCTGATCCTAGAACTAAAGATGGTAGAGCGGAAACAGTCTTTACTGTATTTGGCTCTGACGAAGTGTTTCTAAGATTAAAGCACCAAGGAATACATTTACCAAAGGACTGTGCGTCCACTGCGAATGAAAAATTTGGATTTTGCAGCTCCACTTAATTCTCAAAGCCCCCACAAAGGGACATTTGCATCTTATTCTGAGCTGCCAACTAAACTGCATTTTTATGTTTGCTCATATCTAAAGGTTTGCTTTTAAATGAAAACCTGACCATGTTTATGTTAATTACAACTCCTGCAAGAAAGAATCTAATTCTTAAAAATCATGCAGTGTTCATATCATGTATTTAGCATGGAATATTCAGCATTTCCAGAAAGGTGGTGGTTTTTGTATCTCAGGAGAAGAATCAGAGGAAAAGAGGTAATGAGGTGCACTACAGCCTCCACGAAAAGAGGTCAGGCATGTCAGGAAAAGTTTAAATCATCCTCTTCCAGTGATCAAGTGTCAGACAATGTTGGATCTAAGAATTATCTGTCAAAAATGTGGCAACTTCCCACTCCAGCAACTTTACATTTGGAATTATAATAAAATAACTTTTTATGGCTATATAATTTTTAAACAAGTTGAGCTTTGCTAAATTTTTTCTGAATCAGGGGCCTGTCCCTGAAATACATGGGGAGAATGACTTGGATTTCTCCCTATGTATCACCTAATAACAAAGGCATGGCCATGCACTAATTCCCATAAGTTTTTGGTTTTTAGGATCACATTCCTGCTCATTCATGATGCTGCTGCTGGGTGATATCACACCCTTCATCCTACAATCTCATGCCGCAGCTATCTGGCTCCTTCCAAAATTTCTTCAAAAAATTTTCTTGAGTATTGTGGTCCACTAGTCTTGAGATATGTAAAGCACACACACACCCTTATTAAAATAGGTATCAGGATTCTGATGCAATACTAGCGTAACAATAACTGACTCTCTCACTCTTGTTCTGTGAGTTTCATGGCTGTAGTCAGCTACGGATCAGCACCAGAAGATTCTAGATGACAAGCAAAGACGAGTCATACACAGCAAGTTTATAAGTAGATAGATACATTGTCATATCTGGTGTTAGAACTCTTCCTGGTTTTACAGTAGGGAGCACTTACTTCACTTATTACGGTAGTATGCCTCCAACATTAAAGGAAGTGTGGTTGCTGTTAGCTTGCTGTTATAGTTCTGAACGACTCATTAAAGTAAGTAAAACGCCACGATTGACTCATTATTCACTTCACACACGTGTCACTGTAATATTGAGTTGTTGGTGATTGAAAAAGTAGCTTGAGATATTTTTAGAGCCGACTATTTGCTTCTAATTCATCGTTAGCATAGTGAGCTCAACGTTAGCCTCTAGCCTTCTTTACCTGATATTAGAATAAAACAAAAACATGCCATGGCTTCTTAGGGGTGCCGGTGTCGATTTACAAAAGCAGGTGCTGCAGTGCAAGGGTGGTAACCTAGCGGGGTCACATATTCATTCATTCATTCATTCATTTATTGGTTGTATAGCCCTTTAAAACAGTCAACTAGACAGCCAAAGTGCTTAACAGGTCGCATAAAAGCAAAAAAACACTCAATTCAGATAAAAAAGCAAATAAGAGAAAACCATTAATAAAAAATCCACATTACTGTGTATTGAAGGCTTTTCTATAAAAGAAGGTTTTGAGTTTAGATTTAAAAAGGCCAGGGTCAGAGATGGAGCGTAAGTCCAGAGGGAGCTGGTTCCACAGTCGAGGTGCTGCTACACAGAAAGCCCGGTCACCCCAGTGTTTATATCTTGTCCTTGGAATGTGTAGTAGAAACTGGGAAGAAGACCGTAGGGATCTACCGCTAGTGCTGAAACTCAGCAAATCTGAGATGTAGGATGGGGCCAAACCATTAAGAGCATTAAAAACAAACAATAAAAGCTTAAAATCGATTCGAAAGCGAACAGGCAGCCAATGGAGGGCAGACAAAGTTGGAGTGATGTGCTCACGTCTAGGGGTGTCAGTTAAAATTCGAGCAGCCGTGTTTTGGATCAGCTGCAACCTGCTAAGGGTCGCCTGTGAGACACCGAAGTAAAGAGCATTGCAATAGTCGATCCTGGAGCTGACAAATGCATGCATGGCCTTCTCAAGGTCACTTTGGCATAAAAAAGGTTTAACCTTAGATAAAAGACGAAGGTGATAAAAGCTTGATTTGACAACAGAATTGACTTGTTTGCAAAAATTAAAAGTCTTGTCAAAAATCACACCTAGATTTTTTACAGAGTTGCCAAAGTGAAAGTTCAGAATACTGGTGTCAGCAGAGGCATTCTCACCAAACAAAATGAACTCAGTCTTTTTTTCATTCAGAAACAAAAAGTTCTGGTTTAACCACTGTTTCACTGCAGAAATGCCGTCGGTGAGCAGGTGTTGGGCATTACTAATGCCAGGTTTTAAAGACATGTAAATCTGCAGGTCATCAGCATAAAAGTGGTAGGATAGGTGATACCGAGCTAGAATAGCACCCAGTGGCAACAAATAAAGGGAAAAAAGCAGTGGACCAAGAATGGAACCCTGCGGGACTCCACAAAACAGAGGAGCCCTGGAAGAGGAGGCACCGCCAATACTAACTGAAAAGGACCTGTCTGTCAGGTAGGACTTAAACCAGTCAAGTGCTGTGCCACGAATACCAACATCATGGTTTAAGCGGGAGAGAAGGACAGAGTGATCCACGGTATCAAACGCTGCCGTGAGGTGATTACATATTGTAATCAGTAACTACGTCCCTCTTTGACCATTTTGAATTGAGAAAAACTGACAACCTAGCCTAGTGAACTAGACCAAATTCTTGCCTTGCAAAGTTTGGTCTAGGCACGCTTCATTGGAACCCTCGCAGCCTGATCCACTGCTGTGGCTGTCCAATCACAGCTCGCTATAGTTTTGGTTGGGCCAATCACAGCGCTCTATATTGTGGGCCAATCACAGAGCGGGAGCAGCCGATGACGTCAGAGCCGTGACTGCGAACACAAACAAAATGGCGGCAGCGCAGGAACCACGTTCGTTTGAAACAACTTTGTCATCAACGTTGGATTATTTTGACTCCAACGTGCGTAAGTCTGTCGGCTATACTTAGCGGCTTTTTATCAAACAAAGTAGTGCAATGTCCCAGTACACCTGATATTCACATGTTTTTCATACAAAAACGACAGAAATCATTGATGTTAGACGCCATCAATGTTTCCCTCTTTTCGGTCGCTGTGATTACGTCACGTTGTTCGTTATTCTGATTGGTCCTAGCGCTATCCAATTGCGTGCAGACAGTTTGAAAGACAACCGTAGATCCCGCCTCGCGACTGAGAGCCGTCAATGGTTCGTGGCCAGACTATATATTCACATATATAGGATGGCTTGCCAGGTTACTGACAACCCCCTCAGCCGGCTGAGAAGGAAATCCATTTCAGTATAACCTTCCTTCCAACATGATTGAGACATTTGACTGTTTTGTGATTATTTCAATGTAGAATTCTTACATATTGCTCTCTTAAAAAAGCCATCCTAAATATGACTTCCCGCTCAAACAGATGCCTTTGTTCCTCATCTGTTAAGAGCTCATCGACATCTTTTCTCTTCTCTGTCCCTATTCTTTCTGCTGTTAGTGACAGACGTAGATCTTCATATAGAGAAGCGAGAACAACTTGGACCAGAAACAAAAAGAGGACGAACATGCTGGACTTCCTGAGCTGGTTTCTGCAAACTTATCATTACTGCTGTTTGTGAATCTGATGCTGATAGTGGGAAAAAAACAGACGTAAAAAATGGGACTAAACCAAACAGGCAGAATTAACTTGGTGCGATGTAGGATGCTGGAAGATCTTCCTGAGATTGCATCTGTTCATGCCTGCTCAAGGCTCACTTGGGTAGTGATGGGTGAGCACATCTGGTCTGGTCTGCTTTCTGTCTGTTTGGTGTAATTTTCTTCAGCTAATTGCACGAGTGCACACAACCCTGGTAATTTAAATATGTTGCTATGTTCAAAACTGACATTTTAAAAATAGAAAGTGTTAGGAGAAGTTGACAGAATGAAGTAAAGAGGCTGTGATGTTTCAGTATTGCTCTACAGATGTGTGGCAGCAGTCTGAAGACTTCTTTAACAGCTGGAAGGCACTGCGTTGGTGTGAAGTGGCGAATTGGTCTGAAGGACAAATGAATCAGTAGCAACATGCTGACTCAGGAAGGTTTCAATGTCATTCACCCAGTTGGTCTTCAAGGTGAACGAAGAGCAGGAACAGAGAGGGTGTGGGGGCCGATAATAAAACTGAGACTCATCCATTTATTCTACTAGATCCGTGTAACATCTGGTTATTTAAATCATTTATTATTTTTAGGCCACATCCATTTTTATTTTAATTTACCACAGAGCGATACAAAGAAGCTGCAGGGTTTTCGTATCGATTCGTTTTTCCTTTTTGGTAAAAATGTTCTGCTGAAATTTGCACTCTTCTCAGCCAATAATCTAAATTTATTCTGTGTGGGAGGATGCAGCAAAGGATATTTGCGTATGTGTGTGCTAATATGAGAATATGGGAACAGGAGAGAGACTAAAAATATGTCAAAAAGTAGTTTGGGAACTTTTTAGTGTGACTGTTTCGTAAAACTGAATATGCTAATTTTACTAATGGTTTATTTTTATGGCGGGTTTCAGGTATTCGCTGACATTTCCTTTTGAAATCCGTCTATAACTGGATGTGCGCAGAGAAAACAGATAATTATTGCTTTAAATTATGCATTTTACATAAAAAGAACACATTAGAGCTTCAACAAAGCAGTGCTCCCTCTCTAACAGAGTCTCTGGAGGTCTACCTTGTTTTATTTTTTTGTCAGGCATGGATGCGTCTCCGCAGACGGGAAACAACAGCAGAACTTCAGAGCAAACTGTCTCCTAGGCTGCAGGACTCATCTAATGCAACTTTTTTTGTCTCATTTTCTTCTTTAATTGGTTTTGGTTCAAAGCCGTGTGTTCAGGCAGGGTGAAGAAATGGACTCAGACTCTTTTTGTTTTACTCAAATGCAAAAATCAGCCGTAACATTTAGACCACTAGAAATCGCAGCAACGCTGCTCATCTTGTTTCTTTGACACATTCTGCTGAGAAAAGCTCCATATTGATTTTCACGTGGCTCCAAGTTTGAAGCTTTCCACCCACCTAAACAATTCTGCAGCTCCTGTAATCAACACCCCGCCTTCAGAGCAGCATCTCCTTCTCTACCAAACCAACACAACCTGATTAAGTTGGACTGAAATACAACATCAAAAAGATTAGGAGATGTTCATCTGGCATCCAAACGCCCAAAACAAGCTGAGGACATCTGCGGGAAATGAGAGAGACCCCCCCCCGTACGATCCACAGGGCTGAAAAGAAACGCTCCTCCGGGACGAGAGAGGTCCTCACGGTGGGAGCTGATCCAGCTAACTAATATGAAGCAGGTGGTCATAATATTTTGGCTAGCCAATATGCATAATAAACAGCAGAAAATCATTTGTATGGAGGCCATTTTCACTGGATCGACAGAACAATCAATTATGGAAACGTCCTCCATCATCTCTACTTAAGTGCATCATCATGACTTATGACTGTCTAATCAATTCAAACAGCTCATCTCGTGTGTGTGTGTGTGTGTGTGTGTGTTTTGTGGAGTTATTCGTGGTAGAAACGTAGCAGCAGATGTGACAGGAAGTCCTACGAGACGCTCCCTTGCGCGTTTTTCAACGACACATTTGATGTTTCCCACGAGTAAAAGCACACACGCGTTTTTCTGACTTGCTTCCAGACGACTCTGATTGTGAATGAAGAGCATCTCTGTGTACTTTACATCAATCAGAGGCTGGCAGTGTTGTGGCAAAATGCTCGAAGCCACGTTTATGTAACTAGGTCCTGACCGGGGAACGGGTCAGACTCTTGTTGCAGTCGTGACACAATTAAAAAAAGAGAGGCAAAAACAACAAAAACAATGTTTAAAAGATTAAACATGAGAAATGTTTCTCTCAGGAGAACAAATGCTGGTCTGATTGGGAGGATGTGCTCAAACGTGATGACATAATATCACAAAGGTGGACAGCAGCAATAAAAGCCAAAGAAAGACTGCTAGCAGCAGCATTTTAGACATGAACAAAAGAAGAGGTTCCACGCTGCCAGGGCTTTTCTTTTTATTATTTTAGTTATTGTTACTGCTCACAAAGGGCTTTTGAGAGCACCCAACTGGAGCACACATTTAGCCTGGCTGATAATGGCTCGCTGCGAGCCGTTTGAGGTGCTCACTTGGTACCAACTAGGTCTGCTCCAACTTCTCCCCGTCCGTCTTCATTTACCCAAAGAGACACTAAAGTAACGAGTCCAGCGCTGCAGACAAACACACACCAGAGCCGGAGGAGGGGTTTTAGAAACGGGGGTACGGGAGAGCATCGTAAGGACGTTTTCATAGAGAGAGCACAAAAATAAAGGTTTGTAAAGTCGAAAAACAGAGGATAAACTCTGCATTTGGGTTGAGGTGGATAAACATCATTAGAAAAGACATTTCTGTCGTATTCCTCATGCAACATTCAACGGGAATGCTGTTGGATGTTTTACCAAATCCATTATTTATATAAAGACCATATATGAGCTGGCTACATGGAGCAGAGTGAAGTGTTTGACCTGACTCCAAATAAATACAGTAAACAGATGGTCCAATATGATAAAAACTAGGGGTGCACCGATTGCATTTTTTGGCCGATCAACGATCTTGAGAAAAACCTGACTTGCCGATTGCCAATACCGATTTGATCTTAACTAAAAGCAGATTACATCAATGTTTCAATTTCCTTTTATTGAGAAAACCAATTAGCCTGGCAAACCATGCTATATATGTGAATATATAGTCTGGCCACGAACCATTGACGGCTCTCAGTCGTGAGGCGGGATCTACGGTTGTCTTTCAAAATGTCAGCACGCAATTGGATAGCGCTAGGACCAATCAGAGTGACGAACAACGTGACGTAATCACGGCGACGGAAAAGCGGGAGGCATTAATGGCGTCTAACATCAATGATTTCTGTCGTTTTTGTATGAAAAACACACGAATATCAGGTGTACTGGGACATTGCACTACTTTGTTTGATAACAATAAGAAGCCGCTACGTATATCAGACAGACTTACGCACGTTGGAGTCTAAATAATCCAATGTTGATGACAAAGCCGTTTCAAACAAACGTGGTTCCTGCGCTGCCGCCATGTTGCTTGTGTTCGCGGTTGCAGTTCTGACGTCATCGGCTACTCCCGCTCTGTGATTGGCCCACAATATAGAGCGCTGTGATTGGCCCAACCAAAACTATAGCGAGCTGTGATTGGACAGCCACAGCAGTGGATCGGGCTGCGAGGGTTCCAATGAAGCGTGCCTAGACCAAACTTTGCAAAGCAAGAATTTGGTCTAGTTCACTAGGCTAAAAACCAATAGTTTCAACTGGACATGAGGTAATGTTCTCAAATATAAATGAACATATTTAGCGTTGCTGTTTGAACTACAAAATCTGATTTGTTCCTTTAGACGTTCATTTTTCTAATTTTGAAAACAAAACTTTTGTACTTGTTTTGACACAAAAAAATTATTCTATAGCAATGATTTGCTTTAACATCAACTAGGGGTGCACCGATTGCAGTTTTTGGCTGATCACCTATCTTGAGAAAAACCTGAGATTGAGGCCAATAGATCGGTCGGTCGATCTATTGATGCACCCCTAATAAAAAGACATGTTTACTATGTAAAACCCAACACTCTCCACCACATAAAACAAATAAATAATAATTTTTCCCATTTTTCCTGGAAAGACCTGAACAAACAAAGCATCCCACAACAACGCACCTCCTGCCAACACACATAAAGCAGATAATGCGTGACTCAACACTGCTAATTTGTTCTAAATTTATCTGCAAACTTCACAGGCTTAAAAAAAACTTGCTACAGCTGAGGTGAACACGCGTGTGAGCTGAAATGCCAAGAAACTTTAAATAGAAAGAATAACAGACACTTTTATGACCGTGTTTTATTCGAGTTTGCTGCTTGCAGCAACAAGACTCGGTTGTTAGGATATGATTTGTTGAGCCTGCTGAGATTTTATCACCTGTCCGGATTTTTTTTAATGAAATCTAATCTAAAATAATGAACTTTGCTATTAAAAAAGGAACATATTGGTGGCTGTCTTAACCAAGCAGTTTGCTCCTGACTAAAGTGCCAGCCGACCAGCTGGAGCTTTTGAATTTGTGTGTGTGTGTGTGCGTGTGTGTGTGTGGCAGTATGTCGATTTGGCACTGCTACTCCTCTTATTTCACTTCTTACATAATGCAGATCATTCCGGAAAAATGTGACAGCAAACTCCTGCCATGCCGCGGTTGTGTAGCTGCAGGGGGAACATAACATCCCATCGGATCGAGAATGGCGTTCACTCAACGGAAACAATGAAATACAAACAAACGTGTGCACACTTGCATCTTAACACTCCCAAAACAGACTACTGAAACAACAAATGAGTGTTTAGGAAGGAATGGATGAGCTGCTTGACAGGATAAAACATCTGTGGTGGGTCTTGATTTTAACTTTTAGGCTTAAGGTTATGTTGATATATATATATTTATTAAAGAAAATTATTAAAATATGAAAGATTTAAATGTAGTTTTTGATTAAGAGCCAGTTTATGCTCACTTTTACTCATTTACTGCCAGCCATTTTCTGATCAGAAAGCCCGACTGCCAGCGTTTTTGAGAGTTTTTACTGTTTTTGGAAGAGTCACAGAACATTGTGCTCTATGATCATGTAAACGCCAAAACTACCAAAAGAAAGAGTAGACTCACCTCTTACATCAGGAAGAATCACCATATTTCTAGTGTTATCCGTTCGCATTCCCGGTTGGCGCATCGCTTTTTTTCACAGCAGCATCCCAAAACAATCTCCTAATTCATTGATTTTCCGCTTCCTGATCACGTGATGTGTGACATACACGGATGAAGATCTGCTTTAGACACGTGATGTTTGTTCTCATGGTGCGGGGGCTCGCTCCGATACCCGCCCCGTAAAAAACGCAATTCGTCAATGGCAGTGAATGAGTTAATAAACAAATGTGTGCTTTCTTGGAATTACTGAAGAACAATGCATCCATCCACTAGAGGGCAGTGCAGAGTTCAGACCAAACAAATTGACCCTGCACAGAACTCAGCTTCTCTTCAACCCAGCTGTTCTTGAAGAGGTGATCTAGCATTACAGCGTTCAATGACAGCATCCTTGTAAGGACACGTCCTATCCAGTCCACGGAAGTCGGGTTGCTCCTCGACCGCTAAAGCCTAATTTATACTTCTCCGTGTGTGTCGGTACGAAGACACGCAGCGCCATTTTGCGTTGGCACAAGGGCTCTCCAACAGGCTTGCAGAGGCTGACGGAGAAATGGCCAACTTTTTAACTATTCGTCAAAAGTGACGGAGACCGCAAGTTTGTGATTGGCCAGGACACTTTAACAACCTTTAACAACAGCCGTCAACAGCACCACCATTACCCCTTCAAAAAATAAAAAGATATTTAGAGGCAGACACAAAGCAGATTGAAGAACGCCTCGCAGAAAAAGTCTGAAAATATGAATGTTTAATCATCCGTGACTGAAGGAGCACAAAGACACGCAGCACGTTTTATTCGTGGACGGAAATGACGGGAAACGTGGGTTTAGAGGTGGCGATATCATCAAGAGGTGGAGGAGAATGAGGGACAAATTCGTCCGTGTTAAAAAGTCTCTAAAATACATTAAAACAATGAAAACACAATAGTAAATAGGATCGGATACATGACTGTAATGGTGGCAGGATACCCCAGAATAGTAGCCTGGCAAGCCATCCTATATATGTGAATATATAGTCTGGCCACGAACCATTGACAGCTCTCAGTGGTGAGGCGGGATCTACGGTTGTCTTTCAAAATGTCAGCACGCAATTGGATAGCGCTAGGACCAATCAGAGTAACGAACAACGTGACGTAATCACAGCGATGGAAAAGCGGGACCCACTAATGGCGTCAATGATTTCTGTCGTTTTTGTATAAAAACATGTGAATATCAGGTGTACTGGGACATTGCACTACTTTGTTTGATAAAAATAAGAAGCTGCTAAGTATAGCCGACAGACTTACGCACGTTGGAGTCTAAATAATCCAATGTTGATGACAAAGCCGTTTCAAAAGAACGTGGCTCCGGCGCTGCCGCCATGTTGCTTGGGTTCGCGGCCGCAGCGCTGACGTAATCGGCTACTCCCGCTCTGTGATTGGCCCACAATATAGAGCGCTGTGATTGGCCCAACCAAAACTATAGCGAGTTGTGATTGGATAGACACAGCAGTGGTTTGGGCTGCAAGGGTTCCAATGAAGCGTGCCTAGACCAAACTCTGCAAAGCAAGAATTTGGCCTAGTTCACTAGGCTACCAGAATAGTGCTACGCCCTCTGCTGTCCTGGCGAACTTAATATAAGTTAAAACTAATTTTAGTGGTACTACATGAAGAACTACAAGACCCGTCATACTAGTTTGTTTACAAGTATAGTCATTTGTTTGTATTGAAACATAAACTGCAGTACCCACATTTGACCACAGGATGTCATTCTTACTTCATTCACCTTTAAAGAACAAATGTAGCAAACAAAAAACACAACCGCTTTAAGTTTTTTATTGTTTTACTGCCAGATATTACTATAGTAACATAAAAATTATAATATTCTCCCGATTCATCCGCCATTATTATTATTAAACCAAAAAACTCCCATTTTGCCTGCAATGAATCCTGGAATAGCCTTTGCCAATCAGGATACGTCACACCCGTTCTGGAAATTTGGTGAAACACATTTTGAGTATCCTTTTAATCTGGAGAGCCTTGTCCCTTTGCTGTGGCATACCTGGAAGGATACAGCCCTTAGATTTGGACACAGTCATTGATAAGTTTATGATTTCATAAGCATTCTCACAGCCTTTCTTCACCGTTTGTGTCTTCTGCATTTTTATATTTTATGATTGCTCATGAGCTAGAGTGCACAACACTGCCCCCTCTGGAACTGCTCCATTTGCTTAGTTTAATTGTACATCTGCACGCTCCCTGGTGTCAATCTGAAATGTGCAAAAGAGAGACAGAGCTATGTCTGCAGAAGAATAATGATTGAAGAAAAGAGCCCGACTATAAGTACGTATGTTTTTTGTCATCCAGCAGAGCGTAAAATAACTATTTATTTAATTCAAAATGCAGTCTTGCCAGAATTTAGTTCACACGCTGGATATTTGAACTGCATGAGAAATTAGCTTAGAACATACTGAGAAACACTGAAAAGGATTAGACTAGGTGATAAAAAATCATACTACAACAACGAATCATGTGGTTTCAGGCTTTTAGTGAGTCAGCTTCACCTATTAGTCTGTGAGGAGGCCCAGAGTTATTCTGCTGCTTTATTATGATCAGCTGGCGTTTTTAGCCTTGGATGGTTAAATGTGTTTTTTTGTTTGCTTTATTATTGGTTTATGACTACCGTAAATCCTCTAATATTGGCCTGTATTCCATTACCAGCCGGGTCTCCTATATTAGCCGGTCTCGCTGTCAGCGGGGGTAAATAAAGGCCAGTCTCTAATAGTGGCCTGGGCTACTATTAGAAACAATGTGTGTGTGTGTGTGTGTGTGTGTGTGTGTGTGTGTGTGTGTGTGTGTGTGTGTGTGTGTGTGTGTGTGTGTGTGTGTGTGTGTTTTCGGAGATCGACGGTAAAGTGAGCCCTCACTCGATTTTTCGAGGCGCACGCATACCAAGTTTTACGGTAACAGCGGACTAGTGGATCATAATCTCTGGCTGCAAGATGAGCAGAAACAGAACAGATAATGCTAGTTTGCAGTGATCACTTCATCACAGATAAGGGTTTACTGAAGATTTTTTATGGCGTTTTTTGAACAGTTATTTAAAAACGCAGCTACAAAAACAGCAGGTAAATAGTTTGATACTGTTTTCACGTGTCCTCACCGGAAATAGCTTAGAGTGCTAATGTTTTTAGCAGTTAGCTCAGTGTTGTAACGTGGCATTAATACCTTAAACGTGTCCTAGAATGCAATTAATCAACAATCTAAAACAGAGCTTTGAGCCTCTAAAAAGCATAAGAAAATTTTTTTGGCTTTCATCTGTCCCAGGAGCCCTCATACAGGCCATTCTAAACCCCTTTACTCAGGCCTTCAGTGAAAAGAGCTGTTTACCCCTCCCCAGAAGGTCTCAGACACATGCAGGTTTGAGGAGGCGTGGCCCCCCCTTATGACGTGTTAAGGAAGGCTTCCTCAGAACAGGTTTTCTTTTTCAACTTTCTAATTTACATAAAAAGTAGGTCAAACACGGCTTTGACTCTTTGGCATGCTACTGTTGACCACCCAAGCTGTCTTATTCAACAACAACAAGGAAAATGTTGGTTTACATTCTAGGTCCCCTTTAATAAAATCAAAGAAATGTACCAGAAATTTGGAATTAAAAAGGCTTAAAACGTTAGTTATAAGTAGATCCTAGCACGTACTCACCGTTAGCATTAGCTATCATTACGAGTTAATTACGTAACTAAAATAGCACATCTCACAAGCATAAACAAGACAACGGTCATTTAAAGCTTCTCCGGATCTCTAAATTGTTAACCAACCTGAAATAAAATAGTTGTAGGCTTTCAGACTCATAATACACAGCAAATTCAGCATGCTCAAATTAACACCGTCAGAGTTGATTTCAACACTTTTAAAGTGTCTATATGGGTCCACACCAGTAAGAGTTAATTTAACTCTTTTTGGAGAGTTGGTACTTTAACTCTGATTTAGTGTCAAAAACCAACTCTTCTGGAGTTGAAAATTTAACACCGGTGTTGGAGTTAATATAGTAACTCTTAACACTGGAGTTACATTTTCAACTCCAGAAGAGTTGGTTTTTGACACTAAATCAGAGTTAAAGTACCAACTCTCCAAAAAGAGGTAAATTAACTCTTTCTGGTGTGGACCCATATAGACACTTTAAAAGTGTTGAAATCAGCTCTGACAGTGTTAATTGTTGTGTAACAGCCACACTGAAAAACGCCAGCTAACTCATGCCTTGTACACCTCATGACTGTGGACAGTCAGTGAGAGAGGAACACAAGGAGCAGAGTCCTGAGCATCTAGTGTGAACCATGCACCACTTCTTTATTGTGACAGTGGAACGGCACAGCAGTGCCATTCCTGTGACCAGCCTCCTCACTTATGGTACCAACATGACACAACAAGTAACACCACATCAAGGGGTTCAAATGAAGGCAACTGGACTTCTTTGGTTTCTTGAAGACGTTTCGCTTCTCATCCGAGGAGCTTTGTCAATTCTGACTGGAATATGGGAGGGTCGATCTTATAACTGTAGCTGTCTATTGTTGCTCAACGAGCAGCATCTGCCTGTGAATGCCCCTCCTCCCTACCTCTTGATGAGTCGTTAGCCTCGTTAGCCTCTATTGTTTGTGAGTCGTTGTTTTGATTAGATGCAGGAGGGTGTGAACTGGACTGAAACTGTTTTGGAACTTGGTTCAAAGCTGCATTGTAGGTGCTGGAAAGGTGAAACCTGAGTCCTCCTCCTCTATTTAATGATGGTTTCTCCATTTTGACATAGATGGCTTCCTTCACTCCTCTCTCAAACCATCTATCTTCTCTGTCCAGAATGTGGACTTTGTCATCTTCAAAGGTGTGGCCCTTGTCCTTCAGGTGTAGGTGGACTGCAGAGTCTTGGCCTGAAGAGGTGGCTCTCCTGTGCTGTGCCATGCGCTTGTGTAGTTGTTGTTTAGTTTCCCCTATGTAAAGCTCTGGACAGTCCTCACTGCATTGGACTGCATATACGACGCCGCTCTGCTTCTGTTTGGGTGTCTTGTCTTTAGGATGGACCAGCCTCTGTTTGAGGGTATTGTTGGGTTTAAAGTTTACAGGGATGTTATGTTTGGAGAAAATTCTTCTCAGTTTCTCAGAGACTCCTGCCACATATGGGATGATGGTACCTCTGCGCCTGTTGTCCTTCTCTTTGCTGTTTGCTGCTGTGGATTCCTTTCTAGACTTCTTTGTTGATTTCACAAATGCCCATTTGGGGTATCTGCAGTTTTGGAGCGCTTTCCTAACGTGTTTCTCTTCCTTTTGCTTTCCCTCAGTCTTTGTGGGGATATTCTCTGCCCGATGGTGTAGAGTCCTGATAACTGACATTTTGTGCTCCAGTGGGTGATGTGAGTCGAAATGCAAATACTGGTCTGTGTGGGTCGGTTTCCTGTAGACTTCAATGCTGAGACTTCCATCCTCTGGTTTGAGTTCAGCACGATGGCAGGGTCACGTGAGTGAAACCCAGCAATCATCACTTTTGATTTGCACGTGAGACTTCAGTCACCGCTCAAATAGACACAAAACCTTGTTTTTATTCATTCTACTGGAAGTTTATTTTGCTCAAATTGAAATATAGGCCTGCCTCTAATTCTGGCCTCCTTCCAATAAAGGCCTGAACCAGGATGTGCTTGAGTAAATAAAGGCCCGGGCCTGTATTAGAGGATTTACGGTAATTATTTTATATGATAAGGGAAGTTTGTGTGAATGAAAAGAAAGAAATGATATGCCTGCTCTAGGAATGTCGTGGTCACAGAGGGAACATTTGTACCTTCAGCAGCCTCAGTTCTCCACACCACGCTACTCTCATTATCATATGATCCCATGTGCAAATGCACACGCTCCTGACTGGTTATCGTTTTCTGCTCACAAGTCGTTTTTAAAGCATGCATTAGCAATTTTTAAAGCCGGTAGTTCCACATGGCCTCCTAACCAGACACCTCCAAACAATATATCACTGCTCATGTATCACCGAATTCAGCATAAGACTTGAAGAATACGGGGCTCACCGCAGGATTCAGCAGCGAGCTTGGTGTAATCCACTTAAAAATAATCAGTTTGTTTAGCGTCATTCGGTTTATAAGCAAGAAAGCAGTTTAAACATGCAGTTGCCTATACTCTTGGCGACGACTAAAAGCTCCAAACTTGAAAAACCTACCAGAGCAATCGTGTACGTGTTGATTTTGTTGATGGACACTCATCAGACGAGCTCTGATGGGTCAAGGCTGAGGTGAAGGACTGTGAGTAAATCATGTTGCGTGGCCATTACATCTGATTGATGGACTTCATCGTGCTGACTTGTATATTTAAACAGCTGAGGTGAGGCAGGCAGGTGTTCTGGATGATCTTTTGTTGTGTGGTCCTTTGAGAACTTTCTGATCGAGAAAAAACAGCCACATTTTTTCCCCTGACACCAGTAGGAGTGTTATTTCTCACATTTGGCAAAAAGAAGAGGTGCTGCTTTGATTTCCTCCTCTCATGAACTGTGGGAAGACTTTAAAAACAACAAAACGCCTTGTGAAATCCAAATGTGTTCATCTGAATCTTGCAAAGATGGATAAAACAATGAGATATTTTACCCTCTCCACTAACATATGTAGACTAACTTAGACGGTATTGAATGTACAATCACCATTATCCTACAACTTGACCCCTCCAGGAGAAAAACTCACACCAGACGAGGTTTACCACAGCCCTGTCAGCGGCGCAGCGGCAGCATCTGTGTAATCTATCTCAGGCTCACGTCCGTTTGCCTGCTCATCCATTCTGCCTGACTGACCTAGAGGTTTGCCGTGTAGTGGTCCGGGATGCTGAGCTTGTTGAAAACCTGGAGTGCACACAAACAACTCATGCATGCATGATGTCTGATTTACACTCTATTAATATTTGAAACCCTGCAGCTCAATCTCTTATCGCTGGCTGTCTGCTGTGGAGCAGCTCTATACAATCCATCTGCTTTACAGACTGCTACCTGAGTGATTCATCTGGGCACGAGCTGCAAATCCCAGACGAGGCCCAGAATCACGTCTAAACGGTTGTGAGGGCTGGAGGTCAGTCTACGACTGTGCATATTTAGCATAGCTAGCTGATAGGTGCAGCTGAGAGACGAGATTTATTAATAATTGCAAACAAGTTGGTCGATCAGCGTTTAATTTTTGATGTCACTGTGCAGGATTTGGTGGCAGAATGAATGACATGGACACTCTTTAAAATGATCCGGTGACAAACCTTAATCGATCGCTGCTGCAGATATCTGAGACGACAGTCTGGGGAAAGGGTGGTGTGTGTGTGTGTGTGTGTGTGTGTGTGTGTGTGTGTGTGTGTGTGTGTGTGTGTGTGTGTGTGTGTCAATCAGTGCAATCAGACACTTTTTAGCCTTAATCTCTGTTTAAACACGTTACAGATGCATGTGCAGCATGTCCAACCCTCTGATAGGCTGCAAACTTTAAACTTTCAGGATATTGAACAACTGAACCAGACGTGGATGAAAAGAACTGAAACATAACGACTGGATGCATGAACTAGAAGCTGAACTTCCATTCAATATCCCAAAGTTTTCCACCAATATCTTGCATGATGCAATAGTTTGTAGCACAGCCGTTCTGCAACTCGTTTTTGGGCTTTGGCTGACATCT
Source organism: Aphyosemion australe (assembly GCA_006937985.1). Taxonomy (NCBI): domain Eukaryota; kingdom Metazoa; phylum Chordata; class Actinopteri; order Cyprinodontiformes; family Nothobranchiidae; genus Aphyosemion; species Aphyosemion australe. Next base: position 496,365 of record SSNS01000239.1, on the reverse strand, counting down.
ATAACAATCTTCATATTTAAATAAATCAGTCAGAATAAAAAACACATCTTCATTAGTCTTCCAGTCTGAAAACATGACCTCTGTAAGTCTGCCAGACAAATAAAACACTATAAATAATTAACTGTACATTTCAGAGTTGGTTACAAACGCCTTTTCTTCATCACACCTATAAAAACGTCCACGTTTCCTCAGAGCTACGGCTCTAATTATAGCCTGCCCATTAATCAGTGACAGCTGTAATTAAACTAATTCCAATGTGTAATCTGATCAAGGTGAACAGGATCAAATCATAACCTTTCCCTGTTGCCAGACTTGTGGGGAGTTTAAGTAATGATGGCAAGGGTGAAGTTGCAGAGAAAATTGGTTTAGACCAAAACAATCTGATTGAACTCGGCGTGGTGGATGATTACAGCTGAGGAATGTGTTAAACGGTTTAAACTGACGCTGTCTGAAGCTCAAATTCCTTCATCATTCCTATAAATGTGTGTATTATTCTGAATTAAGGAGAAACCTGCATTCACAACTAGACTTTGGTTTATCTAAACGCTTTGCTGTGTTTTTAAAGGGGACATATTATGACTTTTCTTCTTAAAGCAACATTCATGAACTTTGCGGATATATGCTCTCTGTCGCCCTCTCAAGGCTCGCTGCGTAACATCACTGTCGTAAAATCAAGCATTTTAAAATAAAACAACCCTAATGTCGGGCAAAACAATGAAAACAAACTTTTCCACCTCCACACATTGAATAAATAGTTTTATCAGGACTGAATAACAACTTTATGCTCGACCAAACACAATAACCCTGGTGACAAGCCAAAGGGATAAAAAAAAGCGTACGTTCTAAACTTGCGTTATGTCCGCCAAAACGTGCGCCTTGTACGTGCATTTTGGCGGACATAACGCACGATTTTAGAATGTGCTTTTTTTCCCCCCCTTTGATGTCAAGACGCGCATTTTAGCGGACATAACGCACGTTTAAGGCTGGTTTATACTCGGTCCGTCTGCGTGAAACGGACAAGAGCGCAAGGGCTCTCCGACTGGCTCGCGGAGGGTGACGGAGACATGCCCCAAATTTTAAACATCCGTTGAAAGTGACGGAGACCGCAAGCTCGTGATTGGTCAGGATGACGCTTCCTGTAACTTCGTCACCAGCACCGCCGTTGCTCCGTTAATAAGTAAAAAAATATTTAGCGGCAGACCCAGAATAGATTGAAGAACGCATCGCGGAAAAGTCCGAAAATATGAACGTTTATTCACCCGTGACTGAAGGAGCACAAAATACGGAGCAAACGTGGATGGAAACGACGGGAAACGTGGGTTTAGAGGTGGCGACTGGATGAAGAGGTGGAGGAGAATGAAGGACAAATTAGTCCGTGTTAAAAAGTCTCTGAAATACATTAAAACAATGTAAAAACATGAGTAAATACACTATTGTGAACCGGATACATGAGTGTCATGGTGGCAGGATATCACAGAATAGCGCTACGCCCTCTGTTGTCCTGGCGGGGAATTGCTTTGCAGCACTCCGCTGTCTGAACGGAAGTTCGAATGTGAATACCTTTCCGACGCTCCGTGTGCGTCTCTCCATTGCGGAGCTCACAGAGAGTATAAACCAGCCTTTAGAGCGCACGCTTTTTTATCCCTTTGGCTTGCCATATTCTGCCGTAAAATGACACACAGTCAGTACTTCCTGTTTCGACCCGAAGCAAAAAAACTGTATAGTGCGGTAGTGATGCGCGGGTTGTCTTCCAACCCGCGGGTCGGGTTGGGTCGGGTCAATAAATGATTAATTCAGTACGGTGCGGTTTGGGGGGGGGTTCATTAAATATATATTTTATAGATATGCACACTGAAGATAAAGACATTAATCAATGCTTAATTTTGTAAAACATAATATTTAAGACAGTTTTTTAAACACGGTCATGTTTTAAAACGTTATAACGTGCAGATAACCTTTGACCCTATGACGTAGGCACGTAGAACGCGGCAGCAAAGTGCGCTCCAAGCAGGTGGTAGGCAGCCACATCAACAAAATGATAGAGGAAGATATTTTGGATAAAATTCGTTTGGGAGTTTACATTCTTAAAAGAAAGGAGGGACAAACTAATCGCGTGTTTGGGAAAGATTCAGCAAGGTAAGATGCTCAATATTATGACGTGTTTGTAATGAGGCGGGGCGGGTTGTAAAACTAGACAAAGTGATGCGGGGCGGTTTGGTGCGGGTCAGACTTTTTGAAATCTGCGGTACCCGCGGGTTGAAAAAAACCCTAACCCACGCATCACTATAGTGCGGTAAACAGACGTGGGACCCCCTAACACTATCTATCACAGGTGTGAAAAATGAACATAATAGATGATAGTATGACGCCAAAACTTTACAAAAAACATTATTTTAAGGTGTAAAAGTTGCGCAATGTTGCTTTAAGGTGTAATAGATGTATGGTCGAAACAAAACATGTTTATGGAGTTCTCAAATAATCTTTCAAATAAAGAGATTTCAGCAGTTTTACGCTCAACATTTTCAGTACCTTCCTGAATGAGTCGTTTCAGGGCTCTGTCACTTCAAGAGAACAAGCTGGAGCTGGCCACGTCCACCCATCCCTGCTTAGGCTGCTATAAGCTGAGAAGCTCTGATTTCTGGGAGGGGCTTGGAGTAGAGCAGCTGCTCCTCCAGCAGCACCTCTCTCTTCCAGGTGAGCGGTGGTTTTATACTGTTGTTTGTTACATCACAAACGGGAAATTTTTGAAATGGCATGTTTCAGACGCACTTTCACTTTACCAGAACTTCGCAGCATGCGTGTCTCTACTTCAACGAGAGGGCCATTTTCTCGGGGCGACTTTCAGCAACTGACGAAGTACCTGAACAGGGTCAGGTACTCTGAAAGGCCTAGTAGAGTCGCTGAGCGAAACTTTTGTTTAACTCACTCAGATTGGTTTTAATTCAGTAGGAAATGACATCGGTAGGCGTCGGCAAACAACCGCCATTTGAAAAATTAGAAGAGTTGCAGGCGATGCGGAAAAGAAAAGCAGTCCCAACACCATAAAATGCAGCAAACATTCACCACAATGTCATTCACGGGGCCATTATTGTCTCAGAGCACCCTAAAAACTGGAGAAAAGAAGAAACAGCCGGCTGCTACCACTTCAACTTTAGGACAAACTACCAGAGTCCCAAAAAGAAAAACACCATTTGAAGTCACGGACAACAAAAGACGTTTGAAGCTAGAAAACGGTGACTGGTGTTTAGCGCTATCTTGTTTCCTCTGGTGATGCGGGTTTCCGGTTCCAGCAGAAGCATCTCAGTGAAGATACCCGAGGGGAGGGGTAAGTGTTCCGTGACCATGCTTGCAGTCAAAACCTAGCTTGTTCTGTAGATTTGCTATAACAGCTTTAATGTCCACGGACACCTTTTGGGGCTCATCAGTGGCATCACTCACTGCCTAAGCAGTCGTGATATGCTGACGTCCTGAAAGGGCTGAATTTGTATAGACATAACAGCTGAAAGGACCAAGCCATCATATAGTCCGGTCAATTGTCCTACTCCCAGAAACTTTCCACAACTCCTATAGTGGGAAACACTTCGAGTTTTCCTCAAGCCAAACACTGACAGAAAACAGATGAACAGATTTTCCCTCACCTTTGTACTGTAGAGCAGTGGCGGCTGGTGAATTATTTTTTGGGTGGGGCGCATTTTTTTATTTTTTTATGTTAGTTCTTGTGAATGGTTTTTATCTTGAGAGGCTCTATATAAACGATCGTTATTTTCTTTATTTGCAGGTCAGTTTTTCAGATGCGCTAACCACATATCACCACTAGGGAACGCCAAATTACCATTCTTATGCGTCACACAACTTGAAATCGACAGACTTTGTTGCTAAGTTAGCAACAAAGTTGTTCCAAAAACATGCTTCATATTGACCAATATATGCAAACCTCACACACACTAAACAGGAAGAGGCTCTTTTAAATGATAGAATTCACGTTTTCTACCTCAACACCACCCAATGACTGCAAATGAAAAGCAAAACAAAGCTATTTTCATGAAGTCAAAAGCTAAATTCTGTCTTACCTTGCTGGTCAAAATAATCCATCTAATAGTAAAAAATCCACTTGGTTCGTAGAATCCAATGATAAAAAGATGAAACTACTAGTTTTCTCCATAGTCAACGTTAGCAGCAGCCCCACAACAACAAAGGACGTGAACTAGCCTGTGGAGAAATTTCCGGTTCTGTCTGGGCTGGGTGAACTGACCAATCGGCATCCTCCTCCTGATCTGAGCAGACTACCCCCGTTTGCTTGCGATCGCAACCATATGCGCCCAACAGCTCTCCTATTCCTTGTCGTTGGGGATCCAGCGCGCATGCGCCAGTTAGCCCGTATTAAGTCAATGGTAAAGATTGCTGCGCCCGCGAGAGGACACGTGACAGGAAGAACGTCAACGTTTCAGCCGTGTTAAAAGTATTAACTTTATTAAACTACAATTAAATGCAGATTACACACAGCACTTACAGCCCATAAGGTGTATAGATCGTTTAGTTTAAATTTGATGTTTTTTTAAATACATTTTGTGATTCCTCTCTTCTTCCTCTTCCTGTGAGACTGGTGGGGCGGCGCCCTAGCGCCCCCTATGGACGAGCCGCCACTGCTGTAAAGGCCAGAGAGACCTAACCAGGCAAGCATCCTATATATGTGAATATATAGTCTGGCCATGACCCATAGACAGATCTCAATTGTGGGGTTGGATCTACGGTTGTCTTTCAAAATGTCTGTGCATGTTATTGGACAACAAACATTGTGACATAATCACTGCTACGTCAGTCAACAGGGCAGTCCGCCACACACTGTCGAAGAAGACGCAAATACGTCCTTTTTATAAATAAAGGACTTAAGTACCTCTATCTGCTCTTGACTCAAAGAAAACCCCAAGTCTAAATAGTTCTAAGTTGATGCCAAAGCTGTTTTAAACGAGCCGCGGCCATCTTGGTTGTTCTGTTTCATTGCATCATCCTGCCCACCAAACCGATAGAGAGCTGACATTGGCATAACACAAAACTGCTCAGGCCAATGGCAGACCTGCTGAGGCTCCAATGGAGCGAGGCTAGACTGACATGCAGAGCAAAATCATTTTGCTTCTGCTACGGTCTATCTAGATTTCTAGGCTAGCAGAGACCCACATGGCAGCACAAGAAGATGCAAAAGGTGAGTTTTGCATAATATGTTCCCTTTAAATTGCCTTTGCAGGTTTCAATGCTCTACTTACACAACTACAAACAACAAATAAGTTATCATGTGAGATAGAACTTTATTATTGCAGGAGCATCATCAGTCCTGCCTATAATTACTGTATGACCCGTCTGTCACATCTAACAAGCTGATCCGAGAGAGAAAATCTGTAATCATCTTTCAAGGTTGGTGTTAATTTGCAGCTAAACACTTTATATTTTTCAGTTTTAGCAAATGAATGTAATGTTTGTGCATAAAATTCAATTAAAAGCGTTGGAATGAATTAGCAGCGCTTTTGTAATTACATATTATAACAGTCTGCAGAATTCAGACAAACAGTAAACATGCTGATGTTTTGATGTCTATCTTGGATTTAGCATAAATCTGATGCAAAGATTGGATTTTTTTTTGTAAAAGAGTAAACATTGCATGATGACTGCTTGAAAAAAAAGAAATGGAATCTAATCATGAGAAACTCTCATACCTGAATCCACCTATACTAACCCATCAAAGCCTGTTAAACAGCCAAAGCATAGAGAACATGTTTCCTGACATCAGTAGTCATGAAGTCTTTGAGCGCCTGGTTCTGTCCCACCTCAAAGAAATCACAACCCCCCAACTGGACCCCCTGCAGTTTGCCTACAGAGCCAACAGATCTGTAGATGACGCAATCAACCTTGCCCTCCACTTCATCCTGCAACACCTAGACTCCTCAGGAACCTATGCAAGGATCCTGTTGTAGATTTCAGCTCTGCATTTAACACAGTCTGCCCAGCTCTCCTCCAGGACAAGCTGTCCCTGCTGAACATGCCCAACCCCATTTGCCGGTGGATCACAGACTTCCTGACAGAACCACTAGCATCGGAATCCCCCAGGGATGCGTCCTCTCTCCCCTACTCTTCTCCCGCTACACCAACTGCTGCACCTCAAGCCACCAGTCTGTGAAGCTGGTCAAGTTCGCTGATGACACCACCCTCATTGGCCTCATCTCAGATGGGGATGAGTCTGCATACAGAGGGGAGGTGGAACATCTGGCATCCTGGTGCAGCAACAACAACCTGGAGCTGACTGTGCAGAAGACAGTGGAGATGATTGTTGACTTGAGGCGAATGCCACCTCCACTGCCCCCATAACACTGACAGACACCCCCATCCTAACCGTGGACTCCTGTCTCTTCCTTGGGACCATCATCACACATGAACTCAAGTGGGACATGTCTATCAGCTCCCTCATCAGGAAGGCCCAACAAAGGATGTTCTGCTACAACTGGGAAAACTCTGCATGCCAACCATGATGATGGTCCAGTTTTATACAGCCATCATCGAGTCAATCCTCACCTCCTCCCTCACTGTGTGGTACGTGGGAGCCACTGCCAGGATCGGATGCAACCTCCCATCAATACACGACCTGTACACCTCCAGGGTTCTGAGACGTGCAGGTCAGATAACAGCTGACCCCTCTTACCCTGGTCATGGACTGTTTGATCCTCTACCTTCAGGGAGGAGGTTCAGGTCCTTACAGAGTAGACTAGAACCTCACGCCAATAAAACAGCTTCTTCCCTTCTGCTGTAGGACCTCTGAACAACCAATAACCGTTTCAACCATATAGATCTGCGCCAGTCACCTATTTTCCTATGAGTGTGATGATTGTATTTCTTTCTATGTATCCTAATCTATATATTGCCTGACTTGCATGTATGTTTGCACCTCGTCACCGAAAACAAATTCCTAGCAGATGAGTCTCTCACCTACGTGACAATAAACCTGATTCTGATTCATAGATTTGTTAAACTCTTGGTTCAAATCTTCTTCCAAACATTTGAAAGGATCTGGAGCGGTAAGCAGCAACCGTGAATGTCTACAACGAAGCATGGAGGTGGCTCCACCATGGTTCGGGGGTGCATTTTAGCTTTAAGCCTAATTTATACTTCTCCGTCTGCGTTGGTACGGAGACACGCAGCGCCATTTTGCGTCGACGCAAGGGCTGTCGGACAGGCTCGCCAAGGGTGACAGAGACATGCCCCCAAAAATAACTGTCCGTCGAGCGCCACGGAGAGCGCAAGCCTGTGATTGGTCAGGACACCACTTCCTTGAAATACGTCAACAGCACTGCCATTGTCGACTCAAAAAATAAAGAGAGCTGAAGATATTTAGCGGCAGACACGGAGCAGGTTGAAGAACGCCTCGCGGAAAAAGTTCGAAAATATTAAAGTTTATTCACCCGTGACTGAAGGAGCACAAAGATACGCAGCGAGCGTTTTATTCATGGACGGAAATGACGAAAAATGTGGGTTTAGAGGTGCCGACCGCAGGAAGAGGTGGAGAATGAGGGACAAATTCGTCCGTGTTAAAAACTCTCTAAAATACATTAAAACAATGTAAACACAGTAGTAAATACACTATCGTGGACCGGATACGTGACTGTAATGGTGGCAGCATACCCCAGAAAAGTGCTACGCCCTCTGCTGTCCAAGCGGGTGCAAAGCAACCCCCCCCCAGCCAACGGAGAAGTATAAACATAAAACGTATCCGTCAACGCGTAATGCGTCTCTAGCCCGCGGAGCTCACGGAGAAGTAGTAGAGGGAGGAAAAGTTCAGAGCAACATTAAAGTAAATGCAAATCTAGAAAAGTACTGTTTAGTTTAGATCCATCATGCAATTCCCAGTGCTCAAAATTTCCCCGATATCCAAATATAGGAACACAAAGGGTTATTCCCTAAGAAAAGTAGAATATGTTCAATTATACTCTGATATTTAAACATTACCCATTCCAACAGGGAACACAGACTTGCAACCACAGAATGAAGTTGTGGTATGTTTGATAATAAATCTAGAATTAGCTTCCCGTCATTCCACTTGTGGCTAAATGTACTTAAATTATCCATCAGGCTGTATCAGACACTCTGCTTGTCATATAATCAAAATACCACATCTGTATAATTACACCCACGCTCACTATGTACACAGCGTGTCACAACTAAACATTAATTCTAAGCTCCATATTTATGTAAGGAGTATACAGAGCTAATGTTAGAGTAAAGAACCCCGTTATGTTGCAGTAATAAGAAGTTCAATCACTGCACCGAGTCCTATCTGCAGTCCGTACAGTGGAAAACACATGTCACTGAAACACAAAGCAGAGCCACTCTGCAGGGCTGAGTGTGTACTATCAGAGGCAGCAGCCGCCGTTCCAGACGCGCCTCGATGACCACATTGTTTTTGTATCTGGTCACTGCTCCCTCTTCCTGGTTCCAAAACAAACGGGCTTTGATACAGAACCCGCTGGTCTCCAGTCCAGTCTCATGCTTGCAGACCAGCGTGCATTCACAGGATAATGTTGAATGACAGCTTGTGAGGAGGAAAAATAAATGCCGGAGAAAAGGAAACGGATCAACAGGATGTGGGTGCAACGTGTGAAAGGCTGCAGGTACTCTCCAGATGGATTCCTTGCATAAAAATACATCACTGGTATATTTTTGAATCACCGTGTCCAGTGGATCACAGAGAACATATGCTGATGGAGCACCAGAGAAGGAAGTGCCAAAACAGCAAACTATTAATGAAGAAGGGAATTTTTATTTTGCAACAATGCTGACATGAGTTTTCACGCGGACCACGCTCAAGGAAAGAGGCCAAATCAGCAGCTGTCCAAAAGCAAATCCATTAAACGCCAGTGATTTATAAGGAAGTGGATCTAAGAAGAGCAGATATTGGAAACTAAGGGAAAAGCAGCTATTAACTAAATGAAATAAAAATGTTATCTCTTATTAACTGTATTGTGCTTTAACTGACATTAATGAATTAAATCCAGTAAAAAGACTCATCCCAGAATCCCCCAACACATCTTTTTGCTTGGACCAAAAACAGTCAGAACCACTCCGTGCTGCTGTAAAGTATTGATGTAGTGAGGCTTTAAGACAGGTAAAAGAGGGTGGGTGGTGATAAACAGATCGCTGCATCCATCTGAGATGGAAAGACAGAACGCTGGTGTTCTGAAATCATTCTTAAATGTGTGATTCTCAAAATCTTAAAGGTCTCATTCTCATTTATTACAATAAATCAGCTGTGAGTCATTTTCTGTGGGAAGAAGCTCTGGCATTCCTGTTTCAGAGAGTAGAAGTTAGTTGGAGGAGTGAGGGGTGGAAAATGGTAGGATTAAGAGTTTTACTCATTATTATTCATGATATGAAAATGTCTTGCCTCTGATAGGCTAAAAGTAACGCAACTCTTCTGCTGCCTTTATTTGCTCTTCTATATCGGATTAAAAAATGCTACGGTCATGTTTCACCTCCACAAATAAGACAAGTCTGAACGTGTTCCGCCGTGTTGTGGAGTTGCTAATGGCTAGCTTCCACTACGTGCGCTGCTCTCTTCTGAATGAATCCTAATATTGCCTGTTATGTAGAAAACACTGGGTGTTTCTCAATGTCAAGGAACCTCGCCTTTTAACCAGCTCCGGTGGCCTAGTGGTTTGAGTGTCCGCCCCAGGACTGGGAGATCGGGGTTCGAATCCCGGTGAGGTCATACCAAAGACTTTGAAAAAATGGGACCCAATGCCTCCTCGCTTGACACTCAGCACTGAGAGGTTGGATTGGGGGGTTAAACCACCAAATAGTTCCCGAGCGCGGCCGTGTCTGCAGCTCACCGCTCCCCACGGGGATGGGTCAAATGCGGAGGACAATTTTCACCACACACCAGTGTGTGTGTATGACAACTGATGGCTTTAATCTTAATCTTGATGCCTTGGTTCTGCCCTGGTTGCCTAGAAGATACGTCATCAAGAATTGACAAGGCGTGTTCCAATGTTATACAGGCGTTTGTCCTCAGTTTGTTAGCCGTTTAGCTAGCTGACCAAGGAGGTGTCTTGTTGCCTTCTCTCGGTCAAAGATTTCTCAAAAGGATCACGGATCAGGAGCCGGCAGCAGCTACTTTGGTGGAAAATTTCCAGTTTAAACGTAAACAACTAATTGTAGCTATTAGGCTTATATGTAAAATGTTTAGATCCAAAGCAGTTATCTATGGTTGGTTAGTTGCTTAGTAGTTGCAGCTTCGGTGGCTAGCAGATACTAACTCGCTTACACATTTGATTGAACCAATATATAAACGATTAAAACAGTAAAAGGCTTGTTATACGTCTATATTGAAACTTAGCATTACTATGAAGGGCAGGACGTAAACAGAGCGCGTAAGCAAAAGGCGGACTCTGGGCAGCCGCGGTCATGTGAGGAGTCTGTTCCATTGTTTTCTTTGACCAAGGAAGGACAGTGTCCTCATAAGCAAGGTGCCTGGCCTACCAAGACAGTGCCTTGGTAGGCCAGGCACCTTGACATTGAGAAACACCCACTGGCTTTTTCTGTCTCGATCATTTTTCCATCAGATTCCTTTACGCCGCTAATGCAGGTGATGGGGGTGAAAGAAATTTTTCAAGATCAGCATGTATGTGGAACTCAGAGTGACGATCATATCTCAAAAGATAAAAATATTACACGGTGTTCCCGTGAACGAGACCTTTAAAGAGAAATAGCTGTATTACGCTAGTAGTAGTTTAACACTAGAACTCCCAGAATTGTAACTTCCCTAGAATTCCCACGAACAGTCAATTTGACGGCTGTCATTTTGGCCATTAAATGCAGGCTGATGATGACGTTGTAGCGTAAAACGGTTCAAGTGCGCTATTAATTAACTCTTTATGGATGTGTGAACCTAATAATAAGGTCAGAAAATATCATTTTAATCCAAACCTTGAAAAGAAGTCTCTCTATTGTTCGCTGGGTGACCAACGCTGCTCCTTTCTGCGCGGGGGTGGGGGGAGATCGTCCTCCGCGTTGCTGTCAGAGTCTCAGCTGCGTCTACTGACCAGTTTTCATCAGCTTTCCCCTCTCTGCCTGAAGCAGTATCATTTCTAATGCTTGTTTCACTGAGAACGTTCGTCTAAAAGCCGTTTTAGCAGCTATTTTACACGGAGTTTGAACGGAGTGAGCGTGCGCAAGCTGAAAAGTTGGTTGCTTAGCAACGGTGGCGCTGTCTGTCATCCGCGGGAAAAATTTACCATGTAAACAATAGAGCCGTCAGGCTGACGGCTTCTGGGAGACAAAGTAAGAAACAACCATATTTCTTTTTTAATACATTATTTTATGGAAATTATAACGCAAAATTAAAGGGCACACATAGACAGGAAAAGTCAGTAAGTCAGGACAACATGAGAGCCATCTAACTAAAGGTATTGAATATCAAAATATGAAAACAGTCAAAATGACTGCCTTGGGAGTTCTAGTGTTAAGAAGGAGCTGGTTACTGATCTGGGGGTGAAGCTGGATATGGACTCATAAATGGAGTGGTGCACTCTTGTTTGTTCCATCTTCGCCACCCATCCAGGATCAAGCTGCCAGAGTCGCGTGCACACTTGAAGACGGTAGTCCATGCTTTTTTACTCCACAACTAGACTACTGCAACTCCCTTTATTCAGGAGTTAGTAAGACTGCACTAGTCCAGCTCCAGCTTACCCAAAATGCTAAAGCTAGACTCCTGACAGGCACCAGAACACGGGGACATATCATGCCTGTCTTGGCTACTTTACATTGGCTTCCAGTTTGATTTAGAGTCAGGTTTAAGATGCTTGTCTGTTTTTAAATCCCTGCAGGGTAGCGCTCCAACCCATCTGTCTGATTTACTCACTCGATACAACGCTTCATGTTCACTTAGGTAGTCACTTCATGACTTACTAGTCGTTCCACGAGTGAAATGCACGACTAGAGGAGGAAGGGCTTTCTTGGTCTTGGCCCCCAAGCTGTGGAATGACCTTCCCCTCAAGGTCAGACAAGCACCTTCACTGCCAGTTTTTAAGAGTTGGATAAAGACTCGCTTTTATGCTTTTAACCTATATTTTTTTAGACAACCGAGTTATCCTTTATCCCGTTTTATTCTGTTGTCTTTTGCTTTTTATTTTTTTTATCTATATCTCTGTTGAGGGTCCATTGTTGTTTTAATTTCTTTTTTATGCGTGTTCAGAGCTTTGGTTCGTCCTCTGGTCGATGAAAAGTGCTTCATGAATAAAGTTGATGACGATAGTAATTAAAATAAAACAAACATTTCCTTAAAAATCAGTTTTAGGAAATCCAAATCCTCAACGGACTGCTGCAAGACAGCCTCTAAATGATCTAGATATGCATGTAAACATGCTGCATTTCAAACTGATTTACCTGCAGCAACTCAGACTCCTCTCCGTAAATGCAAATATTGAGGAAATAAGAAGTTGTAATGCTGTCATGAGATTAATTTTTTTAGATTAATTAATTATGACCTGTAATTAATTAATCAATCTAATTATTTTTTTTAATCTCAAATACTAATGGCTGACAAAAGCTCTCATTTTGATGTATTTTTATTTAAATTCATTACATTATTGTGGCAGACTAAAAGATTAATATATATAAAGTCATTTATTGTTTAACAGACTTCTAAACTTTCCTTTTCCATCACCAAGGCAGAATAATACTGTGCTCTTTTGTCAGTCTGGAATAATTAGAAATGAAAAATAAAACATCAGGTCCATATAGAATAATCTAAGTTAACACATCAAGGAACACTTTTGTGAGCAATGCAAATAGTGATCACAGAACTTGTTACTAAAACATTTATCTAAAATTAAAATAGACCTGTTATTAAAGTGCTGTAAGTTAGCATATCAACACTGACAGTTTATCATAAAATATTACGCTTTTTCACAATCTGACATGTGGTATGGCATGATAGTTAAATATAAATACATAAAATAAATAAAATCATTAAAATAAAAAATTCCAACAGGTAGGCTAGAAAAGTCCCAGTAAAGTTAGATTAAAAATGAGATTAATGCGATTAAAAATAATAGTGCACTAAATGTGGCTGTGATTAATTAATCTCAATTAATGCAATATTCTGACAACCCTAAGAAGTTGCCTATGATGCCAGATTTCACCTGAGAGACATTATACTCTGTTGTTTAAGAATGACTCAACAAAGCAGATGCGTTCCAAGCAGCACGCAGATCCACTTCCTACTGTGAACACATCATGAAATATGGTTACCAGCTGTTGGACCTTCTAGTAGGTCCCATTTCACTGCAGCACATCTGAGAAGCTCAGAAAGTCTCAAAGGACGCGACAACAGTGAAATATGGCTAACCTAGTTCCGTACGGCACGATTAAATCATCTGTGGCAGAAAAATAAATAAATAAAAAGCACGTATTATCGCACAAAACTCCCATCTTCACTCATCTGCTAAAGTCTTGGCAGTTAATCAATGATTAGTGATCTCTTTTTTTTTTTTTTAAATAATACAAAAACAATCAACCTAATTTCACTATATTGATCCTTAGCTCAATGAATAGATGATAAAATGCATCACTGCAGTGCTAAAAGCTGTTGAACACTGGCCCTTCTTACCCTGCAGCAGCGCATCACGTTCTAGCTGGATGAGTAGTGTCCATCCTGCCAACAGTGCACTAAATATTCATTACATTGATGGAGAAGAGGTGAAAGGAGGGGTGGCGGCGTTTCCAACAACACGTGCAACAGGAACCAAGCTACCGTGAACACGCAACAGGACCGGGCGCTGGTGAAAACTCCAGCAGCAGAAACAATAAAAAAGTGTCTGCCTGGAAGGAATTACTTAATTCGAGGTTGTAATCGGCCAAAAATGTGAGTGTGTCGCCAAGTGCAGAAGTGTGTGCGTGTTTAGGGTTGAAATTGAGGCTCGCCCTGCTGTGATGTGGCAAAGAGGAGCTGCTTTGCTAAAAAGGAGAGGACAAAGACGCATATTTTTTTCCTTTCACCTTTCCCCTGGGAGAAATGAAACACACCCCGGGGGGGCATCATGGAAGCACCGGTGGGTGCAGCCACCGTACGGCGAGCCGCGGCGTTCTGAATCTTCTCAAGGCGGTCAGCGTCCTCTACCTGACAGTTTGCTCCCCGTAGCACGCAGCAGGAAGACGGGGACTGTTTAAGGAGGACGGTAAATGTCTCTTCTTGTCAATAACACCAGCTGTGGCTGAGCCACACCAACAGGGACCTGTTTTATTAAAACTGTGAGATAATCTACCGTTAATGCTGATTTACAGCTCAGGCCCCAACATGAATCAAGTCCCCTAAACGCTGGACTCAACACTTCCCAAAATGCAGCTGAGCAGCAACCTTTAGTATCCAACACCCTCATCATGCTGTAATCCAGCACTTAATCTCTAAAGGCGTCTTTGCTGTGCTTTTATGAAGCCCAAACTCAAATGTTTTATATTATTTTGTGTATTTTTTTTTGTTTATTTGTGTAACAAATCCAGGCTGAAACTGCAAACCAGCAGGAGACAAAAACATTTATTCCCTCAGACTTTCAAATAAATCCCTCGAATGACTGTTTTCTTCTTGTTAAAGCGAAGTAAGAACCACGCTATCTCATCAGTGACATCACAGAACTAAATCTAACTCCACTGTTTCATCTCTTCAACAGTTTAATGCGAACACACGGAGACAACGGGGGAAACGGAGACATACGGCGATGGAGGGAGACTGCAGGATCCCCTGATATTTGAGCCAGTCTAAAAATAAACCCTCTGTTGGAGGCAGACAGACGCTACGAGCTGTTAAAGATTCAGGAAAAAAACGAACAAAAACTGCATTTATTGACTTTGCTCAAAGCTGAATAATTAGAGGAGGTCAGTATTGGCATTAGGTGTCTATATGGATCACATCAGTGTTAAAGAACAGTACTGTACTCAATATGAAGCCTTTTTATCTACGCCTGACAGTAATTTTGCCCTCTATTTACCCATCAGTCATTGGCATGAAGGATTTTTGACTTAACTTAGAGTAAGTCTGTAAATTTATGGTGCTTTAGAGGTGAGATGCACTGAGAAACGTATAAAACCTGTTCTCAGTCACTGAGTTTCACACGCAGGCTGAATGTGAAAATAATCTACCCATATTTCCTGCATTAGCTGCCGAAAATAGAAAATAGACGGGGAAACACTCGGGTCATAAAAAGCCAGTCAGATCTACATCACACTGAAAATTAACATTCATGGACTCACCCATCTTGACTCACGACGGGGAAGGCTGTTGTTGGTTTAGCGTCCAGGAAACAGCAGATAATGCCTCTGGCTAGTAGAAGCTAACCGTTAGCATTAGCAACTCCACCACACAGCAGAACTCCTCCAGGCTTGTGTTATTTGTGGAGATAAAACATCAACGTTGCAGAGCAGACAGAGTCAGTGGTAGAGTCCATGAAAGTTAAGTGACAGTGTGACGTAGATCTGTCAGGCTTTTCTAATCCTAGAGTTTCACCATCTATTTCCTATCAGAAGCTAATGCAGGAGATAGGTGTAGGAGACTATTCTCAGGTTCAGCCTGCATGAAAAACTCAGAGTGACCCATTAGAATCAGAAATAATCATTAAAAATGTTTTTTTTTAGTGGGGGTTAGGGTTAGGGTCTTATAAGCCCGTATGGTCGGAGTACTTGTTGAGCATGACATGTTAATAAACTCTTCATTAATTTATTAATTCATTCGTATAGAAATAACAAGTATGCCCTCTTTAAATTACCCACAGAAAAGCATTAATCCTTCCTAATAAACTAATTTACTCTTAGAGGAAGTGTTTGACATGAACTCACCTTTCCACTGGAGGAACCAGAGAGTTTATCCACCGTCAGTCACAGTTTACTCCACAACTGCACCTAAAGAATGAAAACAGAGTAGATTCATACAAACTGAAGAGGCTCAATAATACTCATTGACATTTTTTGAGGAATTGTAAAAAGTCAACCTGAAACCGCCTAAATCAGGGCCGAGACACCTTCAGGCAGCCAATAAGACGTCACAAATCACTGCAGAAAACTGCCGGCCCCCACCCTGTTGACCCTGCCGACGGCATCGCAACGGAAAGCAACGACTGCGGCAACATCACAACACTGCAGTGTTAAGAAAGGGTGACGGGAGGACGACAAGATATCTGAAGGCTGTGGGAAAAGGAAGCAGATGCTGCCCTATTGTCCACTCACATTAGTAATGTGACTCCATTACCACAGAAACAGGAGCACAGGAGCATCATGGCGACAGAGAAAAGGAGGTGACAGAGGTTTAGCATGGACTGAGATGAGTGACAGGCTTCTAAATAAATAACGATCAAGTTACTCGTCTCACACGACCAGCATAACCATTCCTGCAACCTGGAAAAACACACGAGTCCAGCCCTCGAGTTCTCTGGTAGACTGAGAACATCCATCTATTTCCTGGCAGGAACGGGAAACATCACTCAAAAGCAGCTCAAGGAGCATCCTAATTGCTTGAAAAGATTTCCTTCCTTATCCAAATGTCTTTCATTCACGCCCGATTACAAAGAACTGGATGACTGAACCATGGTCAGGGAACGGCTAAAGGAATATGACAACCATCCAGTCCAAACTCCCCAGATGCCAATCGGATCGAGCATCTATGGCACAAAGATGACTGATGTAAACCCTCAGAAGCCCAAAGCCGCCACCCACAGGACCGGCTGCCAACATCCAGTCACCAGAAACCACAGGACATGCCATGCCCCACTGGTTCTGAGCGGTTTGGATGGGAATAGATGAGCAATGTAACACATATACTGGTTTAAATGTTGGCTGGTTGAATGTTTTGCATGAAAATCTGGATTACAGGGTAAAACTTCAAAATCTGCACATATTCACACTGCAAAGAGACCGCATGTTCATTAAAAAAACGCTTGTAGACTAAAGCCATATGGTCTCCTCCTCCTGGACAGATGGGCACCTTGGTGGGAAGGAAAAAGCACACCACCGTCTACTCTTCTTTCAATATCTCAGAAGTGTGTATGTGTCTCTCTGCAATCTGTATTCAAGACATCCACCGAGGTGCTTCGCATGTCTCTGAGCTGCCATGAGGATTTCACCGGAGCAAACTTCCACAGAAATGTTTCAAAGAAAAAGTTAGAAACTGCAATAAAAAAAAGATATCTGTCTTGGAAAATGGAAAATGTGGTAAATGTCTAAACAACATCAGTCTCTATTTCCATACATATTAAATGGGTTATAGAAAAACTTTTTTTTTTACAATTGGAAAGACTCGTTTCCCCCCCCCCCCACTCAGCCAGGACATGAATAATTAATGAGCTGCGTGTTGATTGGCCGGTTTACCCTGATTGCTCTATGACGCCTCCCGAAGCTAGAAACTCTGTGTACAGCTATGTACACAGCATCCAGATACATCCATAGCTAGTCTACTGAGTTATCTGGGAGTCATTAAAAGTCTGGATGTTCGCGTACGTGTGATTTGGAATCGTAGGATGGCCAAGGAAGGTCCCGCCTTTCTCTCCTCTGATTGGCTGGAAGGGCTCTCCTATGATTGGTTATTTCATGTAACAGCAAACCGTCTTCCCTCGCTGCAGGTTTTTATGTCTGCAGCCAGATCTTGAGGAGTTTTTTTAAGAACATGTGAACTTAGAGCTATAATAACCATTCTGTCCTGTTTTACAACATATCAAGTTTAGTTTCTTTTATAAAAGAACCTGAAAAACATCAAATGTGAACTTGCAATAAATCTTGTTGCATTTATCACACTGTTTGATTGACTTTATATCTGTTGGCTCTCAAGCATTGAGGTTATCTTATTACTATAGGCTATGTTATGTATTCACTTTCATAGGTTAAGGCTGTTTGCAGGTTAGGACACATCTCATCATCTGTTTAAATGTGTATCACTTAATTGAAATTTAATCCAAAGCTGATATGATTTAGACCTATTTTTCACCAGTTTTCATTATTCTAGAAGAGAAACAGACCTGCTGCACACAGCTGGGCAAAATAGGACAGTTTTGTTATATTTCATACCAGGTAAGGCACTCATAGCCTATGTACACCACTAACCTCAATGCTTGAGAGCCAACAGATAGAAAGTAAATCCAACAGTGTGATAAATGCAACAAGATTAATTATAAGTTTACATTTTACGTATTTCAGTGTTTTTTATAAAAGGAACAGAAAAAAATATTTTCAAAACAGAACAAAAAGGTTATTATAGCGCTATAGTCGCATTTTCTTTACAAAACTCCCCAAAACAGCTGTTCTGTTGGTGGCAGGAGGACAGTCTGCACTTGGCGAGGGAAGACGGTTTGCTGCTAAATGAAATAGCCAATCATAGGGGAGCCGTTCTAGCCAATCAGAGGAAAGAAGGGATCTTCCTTGGCCATCCTACGATTCCAAATTACGCTCCCCGTACACCCTGGAACTTTACACATGTGCTGCTCTATCATTCTTCTTTGTTATTTTCCTCTCATCCAACAAGGACGTTAGCAGTAGCTCGAACTAGCATTGTTCTGCTGTTGGCGGTGATGCGCGGGTTGTCTTCCAACCCGCGGGTACCGCAGGATGAGAGGAAAATAACAAAGAAGAATGATAGAATTTTGGCCCCCTTTGGTGTCAAAACTCACGTTTAAGATGTGCATTTTGGCGGATATAACGCGCGTTTAGAACACGCACTTTTTTTATCCCTTTGGGTTGCCATATATGCCGTAAAGCAACACCCAGTCAGTACTTCCGGTAGTGCGGTAAACAGACGTGGGACCCCCCAACACTATCACAGGTACGAAAATTAACATAATAGATGATAGTTTGATGCCAAAACTTCACAAAAAAGCATAATTTTAAGGTGTAAAAGTTGCGGAATGTTGCTTTAAAACATAACGTGCAGATAACCTCCGACCCTATGACGTAGGCACATACAGAAAGCGCCAGCGAAGTGCGCTCCAAGCAGGTGGCAGGCAGCCACATCAACAAAACGATGGACGTTTATTTTGGATGAAATTCGTTTGGGAGTTTACATTCTTAAAAGAAAGGAGGGACAACCTAATCGCGTGTTTGGGAAAGATTCAGCGAGGTAAGAAGCTCAATATTATGACGTGTCTTTAATGAGGCGGGGGCGGGGCGACGCGGGTTGTAAAACAAGACAAAGTGATGCAGGACTGTTTGGTGCGGGTCAGACTTTTGAAATCTGCGGTACCCACCTCATTAATCCCCACCAACATACAGGTGAAACTCTAAAATTTAGAATACGGTGCAAAAGTTCATTTATGTCAGTAATTCGGTCTAAAACGTGAAACTAACAAATGAGATGGACTCATGGCATGCAAAGACTTTTTGGTACATTTGACACACCAAACTGCATATATTCAACCAACAAGGTAAACGCAGTTTTGGATTCCAGAACAACTTTAATATTGTTAAACTTCCAACATGTCTGTAAAAGATTTGCATTTGGCCTACATGAACAGAGAAGAACAAAGAAATGATCGGTATCTTTGGCCCTACCAGCTTTTTCTGGATTTTTGTTTGTTCGTGTGGTTGAAACGAAGCATAAACAGATAAATAAAACCAAAAAAGGT
Organism: Aphyosemion australe; assembly: GCA_006937985.1. Lineage (NCBI taxonomy): Eukaryota > Metazoa > Chordata > Actinopteri > Cyprinodontiformes > Nothobranchiidae > Aphyosemion > Aphyosemion australe. The sequence goes on along the minus strand of SSNS01000239.1, from coordinate 476,731 downwards.
CAGATGAAACAAAATCAATGTAAAAGAGCTTGGGTTGGTTTATGCTAAATCTGAATCAAATCTGTTGCATAAGTCACCCGCTAGTTGCTATGAGTCACCTTGTTATTCCTCCCTCTTGTGTCTTTTTGACCGAAGAATGCGAGCGAGGTGGAGGACGAGCTTCACGAGCACACACACACTGCCTCGTCTCTAAGGACACCAGCTTACCCTACTACTAATTTAACTCCTGTGAATGCATCAGTTTGAGTTTAACAGCACTCAACCACTGCTGCAACTCCTCGGGGAATTCTCCCTTGCCTCTCGAACAAATATCAACCAAAGAAAAAATAAAAAGCAGAAAGTGTTGCTTGAACAAATAAAGATGTGTGCTGTGAAACATAGAAAAAGTGAGAACCTGAGTTGACCTTTTCATTCTACCCAAGCACAAAGAAAACCCCACATTATGTGGTTAATCCTGACAGTTCTCTTCACAGAGAGGCCAAGCCTCAGACAGATAGCTCCTATTGGAAACACTTTTTATTTTCCAGCGAGTTTCTTATGAAGTGTGGCTGCAGTTTCCACGTGAGCAGCCAAACACTGTGGCAGACGTCAATCGAAACAAATGAAAGAAAACAACTGGCAAGCAATTTACCGTTAATGAATCAGGAACAAAACAGAAACAGTTTTCAGAGTAAGCTTTGCCCACCATATGGATTCCCAATAAACTACTCTCAAGTGCCAACCACTCTTAATGAAGCCTGACTGCTAATCCTAATTTTGAACAGTGTGAATAACCCCACTTTCAGAGAAAGAAAAAGGTCATTTTCATTTCTACCACTCATTTGGTACTGGCTAGAAACTCAAAGCAAAGTTGTCCTCAGTATCTTTTCCAGTTAGTTGTTGATAGTTGTTGCAACCAAAGAACAAAGGGACTGGAATATTTGGTTAGATGAGTTTAGACTCACTGCTGCAGCCAAAATAGTAACAAACACAGTTTAAGTGATCCAGTATCTCACGAAGATAATAACAGAAGATGTTGCATGGATCAAACTGATAAATATTTGCAGAAAGGTTGACTTTGACCAAAAACACATGATGGATTTTGTCCTTTTTTGGTTTCCATATTAGTACTTCAAATATTTTGGCCATAAATTTTAATTCCAGGAATCTTTTTAAAAATTTTATTGATGTAAATACATAATTTTTACAACCTTGCAGAACTTTTTGTATCTAATCGTATGTCTAAATGCCTTATTTAATTTTTTTGTTTGTTGCTGTTTCTATTAGTCGTGTTGCAGCAATTAACCGGTTTGACAATTAACCGCAGAGTGAAACACAGGTTGGAAAGGGGAAAGCCATTTTAACTAGAGATGTTCTGATCACATTTGTTTGCTCCCAATCCGAGTCCGAGTCATTTGATTTTGACTATCTGCCGATACCGAGTCCCGATCCAATACTTCAGCAAAGCATTAAAATAAGAAGAAAAAAGGGAAAACACGTCCAAGTTTTCCTTTAATTTTTATATTATTATAAACACAGAGAGAGTCTCAGTCGCAGACCGGCTTCTCCGCCATCCTCCTTGCCAGAGATCATCACGTTTGATGTCATACATAATGCTGCTCTCCACTGCCAGGATTAAAGCCATGAAAAGCACTTCTCAAAAGATACCGGTAAGCCATCAGGTCATGTGTACAGACAAGATAAGAAATCACATCTCTACAATAGACTTTTATTTTGACAATTACCGGACGTTTTACGCTGATATTGTGCCCGATTTCCTGTCTAGTCCTATGGTAATTGCGGAAATTGACGCATCCCAGAAGCAGCTTGCAGCAAAAATACAACCCAATCCTATCTTTAGCAGCACGGCGAGCTGCTTCTGGGACATGCCTGAAACGTTCTGTGCCGCTACCAGTTTGGATCAGCCCCACAGCCTCTTTTATAAAACAATGTCGCCAATTTGCCAAAACACTGAGGCGGCATCTGGGAGCGTATGGTCATTTATAAGTGGTCAGACCGTGGCAGTAATGTGGCACAATCGTGTCCTTTTTATAAAAAATTACGCAATGGCGGTATGAAGGGGGTATGGGGGCGGTTTCTGCGTTGTCACGGACTTCCATTTATCTTGGACACGTAACCTGCTTTTTATTGCAATCAAAGCCCTCCTTAGGTTTTTTTCACAAGCAGCTCCTAAAGGTGTCTGAGCGCCAGCTCTAACGGAGCAAAGCTCCTGGAGCTCTGCATCGTTCTAGTTTACTTTCTCAGCTGATTCTGTTTAAAAAAGCGAAACTTATGCCCGTGTTTACTTTCATTCTCAATATAGTTTCCGGCCGGAGCTCGGCATTAATTCATCACGTGATCATGACACCACCCTCTGTTGCGCCAAGGTGTAATGTGCGTTCACAAGTCCGGCGTAGCGGTGATATTACTACCAAGCATGGTGGCATGAATGCCGCAAAATTCTCGCATCACCTTGCCGCCACGGTGTGTTCATAAAGCCTACTGCATAGTGAAAGCATCAGCGGTGCGGAACGGCAGCGGAACGTCGCTGCTTCAAATAGAATCCATTATAGTCTATGGGGGTGACACAAACCAGCCGCACCGCAGCAATTTCCAGACGCGTCCCAGAAGCGGCACGCCGCGCCGCTGAAGATAGGAATAAGTTCTATTTTTGCCATGTGCCGCTTCTGGGATGTGTCAATTTCCAGTTAACATAGGGCTAGACAGGAAATCACACTCGGTTTCAGTGTAAAATGCCCGGTAATTTTCAAAATAAAAGTCTATTGCAGCGATGCGGTTTCATATCTATGTAGATTACGTCTATTTGTGTGACCTCACGGCTTATTTACTTAACGCATCTTTCTAGAAGTGCAGCGGCGTCTTTTTCATGGCTTTAATCCTGGCAGTGGAGAGGAACAACATGATATGACATCAAACAGCGATGTCACACATGATTTCCTTCTTTTTGGTTTAACGGCGGATGACATAAACAAATCGTGTCCTTTGAAGTCTCGAGTGATCTTGTGATCTCACGAGTCAAGCTAGGAGAATGGCGGAAGTCTCGAGGGATTTTGTGATCTCGTGGCAGTGAAGCACTGGCAAGCAGCAAAAATCGCTGGTGTCTTATAAAAAGGGCTTATAATGGATTCTATTTGAAGAAGCGACGTTCCGCTGCCGTTCCGTGCCGCTGATGCCTCCAGTGTGGACTCGGTTTAAGTGTACAAGTAAACAAACTGCAGCTTTCAGTTGCAACAATGACGAACAACAGAAGGAGTTCCCTTCAGTCATCCACAAACTCAATAGAAAAGAGGCAATTATTCCTTCTACAGGATAGTTTATGAATTTATGGGTAATGGCCCTTTAAATGCTATGTCTCAATCTCTGAACATGACAACTCTGCTAAGTGTCAAAAGTCAAACTGACAAGCCAGGTGAAGCTGTAGAGGCGACAGGTGACGACAACAAACCTCAGCAGATTTCAGCTTCGTTATGCAGTCTGTGTGACAGCTAATGGGTTTTTTTAAGCTGTTTGCTGTCAAAAAGCAGCTTCTTTAAGCGAAGTTAGGGATTAGGTTGGAAGTCACACACTGGAAAAGTTTGTCAGGCAGAAGGGAATGACTCACTTTCACTCACACTGAACTCTGCTGTAAAGGTGAATTTGGGAAATTAACATCAAGTGTCTCCAAAAATAGCAGCTCAGTGGCCCACAAAAAATGGTTAAAACGTGTGTTACTGAGTGAATGAGGCAGGCAGACAGACACGCTCAGCAAATTTAGATTGGGTACTCTGAAATATGGTTGAATAATTGACAGGAGCTTTGAATAATATCCCTAATAAAGTTCTCAGGGTGAAATTTCTCCACCAATAGGATCAAAGCAGCCGTGAACGCAACACTGATGCAACAACAAGTTTATTGCATCAAATCAGGGGTGAATTAATTATTTTTAATAGTAAAATTGTCCAAGTATAAAAACAGAAGTGAAGACTCCCAATCTTTTTATAAAACACACCATCTCAGCACTCTGTCTCCAATCACACCCTCCCCTCTCCAAACCATCTGCTTTGGTTTTTCTTGCTTGCTCAGACTAACTTGTCACTTGTCTGACACCTCTGTTGACAGCCTTGTGCATCTCACCAGCTCTCAAAACAGAAAAACATGCCAGCTGACACCTGACAAGAAGTGTCTTTTGCCTCATGTGATTCTCCATTAAATGACCAACCATCAGTTTAGGGAGTAGGAAGGAACATTTTAAGTGTTACTAGCAAGAAATAGTAATTTTATTAGTTAATGGCATCTCTATGACCTGACTGGATTTGTTAAATTGTCAGATGATTGTGAAGAGAGAGATGAGTTGGAAGGCGATACAAACGGCCAAAATTAGTTTTCTCTGCAGGGTGTCCGTGCTCTCCCTTAGCGATAGGCTGAGAAGCTCTGTTGCTAATTAGGTTGGTTGCTAACTTGCAAATTAGCCTAAAGAAGCAACTCTCTCTCTTTGTCGTCAGCCACAACGTGCTTCCGTTTAAGATGTTTGTGGATCACTGTCATAATGTCATGGAAGGCAGACTCTACCTTGCATGTTTCTCTTGAAATTTTATAAAATGCTTCCAAACATTCATGCTCCGTCGCCGGTTCGCCATGATACTGTTGTTTGGGCTTTTCCAGAGATGCCATGGCTGACTCTGAGTGCCACTACTGCACATGTGCGTCAAGGGCAGAAAGGTAGACAAAGCAGCAGAAGGTACAGCGGCAGGTTTGAGAGAAAAACAAAGCTTCAAAATATTAACGATGACGTTGATTATTACATTTTGGTAGTGAATATAGTCGTGACTAATCAACTAATCTTAGTAGCACTAGTCACACTCGTTTGTCCTTGAAAATTGGACTAAGACAACCCAGCGTATTAGATATCCCTGATTTATGAGAGGTCCCGACATGCGTCCAAGCAGACCAACACACCCCTAACACACCACACCCATCAATCTAACTATCCATCTCCCTCCGCTTATCCAGAGTCGGGTCGCGGGGGCAGCAGCCTAAGCAGAGAGGCCCAGACTTCCCTCTCCCCAGCCACTTGGGCCAGCTCCTCTGGGGGAAATCCTAGGGTGTTCCCTGGCCAGCCGAGAGACATAGTCCCTCCAGCGTGTCCTGGATCTCCTCCCGGTTGGACGTGCCTGGAAAACCTCACCACAGAGGCGTCCAGGAGGCATACTGACCAAATGCCCGAGCCAACTCAACTGGCTCCTCTCAATGTGGAGGAGCAGCGGGTCTACTCTGAGTTCCTCCCGGATGACCGAGCTTCTCACCCTATCTCTAAGGGAGAGCCCAGACACCCTGTGGAGAAAACTCATTTCAGCCGATTATGTCCACAATCTCATTTTTTCGGTCACTACCCAAAGCTCGTGACCATAGGTGAGGGTTGGAACGTAGATCGACCGGTAAATCGAGAGCTTTGCCTTCCGGCTCAGCTCTCTCTTCACCACGACAGACCGGTACAACGCCCGCATCACTGCAGACGCAGCACCAATCGATCTCCTGATCGATCTTTCCCTCACTTGTGAACAAGACCCCGAGATACTTAAACTCCTCCACTTGGGGCAGGACCTCGTCCCTGACCTGGAGAAGGCATTCTACCCTTTTCCGACTCAAGACCATGGTCTTGGATTTAGAAGAGCTGGTGTCAGAGCTTGGTCCGCAGTGACGGCAGTAAGTCGGGCTTGTTCCCGGTGAGACCACACCGCACATGGCAGGAATATCTGATACAATTATTTTTAGAGCAATTACGGTAATCAGGCGCATCCTTAAGATGGTCCAAAGAAGAGAATCGGGTGAAATATCACCCAGGCATTAGAAGGTAGAAAAAAGTCAAATTCAGCTAAGTGCATTTAGTGTGATTTAATTTGCTGAGACAGCTCATAAAAAGCACAACTAACTTATCTGACCATGGCATTTAAATATCATTGGTTCAACGCTTCTCTACACCTACGGCGGTAGTCCTCGGTCCTAAATAAAGTTAAGGCTGACTTCCGGAGGAAAACACATAGACCTCATAAATAATTCTCACACCATCAAGAGAAATTAAGTCTACGAGCAACTTGGCCAGTTAGACGAGGGGGGGGGGGGCTACATGTGCTCACACACACACATCGTTGGGGTGATTAACCCCTCAGCTTTTGTACACATTGTGCATTATTAACCAGAACTTCTTATTAAAAGGGAAAATAAGCAGGGCTGCAGCATTAAAGGAGGTCACTGCTGCTTGACTGAGCCCATCACATATATTGTTACCCTATGGCATCACTGTGTGTGTGTGTGTGTGTGTGTGTGTGTGTGTGTGTGTGTGTGTGTGTGTGTGTGTGTGTGTGTGTGTGTGTGTGTGCGTGTGTGTGTGTGTGTGTGTGTGTGTGTAGATATTTGCTGCTAATGGGATTGACTAGCTTTATGTATCTTGCCCATGGGCTGTGGTTTCAACACTGTTTACTCCTTAGCTGTATGTGGCATTACGGGCTGCTAGTGAGGCGTGTAAATGCATACAGCGACTCTACACAAGATAGATGACTGGCTTCTGCACCCCTTCTTTTTTTTCTACCCATCCATCTGATTTCTGAACTCGTTTGGTTAAATTTGTTGTTGTCGAGAGCTGAAAGATGCTATTTTTTTCTCTTTTTTGCAACGCTTTACCAGGCCTGTGCTGCAGCTGTTCCCGGTTGTTCGTTTTAGCGTCCTGCCTTTCGTTTCGCCTTCAGCTCCAGTGGGTTCTGAACACTTATTGACTCTGCCATTTAAGGAGCAACTTCAGCACCTCAGTGCACTGGTTGACATTTCAAACTCGAGCATTTCACTTTGTGTTTTAAATACGGACATTTGTTCTGGCTTAAAGTCTGTAAGTTTCTGATTAGCTTGGTGCACTCTTTGTAAATCCAGCAGATGGGTTCAGTTAGCCAACATCCTCTGTGGCCTGGAGGGTTTAACACACAGTTTTTCTGCACATGTGCCACATGTAAACACAGACAAACTGGGTCCTACATTACTTATGAACAAATTAGACCAACCGATTTAAAACCTGGGTTTATTTATTTGTCTGGGAAAACATTAACTGTTTATAAGGGCTAGCAAATATGACAAGAATATCATATCATTATTTTTTTAAAGTAAAATCATGATTTTATCCTGATTATTTGTTCATTTCAAACTTTTTTAACTAATTGTGTCCTGAACACTAAGAACAATATGTCCTAAATGCAGATCGAAAAGGCAAAAACTTGCTATAGCTAATAATTAGCTGCCTAATGCTAACATGCTAGTAATTAACCTAAATATGGTGTTACTCATTAAATCACTATTAAAGCCCCATTCCTGAACTTTGTGGATATATGGTCTCTGTCGCCCTCTAGAGGCTTGCTGCGTAACGTCAAATTTCTCTCTCGGGCATAAGAGGCATGTTTACATTCCTAATGTCAGGCCAAACAACGAAAACAAACTTTTCCACCTCCACACATTGAATAAATAGTTTTATCAGGACTGTATAACAACGTTATGCCTGACCAAACACAATAACCCTGGTGAAATCATTTATTACTTACCTAGCCATTAGCAGCACGGCTAGGTTAGAGTCCGTAGTTCATGCTGTTCTTTCTAAAAGAGCTCTCCAGCGAGGAAAAGACGGCCCAATAATAACTCTGGCCTTTGCTCTTGCTCTATCACGTTCTTCTTTTCTTTCTCTTATAAGGGATTTCTAGCTTTCTTTGGTGGATCTGCCATTGCTCAATTCTCTAAACTGCGGGTCTACGTTATACTACTGTGGCAAGCCAAAGGGATCAAAAAAGTGCTCGTTCTAAACTCGCATTATGTCCGCCGAAACACGCATTCAAGACGCACATTTTGGCGGACATAACGCGTTTAGAACGCACGATTTTTTTATCCCTTTGGCTTGCCATATATTGCTGTAAAGCAACACGCAGTCAGTACTTCCCGACGGTGGCTCACCACTCAAAAACTGTATAGTGCAGTAAACAGACGTGGGACCCCCTAACACCATCACAGGTACAAAAAATGAGCATTCGTATGACGCCAAAACTTTACAAAAAACATTATTTTAAGGTGTAAAAGTTGCAGAGTGTTACTTTAAATCACATCAACAGATTAATGCTAGAAAACATCACTAAGAAAAAACATTTTGCATAACTTGCTTTATTTTCATGAATGGAGACTGAAGTGATCAGGCTCAGTGTGTCACATCTAAAATGGTTCAGGTGGAAACAGTTCTTGGAAATCAATTATTTAATTAGATAAATGTGACGATTCTACCATCTCTCTGTTTTGACAGATCACTTTCAAAGCCTATATCGTTTATCACTAACATCTAACTGTAAAATACAGGAAAACAAGAATGTGGAATATAGGAATATGGAATATAGAAGTTTAAGTGTTTCAGGTCTTAATTATGAGTGAAGGAAAGATAGAGCTGAAGATCGATAGGCGGATTGGTGCTGCATCTGCAGTGATGCTGGTGTCGTAGTGAAGATTTACCGGTCGAGCTACGTTCCTACCCTCATCTATGGTCACGAGCTTTGGGTAGTGACCGAAAGAATGAGATCATGGATACGAACGGCTGAAATTAGTTTTCTCCACAGGGTGTCTGGGCTCTCCTTATAGATAGGGTGAGAAGCTCGTCATCCAGGAGGGGCTCGGAGTAGATCCGCTGCTCCTCCACATCGAGAGGAACCAGTTGAGGTGGCTTGGGTATCTAGTTAGGATGCCTCCTGGACGGATCCCTGGTGATGTTTTCTAGGCACGTCCAACCAGGAGGAGACCTAAAGGAAGACCCAGGACACACTGGAGGGACTATGTCTCTCAGCTGGTCAGGGAACGCCTTGGGATTCCCCCGGAGGAGCTGGCCCAAGTGGATGGGGAGAGGGAAGTCTGAGCATCTCTGCTTAGGCTGCTGCCCCCACGACCCGACTCCAGATAAGAGGAGTAAAATGGATGGATGGATGGACAAAGAAAAGTAACATTAATGTTTTTGCTAATGCTGTTTTATATTTTGACTCGTATTTGCTGAATACAATACACCAATTGTTAAAGACCAGCTGTCTCTTAAATTAAAATAGATTTAGCATTTTAACTTTTTTATAAAGAAAAAAAAATCCCGTGTTTACAAATAAACACACGAAGTGAAGCAGTTAAGTCTTTTACTGTGTGCTTCAAAGAGACGCTGTCGTCATTTGTGGTAAACACTGTTGAACGGTTTCAGTTGGAGACCAGTAAGTTAGAGGGACTGGGAACATGTCTGTGGCCGGATTATGGTGAAGCATGTCTGGAAAGAATAAATTCAATTCCAACCCCACCCTTGCTTGTCTTGTAAACCAGCTGGGCCCGCGATTAATGACAAACTCTCCAAGTTAAGGTCCCGTGCAACAACAAACCCTTTGGAATTATTCAACAGCCACAACGCTTCAGGGCCCAAAGACACTATCTGTGTGAGAATGTAAAGTCATGATATGCCTACCACTGATTATGCAGAAGAAGAGCATTAGTGGCATTGATGAATCAGGGTTGTAAAAACAAAACATCCATAAAGCTGAATCAGCTCAGATTTGTGTACAGTTTAATGGGATTTAGGTCAGAATTCATCTCTCGTGTATTTGCATTTGCTCACGTCCACTTTCAGAATCCGCCACGATAATTCTCTTAAAGCGAGCGTAATGCTGCGGGTTTCCTGCACCATCAGCTTTCTCGTCTCCCTCATTCCTTCTTTTATCCTTTCTCATTCATTTGATGTGCTTCCTCCTAATCTTCCCGGGGCTGTCGACCTCACAGAGACACAGAGGAGACACTCAACCAGTGAGCCATAGCTTCTCATTCACACAGAAGAAAAAAGCTCTCCTTGTTCACTGTGCTTAAGTGCTTGCCTCTGTCTGGGTGTGCATGTGTGAATTTTTTAGCAGTCTAATTTGCTGCATGATATCAGACTCAGCAGCTGCTGAGGGAAGAATTACATCTACATCTGACCCATTGTGGATCTGAATTATAACTCTGCAACAAAAGTGTTGTACTCCACTCAGCCACAATCTGCAGCCTATGAATGAGAGCCCACTGAATTATCAATGAGCGTTGATGATTCAGTAGCTTAAAGGGGAATATCTGACATTTTTCGAGGAAGAAAAAAATGTGTTTACCCCTCTAGGAGCGGGAACGCTTGTTAGAAGAAGGTCAAATGACTCTTAAAGCTGATGCTGCAGCCTCCGATTTAAAGATCATTCGAAGATGTGATGCTGAGCAAACTCACGCCGTTTTGTGGTCTTTAAAAAGTTTTAAAAGCATCTGCCTGAAACAGTGGGACCAATTTGAGTCATCATCAACGTAGCGTTCACTTTGAGACAGTTAATCAACAGGGTTTGATCTTAAAACATCTAATATCTATGAAACAAAGCCCCTTCTGTCTGAGTTTTGAGCTTTAATCCATTCCCTAGCCTCCGTGCTTTTGTTTGATGCTACTGTTTTTGTTGATCTACCATATGTGCACTTATTTTCATAACAAGTTTTAAAGCGCTGCAGAAATGCACATAAAAAAACACTAGCTGTGTATAAGAAAATAGTTAAAAAATAGAGCCTCCCCTTGGGAAAACCCTGTGTTTCAGATAGTTATTCCCATTTCTTTAACATTTATGATGGAAGATGCAAAGAAAATATTATATTGTTTCTGAATAACCAAGGAGTCGTTTAAATCAGTGGTTATATGCAGTCAATAACTACAGAAGAGCTGCAGAGACAGAGCATGCACATGATGTAAGAATGTTGCTTTTTTTAAATTCCTCTCCAATTATGGCCACAGGCTTTTTGGAAATCCCAACATGCGATGATAAAACATCCCTACTCCAAGAGCTTTCAGAGCTCATTCAGCCATGTCTGAGATATCATTGGTGACACGCAGTCAAACAATGAAGAAGACATCTGGGCCGACGGGGGCAGCCGAGAGAAGGAGAAACAAACATAACGTAAGCAATTTAAAATAAGAATTATAGAATACCCTATATGTGTCCATCTGAACTCTAAATATGTCATTCTGAGAGACGTCCAGATGTGATGGAGCTCAGATTACCAGGCTCCTTTATCTCAGCCTACTGCTTGAACTCTACATGCTGAGGTCACGCCACATGTCCTTACGAAAGAATAATAGTGCAAAATAAAGGAGAATGATCCTTAAAGGAGTCATCACCTATCTACATCCTATTATAGTCTTTTTAGGCCATTAAAATAAATTGTATTGGAAAAATAAATTAAAAATGTGCTTTTCTGATCCTTTTTTGTAAAGGGCATATTTTCTCGCAAGATCACACGCGATATTTCGGCTGTGTCGGACACGCGCGGGACTGAGGGGCACGTTGATTGGTGGAAGGAAGCAGGAAGCAGCTTCAGTATCTTGCTCCAAAATAACAAAAGTTATGACTGAACCCGACCTGGCAGTGACCTACGGGATCCAACAGTACGAGTCCGAGCCTCGCCTTGTGCGTAATGGCTTCCTCGCTTGTTGTTGAGGTTTTTTTCAGCGAAGCGCCGTAAACCGGAAAATGATGGGACGCGGCGTTGGAGATCTGTAAACAGTCTGGATGGGACAAAGCAAGCTAAACAGACTGGCATCGGTTCATCATGCTGTTGTGAAGATCGATTTTCCCAGTAACACGGATCAACAACGGTAAGACATAATTTATACGTTTCACGTTATGAAATGAGCTTTGTTGTGCTGGTTTGTTCGCTGCTGGCCTCATATTTGGTTATATCTGTGTATTTGTGAGGACATATAGAAGAATCTCGTTTTGGAGTGCGCGTGCTCGTGGGGTGCATGTGAGCTGGTTGAAGAAGGCAAGGGTAAACAAATGCGTCAATGTTAAATATCGGCTTTTCGGCCAGTGAAAAATCATTAGGAAGCCATTATAGACATTTTTTCAAGTGGAAAAGTGAAAATTTCAGGCGATGACTCCTTTAAAGCTGCTTTAGCAAATTTACAGAACAAGCTACGTTTTGAACGCAAACACGATCACGGAACACTCACCCCCTCCCCTCGGGTATCTTCCCTGAGATGCTTCTGCCGGAACCGGGAAACGAGATTTTTTATTTCCGATAACAATGCCGGTAAGCCGATTTTTATGAGCTGATTTTCATGGTCGATATCTAGACGTTTTCCACCTTATTTTCATGCTAAAATGTAACTAATAAAATTGGTTGAGACATAAAATTTCTGAAGCTGAATCAATTTTTAACTCTGAACTTAACCAACTTAACTTTGTGCACTGTTCAGTGTTAAAGTCAGACACCTAAATAAAGGTAATTTAGAGTATTTATTATGCTAATGTTATTAGTCAACATAAAAATACATTTAAATTAAATTCTGCAAAGCACCAAGGATGTACCCGACTTTAAATCGGCTTTACTAAGGACAAATATCGGCCGATGTCGATGTATAAAAAAACGATAAATATCGGCCGACCAATATATCAATCTAAGCCTAAAGAGAACCACTTTTTTTATATCCACAATATAGGGCTGGGCTATATATTGATATTTTTAAAATATCGATAAAAATTTAAAAGAAGATATAAAATGAAGTTATATCTTAATATCGATATAACTAGTCAAGCTGCGGAGCAAGCTAGCCGCTAGCGATAGCCGCTAGCGGCTAGCTTGCGCCGTCTCTAAGCGGTCATTACATGTATTCTCAAGCGTCTACTTAATCAGAAAACCTCAGGGTCAATGTTCTGCTCTAAGCTTTACATTTGGCTTAGTGGTTTTTAATTATTTGAGGACGTTTGTTAGTGTTTCAGTGAGCTGTTGCACCGTAGCTCCCGTCCCGACACAGCTCTGTTTATCCTGCTTATGTGAAGACGGGCCAAACCCCTCCATTGTAAACAGGTACGGCGAGCCACAGTGGCCAAATTACCTCAGGCATTTGTAATGGTTTGAAGACTCATGTTGCGGGTTAACATTTTATTTTGAAAGGGAATTCAGTGGGCAGGAGAAGTAGTTCCGGTTTTCGCCATTTTGTTACGCTAGGAAGCTGCTTCGTTACCAGCGATTCTGTTGAAAAAGTTAAGAGTTTATATATCACTTGGTTCTTTTTTTAACACAGGGGGGGGGGGGGGGGGGGGGGGTTGCCTTTCTTGCTGGCGTTTCGGCCGCCAGCTGTGGTCGTCCTCAGAGCTAAGTCGCTGTCGGCGGCTTCACTTCGGATGAACAGAGAAGGAAGCCACCGACAGCGGCTGTGAGGATGACCTGGTGGTTGGGACGTCGGCGGGAGGGGTAGAACTATCTTTTCTTTGTTAAAGAACCAAGTGATATATGAAGAAACGCACAGAATGAACGCACAAAAGAAGTTAAAAGTTTGTAAGGCGTGGGTTACGCTGACAGTAGCCCTAAATAAATACCCATAAAAGAGCCACCAGAGCCCGAGTCATTACAATGTGATCGCTGATATAAGTCAATAATGTGATATTCCTGCCATGTTTGCCTTAATAACTTTTAATAACTCCGTGCTGCATGAACCACATGACTGTAATCCTCTGAGTAGTTGATGCAATTACATCATGAATTTAGCTTAACATGATGGATTATTTTCGCTGGACAAGAAATAGTTACTGGTAATATTGTGAATGATAGGATATATGAGCCACCTCTACAATTTAAATGATGTTACATTACATTTACAGTTATAATAATAGCTTACTGCTTATGTGTTTAACTGTACTTTATTACCTTTCTTCTTTCTCTAAGTTTATAGGCTGCTGCAACAAGTGAATTTCCCCATTGTGGGATTAATAAAGTCTATTCTATTATATTCTATTAACTATAAATATATAATAAAAGTGTCTGTGGGACATTTGAGACACCTATCTCTAGCTTTAACTGAGATAGAAAGATATTATTACAGACTCAAGGTCCAGTTTACATTAAAACAGTAACAAATCCAGTATAAAAATGAACCATGTAAAACACATAAAGATATAACTGACGTGTGTGTTAACAGACAGCTGTGTTAACAGACCAGTGTTTCTAAAGCTCAGACTGATAGAGAATGGCACTAAGGTTAATGTCGGACAAGAATCAATACATTTTTATGCATTTAATCTGCTGATTAATTTATGTATAAAATTTCTCAAGACAGCTTGAAGGGCGTTAACTTGTAAATATTTTACAGGAGGAAAAATATCGAGATATATATCGTATATCGGAATTCATCTAAAATATATCGAGATATAGGTTTTGGTCCATATCGCCCAGCCCTACCACAATATATTTATAGTTATACTATGGTAGAACATTGTAAAGAGGCCTGAAAAAAATGTTTTAAGCTAATTTGTTTTCCAAATTTGCCATTGTAGCTTTAATGTGTCCCTCAGTGGGTGGGATTGACATTGCTGCAGCAGCCAAGTGAGACTGAAAAAGATCATCAAGTAGGGCTGGGCAATAAATCGATATAATTTTTTAAATGTCAATAATAATAAAAAAATAAAAAGATGTGTGTAGGTTGGCAACGTTCATGTCATTTAGGAGCCTGTATCACCTCGAGTCACATGATAACGTGATTTAACGTAATATACAGCCCCCATCTAGTGGACAACTTTTGTTTTTGCGCATACATGTAGTTATCGTCCATTTATCGTTATTGAGGTGAATTCCTCAATATACCGTGATACTGATTTTAGGCCATATTGCCCAGCCCTAGCATCAAGAAAACAGTAGCAATTTATACGCAAATGAGCAAAAATTTTGTTTGACAAAATTGGTAAAAAGCAAGCTTGGCATTCAGACTGTTCTGGTGTCATCTGCATAAAGGAGCACTTTTTATCTGTCTTTAAGCTGGAAGGATAAAAGGGATTATTGTATTTTTCTACACAACTAAGCTATCTATTTAAGTTTATTTAAAGTTCTGTTGCATATTTGCAGAACGTTTCACTTCTTAGAAAACTATTTCTTTATAGAAACAAAATAAAAAATAGAAAAACAGTGGTGAAAACAATGAGCTTGTAAAAGGCGTTTCAAGGACACAAAAATAACAGTAAACGTGTGACTTAAGAGCCTTTAATCACACCTCTGATTTGTTGGCAGCCATAAATGTGATCAATCACCAATAACCAGCTCCCCGTTGACAAATGAACATAACTGTCATCAAACTATCAATCAAAAGCGTTTGTCGTTATGTTTATGACAGCTCAACTGAAAGGTTGGTGTTTGACTGTGACCACGGCTGGAAGGCAAAAATGCAGTTTATTGCCGACTAACCACAATCCCATTTATCTCAGCAACACAGCATAGAGACACCGGCGCCCATAAATCATAAGAGCTGTCATCATCGTCTCTGCTCCTGTTAGCAGACTGCAAACAAATAGGGGGCAAAAATTAAAATGAGTCTCTCGATGTGCATGAGTCAGGCCTCAGCCAGCGTCAATGAGTTACAAATTTCATCAACTCGAGTGTTTACACGGCACCATCTTTCAAACTCGAGTAAAGAGGTCACCGAGGTCAAGAGGGCGTTTAGAGTGTCGAACGGCGCTTTGGTGACAGATGTCTCAATCTACACTCCCAGAAACAATAATAAAACCATATTTGTGCAGAATTAGACATGCAACATAAAATAATGTTGAGTTTCTACTTCATGTTCTTCCAGGCTCGCTGTTCTGTCCTCTGCCGTCTGCGTTGGAGTTATCTCTCTGCCCACCTACACTCAACATGGGCACATCCAAGCTCTGCTTAAGGCTGCTGAGTTAGGGCAAAAATCATCAACAAATCATTCTGGAAAATCATCAGAATTGTTTTGACAGCATACCTCTGAACTTTGAAATAAATAAACTCTTATTGCTCGCCCATCACCTGCTGTAAACAACAGCTTCTTGTGTCAAGTTTGCTCAGAACGCCATCCTTTTGAAGTGAAGTGGAAAGGAAGAAATTTAACATGATTTTTAGACAACTAACATAGAAAAATCACATTAATTGGTCTGGACTGAGTAGAAAAAAATAATTAGTGCAACACACTGAACATTTCTCCAAGTAGCAGAGAGACTGTTATTGGTATCTCAGGCATGAAATAATACTGGTATTACAATGTTAGCATTTGCTAATTTATCTTTACAAAGGCTTCAAATAAATTGCATGGAGATACATTTGGTACGGCCAAATCATGGAGAGAGTTGCAAGTATCATAACAGGTTATGTGGGTTCATCAAAAAACTAATTAGTATGTCACAATACTAAACAATATCAAAATAGGGTATTTTTTTAGCATTGTGCAGCCAACATTAGCAGACTAGTCATGAGAACGCCAGTGATTCTTCTGCTTTTCTGCCCTTGATGCACATGCGCAGCAGTGGCAATCAGTCAGCCGTGGCATCACCAGAAAAACACAGTTTCATGGCAAGCCAGCAACAGAGGTCGAAAGCATTTAATTAAAAGTCACGATAAATATGTTCAAAAGCTACAAGGTAGAACTTGACTTCCATGGCAGAAAAACGATGATGCATCTTAAAAGGAATGATGGAGAACCGTTGCTTCTGCTAATTCTCTAGTTGGCTGCTAATATTAAAGGAACACTTTGCAGGTCTGGCTTGTTTTTAGCACCCCATGGTGTCCGTTAGTGAAACCAAATGTGAAACTTATCTCCTCGCTGTGCGTTCATATTTTTTTACACCTTAATCTAACAGCTGAAATGTCTCCTCAGCCTTCATTAGTGTCTACAGGAGCGGTTCATCACTAAATCAAAGAAATCAGCTGTGTTCATGATCTAAAACATGCAGGAAGCATGCTGGAAGCAGACTGCAGCGCCAGGCATGTCAGCTCCACTTTACTAAGTCCAACAGGGACCGGACCGCCACTCTGAAGTTGCAAGTGTGGTATTCTGGCCACAGAGGGCGGTGGGGGTCTGAGTGACATTTCATTAAAGGAGTCATCACCTATGATACCGTGGATATGTACGTCTTATTATCAGGGTTCTTACACTTTTTCCACTGACAAATTCAAGCACTTTTCAAGCATTTTCAAGGTAAATTTTCAAACTTTTCAAGCACCACACGGCAAAGACGAAACACTACATTAGGACTCAAGAGGTCAGTTTCATCTCACTATCATATGAATTTATTAGTGTTAGATAATAGGGATGATCTTATCCGATCACAGGATCAAAAATCAGGCCTGATTTTAAATTACTGGAATCAGGTGAAAAAAATTAGCTATAACCTTATAAAGCAACTAGCGTGACCTTAATTCATCCTCAGATAGAAATTTTCAAACAAAATGACAATGACTTAGTTTTAATTTTAACCTGCCTGCTTTTAGTTCTAGTCTGTTACCTTAAAACCAAACACCCTGCTCTCCCAGTTCACAGCAGCAACTCAGACAAAAACACACAGCCATCTGACACTCAAGATACACTAAAAGACAAAGAGAAACTGTCTACGGACAGCAAAAACACAGCCAAGATAGCCATATATTAATCACACTGGATGACTCTGAGGTTGCAAACGTTGGTTTTTGCAGTCTCCTAGAGCCACAGTATGAGCCGTGTTGTGCAGGGAAGAGCGAGCCTGCCGGCCGCAACATGGATACAGTCATGGTAATGCTTATCGCAAAACACAGCCACATACAATTAAAACTATTTGAATTATGAGGCTATTATCAAACATATTCCTATTATTAACACATTTCTTATCAATGTTCTTCCTGACAGAGTGATGTTTTTTGGCAGCTAATCTGAGGAAATGACATGAAAACAGGAAGTTGAGCCCTGTTAAAAGACAAATTTCTGTTACTGTTTGGTTTCAGACAAATAAAGTATTCTATTATATTCCAAGTTACAAATAAATAAATCTGAAAGGACAACTTGGATGTTTTCTACTTTCTTCTTATTAACTGAATGCATTGCTGAGGTATTGGATTGGGACTTGGTATCGAAATCCTATGACACGGATCAGGGGCAAAAAAATGTGATCAGAACATAATTATAAATATTATCTTGTAATATTCCACAAAGCAGGGACAAAGTAAACAAAAACATCACATTTTACATTTTGAAATGTGTCTAAGGTCAAGTTCTGCTCCTACTTTTGCAGCTCTTATAGTTTTAAATCCTGCTCCTGCTAAATTTCTGACTATTACCACCCATTACTGAAATATCTGATCACAACCCTCTGCAGACCCATTAATTGATAAAAATAAATAATTATACTTGATGAACAAATAGGTTTTAGGCATTGTTTTTGATATATTTAGTTTCAATTGTGACTAGTAAGAATATGATCTGGACTAGGATTAATAATACTGTTGCTATGTAAAATAGGAATTACTAGCTGTTGATTAAAGGGTGAGTAACACCATGGGCGGAGACTTATTCCAAGCAGACTTCCTGTTAGAAAAAAACCTGCAAAATAGGCGTCACCTGGAGGACCGAGGAGCGGCACTGAGGCAGTGATTGACAGCACCACCATCAACCACCCCACGTGGGCTCTCGGAGTTTCCCAGTCGGAAAAACTAGTCATTTACAAGCGCGTGCGCACTCGCGCGTGTACAGGAGCGCACAAACAAGCAAACCTAGCGCTCAGGAGAACAAGCAGACTCAGAAGCACCAGCAAGTTGGAGGATTTACTGTCCACCGCGATCACCAGAAAAAAAGGGGAGGAGGAGGTTTTTTTTCAAGGAGGCGAGCGGCTCCGAGCTCTAACGTGTCATATCGGCAGGTGAGTGGTTGCGCCAGGTGGAGGTGCGGCCGACTCAGCTGGAGTCCAGTGCAGCGCAGCCACGTAGTAAGGTAGACAACGTCACCGTGCGCTGCATCTCTACAGCAATCAGCTGGGGCTGATTCTAAATCAGTGTGGAGCAGAGTTTTAACCTGAAGGTGGAGATATAATTATGGTTTTTGCCTGTAATATTACATTTTAAGTAAGTTGCACTAAACTGCCAAAATAATGATTACACATGTCTACAGCACTATTAGATACTCATCTATACAGGTTATCAGCACAAAAAAGTTGATTTAGGTGTTACTCGTTCTTTAAATGATAAAATGGCTTGCCACGAGGACTCGGGTCTGCTTTCCCAGCCAAACACGGTCCATGCTTCTGCTCACAAATAGATGCCATGAATGGTGCTTTATTTACATGTTTAGTGACATATCTGAACACACGTGTTACAGTTAGCTCTGCTGCTGTTTACATTCCCCAGATGCAGTCTTTGATTTTTTTTCGGTATTTTATTAGTTCGTGAACTCGGAGGTGTTTTGTAAACAAAGTTTGTGAATGAGAGTAGCCGACGCCTGCCGTGAACCGCTGCAGCGGGAGGAGCGGGGCTTTGCGGCTCATAACAGACTTTTTAGCACCGTAAAAGATATTTCTTACCGTTTTTTTCGGTTCCCTGCTCTACTCCAGTCTTGGTTTCATAACTAATTATCACAGAAAGACCCGCTGGATCCCAGACCCAAAGCAGCTCTCACACACGCGACTAGCATAAAAGTCTCATCTGTAAAGTAGGTCTGCTTCATAGCGAAGCCAGCGTACACCGCCGGTCCAGCGGCTGGTCTCTATAGTAGGAGGAGCCTGCTGCTAGCAGACCGGTGTGACAGAAAGGAGCGGACCCTCTGAGAGCAGCCGCAGCCGTGTTTAGTAAAGGCGAAATAATCGCTCTCTAGTTTGTAATGTTAATAAAAATAACAAATTGAGTTTTTTCATCAAACTAACTTGGGTGATCTTATAAACAAAACTGTGCAGTTTGTTTTTCAAGCATTTTCCAGGACTCAATACAGAAATCAAGCACTTTCCATACCTTGAAAACACGTTATTGAAATTCAAGCACTTTCAAGGATTTCAAGCACCCGTACGAACCCTGTATTATAGTCTTTTAGACCATTACAATAAATTGTATTGGAAAAATAACTTAAAAATGTGCTTTTCTGATCATTTTTTGTGAAGGGCATATTTTCTAGCGAGATCACACGCGATATTTCGGCTTTCTCAGACGCGCGCGGGACTAAAGAGCGCGTTGATTATTGGAAGGAAGCAGGAAGCAGCTTCAGCGTCTTGTTCCAAAACAACAAAAGTTATAACTGAACCCAACCTGGCAGTGACCTACGGGATCCAACCGTGTATGTACGAGCCCGAGCCTCGCGTGTAATGGTGCCCTTGCATGTTGTTGAGTTGGGACAAAGCAAGCTAACGGCCAGGCATCGGCTCTTATGCTGTTGTGAAGATGGAATACACAAACCGATCGGAGTTTTGTCTCCCATAACACGGATTATAACATGAGTCGTCAACGGTAAGACATAATTTATGCGTTTCACATTATGAAATGAGCTTTGTTGTGCTGGTTTGTTCGCTGCTGGTTCATATTTGTTTATATTCAGCCGTTGTGTCGGCATATAGGCCAGAACTCAAGTTCTCGTTTTGGAGTGCGCATGCTCGTGGGGTGCATGTGAGCTGGTTGAAGAAGGCAAGATTAAACAAACGTGTCAATGTTAAATATCGGCTTCTCAGCCAGTGAAAAATCATTAGGAAGCCATTATAGACATTTTTTCAAGTGGAAAAGTGAAAATTTCAGGTGATGACTCCTTTAACCCTGTAAAGGGTCATTTTAGCATATTGGCTCAAGAACATGATTTAAAAATATGAAAAAGTTGAGTAGTATGGCTTTAACATCAAAATAGGTCAGGGCGATATGAAAAATAATATTGTGATAGGAATTTTTTTTTCATACAAGTAAATATCATTATATGTCAATATGGGGGCTACTTTGTTTTTGTCCTATGCCAACTAGCCAAAATACGTCTACATGACTGAACTGTTCAGCTCATGTTTTTTTTTTTTTTTACATTTTTTTTCCAGTGATGTTCTATTTACGTTTAACTTTTTAAAAGTTCCTCTTCAATGGACGGCTTTGTTACAAAGCCAACAACACGCACACCTTGGCACGCAACCGCCCTGACAGCTTATATTAGAGCAGCTGCACGCAGGTGCAATAAGCTACCATTTAAACATGACCAGGGCACGATTTTTTTCAGGCTCCCCCTGGGTGTGTTAACTGAGGCCTTCTAGGGGGAGCCCATGACCCTTTCAGGGAGCCGTGCTCCCCCATAATTCAAACCATGCACGTGACTAGTTGACTACTAAAAATAACTGTTAGCGTTAGCCTAATTAGCACTCTTTTTTACAGAAGGGAGAAGATGTCCAGAAAAATGCAGTATGTTCTCTGTGCATGGATAATTATTCACCAAATATAGTTTAAAAATGAAAACAGACAAGCCTCCATTTTCTTTTGCAAAAGAAAATAACCTGATGGTTATTGGTGAGCTAGCTAGTGGTGGACCTTTTGCTGTACAAGCACTTGTGGTACTACAGGAAACAAAATGCATTCACATCGACTTGACCGTAGTCCTTGATCTGTTCCAACACAAATGACGCACGGCTTCTCAGTAACATCCAACCCAGACATGCATATCTGCCAGGGTCTCAAACAGCAGGATCCGTCTTACATGAGGTCACACTGTTGAACAAGTGAAGCAGACAAACATGGAGGCGATGGGAGGAACGGGATGATAAAGGCTTGCCGTAGGCAGAGGTTAAGATAGGATGCTACGCCCTTGTCATGCATATTAGGAGAGAAAAAAATAGATCTTCTCTGAACAACAAAGACGGGGCCAAACAACAAAGAGTTTGACTTCACTTGAACCGACCTCAGCGTACGGTTAACTGACCTCAGAAGTGAAGCACAGTAAATGTCATCATGTCTGGAGAAGAAGGCAAGAAAAGCAAATGTGAAGGGTTGTTTGTTTACTTCCTTTGACTTTGAATAGCCATATTACTGGATGTGATGTGTGAATCATGAATGCCTTCCTTACAAAGCTCCAGCTTAGCGACGCGACGGCGTTTAAAGCAAAAACCATTAGTAATTGTTCGATAACGGAATCCTAATCTAAAGATTGTAATCACATGAGGGGATTTCCTCCGATTTGATAGCTGTGACTGTCTTTTATTAGTGGTGCTGTCAGGTTACCATCAGAATAACCCAGCGACTGTTGTTTTATTGGCAGACTTTCTGCTCTTCAGAAGACAAGTCGATTATGTTTGACATTTATGCAGCGAGGCTGTTTTTAATACAGCTGCTTTACGAGCGTCGCATTAAACGTGAGGCGGTAGTTGGATATGTGAAACTCAGGGAGTTCAGGAGTAAAAAAGCTAAGCAGTCTGCTTTTTGGGACACCAAGCGTGCACGCTTCACCTGCAAACCTTTTAGGCCAGATTACGTAACGCAGAGAGCTTTAACCGGAGACAAAGACGCCCTGTGACATCGGGCATGTTCACAACGGACCTGACAATATGGCAGCAGAGGCTCCAGTTTCACAAGGTTACAGCAGAGGACGAGGAGACAGATCGGAGAGCGTCACGAGCGCAGCAGCAGAAGGGCAACAGGGATAGAGACTGCCTGAAAACGACGAGGGAACAAGTTGGAGAGGGAGGATGAATCAACAAAACTGTGCCGTCAGCATCCCTGGGGCCAGCAGGGAGCATTAAGTGAGTTGACAAGAGCGGCTGAGTCTCCCCCTTTTCTCCTTCCTCATCTCTTCCCTTCCTTTTTTCTGTTTGTCTTTCTCACTCCTCCATATGGCAGATTCCACCTCTTCCCCTCCCCCCTGCCCTGCTGCACTCACTCTATTGAAATGGTCTCTCACCCACATACAACCCCACGCTTGCCTGCACAAGCATCCTACATCCCCTGAGCCGTGTCTTATTTACGGTTCGATTACGTACGACCGCCCTCCGCAGCGGACGTCATCCTCTAGCCCTGCTCAGTCCTGTGCCCAGGTGCTGCTCAGAGAATTAACGAGGAAACCCGTTTTGTCCGCTTGGATCACGGCACATCCATAGCAGAGGAAATTTAAAAAGAAAAAACTGCAGCAGCATCATTACAATGCTGGAGACCAAGAGGAAGCCTAATAGGAATACAGCACACTGCAAAAAACTTTAAATAAAAAAACAACAGGAGCATTCGCACAAATACACCTTTAAAGAATAAGGAAACGAGGTGTGCACTGCTGGGATGCACTAACCCTGCTACAGAGATGAATAAGAGGACTGCTACATCTTCCCTACAAAAAGAGCTAGCGCTGCCTGTCTGCTGGCACGTTTCACTGGATCCCACATCACCCTGCAGCCTGTAGCAAACTGGGATGATGCACAGCGCCTCTGTGGGATTAAAAACACCTCAGTCACACAGGCTGGCGAACGCGGAGGCAAATAAAATGCTTCTGAGGTCCTCAAACCTAAAGGAATGTAGGTGTACTATCAGGTCAGATATGGATCCTGTTATTCACACAGTAAAATATTAAAGTGTTGTTGCTGGGATTGCTGCTGCAGAAGACCATTTCATCTCTAAATGAACAACTTAAGCTGTAAGAGGGTTTTTCTGTTAAACACCCTTGGATCAGCTGATTTGGGACAGTTGGGGGAGTTATGCTAACAATCACTACTGCTTAGGAGATTCGATGCAACTAGTCGCGTTTCTCAACCAGACGACTTTCTGATTAGGATTTCAATAATGCACTGAATCCTATTAGTTTGATCGGGAACACTTTACAATAAGGGCCCCGTTATTAACGTTACTTAGTGCATTATTAAGCATTAATAAACAAAAGGTCCATTTAATAACGTTACTTAGTGCATTATTAAGCTTTAATAAACAAAAGGTCCCTTTATTAACGTTACTTATTGCATTAAGCCTTAGTAAACAAAGGGTTCCTTTATTAACGTTACTTAGTGCATTATTAAGCATTAATAAACAAAGGGTCCCTTTATTAACGTTACTTATTGCATTATTAAGCATTAGTAAACAAAGGGTCCCTTTATTAAGGTTACTTAGTGAATTATTAAGCATTAATAAACAAAGGGTCCCTTTACTAACGTTACTTAGTGTATTATTAAGCATTAATAAAAAGGATCCCTTTATTAATGTTACTTAATGCATTATTAAGCATTAACAAACAAAGAGTCCCTTTATTAACGTTACTTAGTGCATTATTAAGCATTAATAAACAAAGGGTCCCTTTATTAACGTTTCTGGCATTGATAACTATTAGGTGTTCTTAAGGTTAGGACAAAAGGCCAGGGGCGTGTCTGCTTAGTAATGCATTACATAATGTGGTTAAACAGTTGTTAATACTTTATTTAATAGGTTATTAATACTTAACAATGCACTAAGTAATGTTAATAAAGGGACCCTTTGTTTATTAAATAAGTATTCATAATTATTGTAAAATGTTAGCGTTTGATCGAAATGAAGTTATTAGATTTCTTTGAACTTGAATTTTTGTATAAAAATTAAAAATCAGTAGCCTTACAACTTTTCCTCCTTTCTAGAATATAATAAGAAACAATAGAAAAGTCCTTTATTTATTCTAGGTAGTATAACTCCTATAAACACCTGTTTTTAGGTGAAATTCACAAAGATTTGCACAGATGTTTTGGACATTTTGAGGTAAAACATTTAAATGAAACCATAAAGAAAGCCAAACTTTCATTTAAACATAAATAAGAAACTAATAATAGAATATTGAAATAATAAGCTGTAAATGAGTAGAAATAAAATCATCGAATCAAAGCTCTTATTAAAGTAATTTTTAAACAAAGCTGTTACAGCGTATTGATGGGGAGGACAGACAGTCATTAATCTGTCATTTCCTTTAACAGACCAGACAGAGTCAGCTCTGTGCTGCATCGTGGGCGCTTACGCAGCAACCCGACGTGGCAGAATCAGCTTAATGACAAACGTTGTTTAGAGCTGCGTTTTCCTGTAAGTCAGCTCTCTTTTACACACAGACTGTTTAAATTCTGACCACCTCCGCTGCTGGCTCAGACGTATAAACCTAGACCGGTCTGCGTCTTACAAACCGGACAGCGATGCACAATAATCGGTCACTGCTCGGGCAGGCTGTGCCAAAAGTGACTGAGCCGAGTGTTTGTTCAACAACTGCAGCATTACTTTTTATAAAAATGCATATTTTATAATCCTCTGATGCTCAATAACTAGCATAAATTACATTTAAGCAAAAGGTTTTAATCCAAGTTCACTTAGTTTTATTTGTGGCAGTCAGAAAAATGTCCACAAAACCTCATACAGACGTTTAAATGAGCCTAGAGAGAAGCCGCTATCAGCCCCTCTGATCCAAAACAAGCCAGTACTACGAAAAGTGCAGCTCCCAGATTTTTCCATGCCCCCTGCTGTTACACTGTCATTGAAAATGCACCAATATGCATGAGGGTACACCCACTTTACTGCGTCAATTTGGGTCATCGGGCTGGGTTAGGAAACGACACAGACGTCCTTTGTGAATGCATCTCACTGTGAGCACTGTTTGGAACACTTTCAGGGCAAATATGGAAAAAGATGTTTGTGATGTTTTAAAGATCCTCCAAACAGAAGCTCGTGAATTGTAAATAATAAAAAAGAACCGTTCATATCTTCTAATTTAAGGTTTGTTCACAAATTAATGAAAGAATATTGGTAAATTTAGGTATTTTCTACCAAAGCATATTTTCTGTCTTTCAAGTGTACCATGCAAAGATTTTTGTAGCAGAAAAAGAAAAAGTCAAAAATTTTATTAAAATGAACATTTGCAACCGAGACAGAAATTAAACAATAACTCCTTATTTTTGTTATTTTGCAACTTTTATAAAAAAATATAAGAAAATGTGTTATTATGACAGTGTTTGCGAAAACTTTTCAGCCACGCCTGCCAAACTGGTAGACGTGAGAGCGTCTCACGCAGGACATTTTTGAACCACGTAGGACAAAATCCTCGCGGGCTTCAGACTTGTATCTATTTAACAGTGGGTATTGTAGTGACCTCTGACCTTTACATATTATACATATTTTTATTGTGAGAATAATCTGTTGACATAATTTGAAAAAAGAACCATCAATGTGATTTTCTGCCAAATTCATAAAATGAGGATTAACAGAATTTATTAGGAAATTAATAGAGATCATATAATTATTATAAATGATTATGAAACACCAGAAACAACATATTATATATGAAAATATTTCTAAATATTGTAATGATCCATAAAGGCTTTCTGTGACTGATGTTGTAGCCTGATGTTACTGTTCCTTTAAGAGACGCTGTGGCTGGTTGAGGTGAAACTGGAAGTTGGAGATGGGGGGTTATCTCAGCTGTTTGTTAAACTACTCTAATAAACTGCTGTTAAGGACAAAATGTCATTCTGTCTGACAATTTAGTTCATCACAAATATCACAATATAAAGAAATGATCTTTTTCTTGGGGGGAGGGGGGGGGCACTGTGCCGTGGTCCCCGAAATGCCTTGAAAAGGCCCTGGGTGTGGGACTGAGTTTTGAAGGTGATCTGAATTGTATCAAATATATTACATGCTTATAAGTTATAATTATTATGAAATTACAAATGTGTAGTGGACATATCTGCCTACATTTTCCTTTTCAAACACTGTTTTGTTTTTTATGCAACTATTTTCATGTCCTGTCTGTCTCTTAGCTGCATATCCTCTCAATCCTCCAGAAAAACTGCTGCCTGGCTTCTTACTTTTCAACTCACAAGTTACTGTTGAAATTAGCAGATCAAAAGATCCGTCGACCGCAAAAATAGCGGAATGTGCGGCCGCGCCAGTGAGGTGACGTCACCGATGCACGGGAGATGATCCCTGCAGCAGCATAGCGCGTCAGGCACAATGAAAGAGAGTATGAGCAAACGTGAACGATCGCGTGTTAATTATGTTTTTTTTTGGGTGGCGCCACTTTGTGAATGTTACTGTGGCCGTGCGCACGACGCAGCTGCCCGGCGGAGCGCATCAGTAATCAGCGCTCTGCCGCTCTCCATCCTCTCCGCCCAAAAGAAGACCCGCTACGCTGAGAGTCCAAATAAATAATGAAATATATGTAGAAACTAGATCTTTTGAGGGGGAAGTCAACAAACAGTCTGCAGTTTTCAGGAAGTTTATTTTATTTTGGCACGTTCAGAGTAGACGCACGGCGTCGGTCATAATGTCCGACGATGTGAAGTTTTTCGTCGGACAATATTAAATCACGTCGGTAATGTCCGACTGTCCGACGTGTTTTCGCAAACACTGTTATGACGTTTGTGGTGACATCTCTTTGAACAAATGAGTAAAAAAGTTAGAAATGAAAGGAAAAATTGCTCAATTGTGTCAGAAAAGAGGCAGACTTGATGAGCAAAACCAGCTGAACAGGATCATCAACAGGTTAAATATTTGTTTAAAAAACAACTTCAGATTCTGCTAAATAAACAGGATATCAATGAATTTTGAAGAAAATTTTCAACATAAGCAACAAAAGCTGCTGACAAGAATTTAAAAACTCATTCTTAAAAATAAAAGCTGCTAATGAAAAGTGCAAGATGAAAACTCACACCTGCCCTGATGCAGCCGAACGTCCATATTTAGGTAGATAATTTATCAGCACTCGGCCTGAGTGAGAGAGCGTGTAGTGGAAAATAAAAAAAAACGCTGATGCA
Source organism: Aphyosemion australe (assembly GCA_006937985.1). NCBI lineage: Eukaryota > Metazoa > Chordata > Actinopteri > Cyprinodontiformes > Nothobranchiidae > Aphyosemion > Aphyosemion australe. Next base: position 449,222 of record SSNS01000239.1, on the reverse strand, counting down.
GGGGGTAAAAATGAGTTTTACGTGTGGTCGTAGTGAAACAAACACCTGTAAAAAACGCTAACATCAGAAATGTTGAGAGAAAGAAGAAAAATTGAAAAGCTGGAGCAAAAAAAAAAAAAACTAAATATCACCAAAAACAAGGAAATTATTTCATGAATGAGGAGCATTTCGAATACAAGTGTGCAAAAAAGTTAGCATATTAGTGCAGGGAGTTAAAGGTGCACTATGTAGGAATGAAGAAAGAATGACACCCTGTGGTCAAATTTGCAGCCCCTTTTTATAAACAAACGTCCCGTTCTCACTGCTGTTTCGTGAGTTTAATGGCTGTTGCCAGTTACGGATCAGCACCAGAAGATTCTAGATGACAAGTAGGGCTGCAACAAACGATTATTTGGATCATTGATGAATCGGATGGGGTCTCGACTCGATTAATCGCATTAATCGCGAAAATTTGCTTTAGTTAGTTTGTAAAAATAGGACCAATACAAGGCTCGATAATATGTATTAATTTGGTGTCGTCTAGTTCCCTCTTTCCCATCTGATATTTATCCGCGTTATTTTTGAGTAGCCTCATGGAGAAACGCTGATGCTAGCAACATCCGGTGAGATACTGGAAGTAGCACATACTCATTGGTTTACATTGTGAGGTTTCGTTGCTAGTAGCAGTTTATTTGAACATTTGAAGAAGATTTAAAAAAAATTTTACCCCCGAAAAATGTAATCACGCGCCTCAGGAAGATGTTGCGCTGTTCGCGCTTGTACTAACAACCAGAGAAAATTAAATCTGTAGCTACAAGAGCGATGTTTAGAACATGCACCTCCAGAGTGAGAGAGAGTGCAGCTGCAAGCGTCGGTACGGTTCTCGCCGCCTCTCCAGAGATGAGGAACCCAGAAGGATGTGGCTGAAAAATCTTAACTTGAAACCACCACAAACTTTATTTGTGCCTTTCTTTCATTTTATTGTGAAAACCCCCAGAGATGAACACCCGCATTCTACTTTGTAGTTGGATATGACAAACCTCCGGAGAAGAGACACTGAGTAGTAAAGAGATCTGACAGCAGTCTCACAACAACAGTAATTATTTCATGTGTACAATTTTCTGAATAGTTATAATTTAACGTGCGTTTAGATCTGCTGTTATTAACCTAAAAGTGCCATCCTGCTGTTTGTGTTTCCCCTGATGTAGAAACTAAAACCCAGGCTTGGTGATGAGGGATTTAAGGCTCTGACTCGGCTCTACGTCTGCTTTTAAGTAAATAAGATTGTGTCCCAACTCTTTCAACAAAACACGGACAACCTTATTACGATGTAGGTACTGATAAGCCTCAGAGCTTTTAAGATTGTTTATTGCCTCGCTGTCAGACGCAACTGAGTTCAGAAAGTAGCTAAAATGCTAACGTACGTTAGCTTTGGCCAGACTTTAAGATCACCCCCCACCTCTCTGCTTCAGTAGGCAGAAGGAGTGTAACGGTGTCCCGTTTGAGCTGTGACAGCTGGTGTTCATGCATGTTTTCAGTCTCTAAAAGCCCAGAAAAAGAGGATTAGCATGAAGGAATCGCATCGTCTCAATGTAAACAAATGCGGACCGGAAGTTGCTTGCATCTTTCGCGCAAAGCATCACGGGTCGTAAGAATAACGTGGATAGGTAATTCATATTTTATGGAAAAAAAATGTACCTACATTTTGTTTACATTTTAGATTAGCATTACCGGTAATATCACTCATCCTATTCAAAATAACAATCAAAATATGTCCACAGTTAAACTATGATCAGTAGAATTTAATGTATTTCATTAACATGTTCAGTAGTACTGGAAATGCTAACAACATTTCATTTCTACTGGTAACAATGTAATGTTGGCATGTCTATAATGTACAAGTTGGCAATAATCCTGTTTAAATTATGTTACGAATAGAAGCATTTGTGAATTACATACTACATAGGCCTGGAGCGTTGTTGAGCAGACTCGTAGCAACATGACTCCTGGTAGCTGCTGCAGTTCTGCTCCATAGCGCTGTAGACAGCTAAGAATAAACAGGATGGTGGGGACTTTTCTTCCACTTGTAAAGTTAGTCATTCTTAGTTTCACGACCATCGTGTTTTTTTGGAAACCCACTTGATCATGAGTGTACTACCCGCTAGCTTTAGCATTAGCTTACCCGGACACTGAGCTCTCTCCTTCCCCGTTGATGACTCCGACATGCTTGCGTTTAGGATGTTTCTTATTTTTGTTTAGGATGCTGCATCATCACTGTCGTACTCCCGTGCCATGCCATGTCTGCGTTGTAAGTGCTCCCAAACTTTTGAAGTTTTTATTTTCTTAGTTCTTCCTGCTTCTGCCATGTTCTAAGTGTGTCTTTCCTCATCAAAACACTGGCTTTCTTTCGTTCTGATCTACCTCGGTCTGCTCTGCTGCTGCCTACAGATGAGCTGCAGGTATTAACTGTTGCACGACACGAAAAAAACATTGCACAGCACAAAAAATCGATGACAAAATGCGTTGCCAATGCATTTATTTGTCGATTTGTATCAATTTTATTGATTCGTTGTTGCAGCCCTAATGACAAGCAAAGACTAGTCATACACAATAAATTAATAAGTAGATAAAGACATTGACACATCTGGTGTTAGCACTCTTGGGTGTTTTACGGCAAGGCACACTTATGCTTACTACAGTAATATGACTCGCATTAAGGAACAAGGTTGTTTGCTGTCAGCTTGCTGTCATAGTTCTGAACGACTCATTAAAGGAAATAAAACATCACGACTGACTCATCATTCACTTCACACATACATTTCACAGAAATAGGCGCTACACAAGTACGAGTCATTTAATATTGAGTTGTTGGTAATTGAAAAAGAGGATTGAGATACTTTTAAAGCTATTTGCTTCTAATTCACCATTAGCACTGTTAGCTCAACGTTAGCCTCTAGCCTGCTTCACCTGATATTAGAGTAAAACAAAAAGATGCCGTGACTTCTGGGTCGCTCCTGTTTACTGGCTTTGGTTCTTTAAACAACTCTGGAGATTTTTGTCTACTGATATCAAATCACAAACGCCAGCACTGCAGCGTTAGCTCGGCACAGACTCGGCATCCTCACCAAAACAAAATACCTGAACTAAAATAACTTGGTGCTGCTTTGAAACCCAGAAGTTTTCTTTGGCTGCTAAAAACAACCACTTATTCCCAGTGATGCTCAAGGAAATTAGCTATTTTAAACATATTAAACCTAAAAATGTGAAATAAAAGAAACTAACCCAATGTTTTGTTAATATTTCTCCTCTAGTGTAAAACCAAATCTCGATTCTGTTTGAATCATTTTCTTTCCATGAGCAAATGAGCTGAAACTTTTTAAACTTCCGAGAATTAAACATTCCAGCGTGACCTACGTGTTTTTTCCGCTTTAGACAACAAACAGAAACAATTATCTGTGGAAAATTCAGGCTGCACGCTGAAGAAACTCTCACCAAATGAAATGCTTGGTTAATTGTTCTCAGATTTATTATCAGAATGGATTCACTGAAATAATTATTTTAGCTGCCATAAGCAACTTTATATTTTTGTTGCCACGATTAGCTTTGTTTCCAAGAACGTGAATATTAAATTACAACTAATGAAGATTCCCACACTGAATCAAAGTTTTGACGTCTCTTTGTGACAAACGGACCAATCCTGCGTCACTACCACACTTTGTGCACAAGGGCCGATACAAACTGCCCGGGGGTAGAGCAAATCCTGACCTGTTTTATAGAAACAAAGGGATCAAATTAAAATGTTCCCACTGAGTGAGCAGCAAACACAAATATGCCCCCATGGACAGGCAGCACCTGCTAGACTGATCATTCTGGATTTATCATAGTTTTCAAATCTTGCTCTTTCTTTTCCTTCCATTCAAAGTCTTATTGGACTAAATCAAGAACGTCCAGAAAGAAAAGTTACGACTGATAAATTTGAAATTTAAAGGCGCCCAACAGTTTGCTTGGTTTATTCAGCTGTAGACTGTTTACTTAATAGTTTAAAGTCGTTGTTTAGCAGGAGAGGATTTACTGTCAGATTTTACACTCGATAAAAGCACCATGCCAAGGAGCAGAGCTTAGAAAACAAGGAGGGGAAAAAAGTGTTTTCACAGCTATTCCATGTGGCCTGCATTATTGATGGACTTAGCCTAATCCACAGTGAAAACATGTAGGGTCACATCGTGACACGGACCGTGTTTTTGGAGAGGAGGGGGGATACACTTGGAGATCTGCTATCATGAGAATTTACTGTGTGGATGTCAGCTCTTGAGCATATGTTCAAACAGCATGCCCGACAGTGTGTTGGACAGAAGACAGAGCCACTTCTCACCAACGTGGCGGGTAGCGACGGTCGGACCCCCGAGGCAATGTGGCTTCTGGTTCTGACCAGATCTGATGGGAAGATAAAGACTGGTCCGCTGCTGTCACAGGTTTAGGCATATGGGAAATATGAGGATCGGAGTGATTGGCTCATTTCCAAAATAGTTTCTAACTGGTACAAGTTATGGTGTGTTTTATGCAATATTCCTAAATGAGCTAACCAAACGTGCCGGTGTCGGTACCAGATCTGCTCGGGTGCAAGATCGGCTCGGGGTCCTGCGCCTGCCGGTGACGTCACACTAGATGATTGGCTGAACGTAAGACTTACAGAAGTTACGATACCACGTTCATAAAAGTTACGGTAGCACGTTGACAATAAAGATTTTGATTGGTTTGAACAAAATTGCGGTTGTAGTCCTTGTGGTTGTAGTCCTGTAGTCCAAAAACAAACACTTTTCGGGGAAAATATGTTTGTTTTGCCAAAGGAAACGTAAAATAAAAGCAAAAATATCAATTGATAAACAGAGATCCTCAGCAGCTCTTGATTTTGATAAAAAGGGGCAAAATAAAAATAAAATAACTTTATTGAACAAATAGCAAGCAACATTTTGAATGAATGAATGGATTTAAGAACTAACAAAAAATACAGAATTCCACATAAAAACAGAAATGGCTGCTAATTCTGTAAATACATTTACAATTTTTCCACATATAAAAACTGTTGTGCTTTTTGGAAGTCTGCTGTTGGTTTTATGTAGTTTCACATTCTTTACAAAACTACGACAATATGATGTTTTATTAACAAAAGCAGCTATAAAGCAAATATTTAGGCGGTAAGAAACAAGACAAAACTGCTAAACTCTTTCCAAAACTTATGTGTGAAATCCGAGTGGATTTGCCGTAGTTTGACGTCATCATCGGCAGGCGAAGGACCCCGAGCCAATCTTGCACCTGAGCAGATCTGGTACCGACACCGGCTCTGATTAACAGAGGAATTGGGCCTGAATGCAACTCAGAGGTGATAAAGGACACGTTAACGGTACATGACGTAAGAATGAAGAATGACATCCGGTGGTCAAATTAGGGCACGGCAGCCCATTTTCAAGACTCTCACTACCATTCGTGAGTTTTATGGCTGTTGCCAGTTATGGATCAGTGCCAAAAGATTCTAGATGCAGAGCGAAGACGAGTCATACACAGTAAAATGACAAGTGGATTAATCCATTTCATTGTGATATCGAGTTGTAGGTAATTGAAAAATTAGCGTGACAATTTTTGAGCCAACTATTTTTTTCTTATTCACCATTAGCATTGTTAGCTCAACGTTAGCCTCTACCCTCTTTACCCAATTTTAGAATAAACCAAAAAGATACTGTGGCTTCTTAGGGGTACAAGAAATAACTTCTGGGCTATTAATTTCATTGGCTAACATATTTTCCACTAGGGCTGGGTGATAAATCGAAAATTTATCATTATCGTAATTTCTGACTGATATTTTTCCAATGTGAATAAATTCATTAATAAAAAAAAAAGGTGTGTGTAGGTTGGTGACGTTCATGTCCCTTTAAGAAGCTGTACCATCTCGAGTCACATGACTCAACGTAATACACGTGACAGCCCCATCTAGTCGACAACTTTTATTTTTGCACATACATGTAGTTATTGTCCATTTATCGTTATCGACGTGAACTCCTCAATATACCGTGATATTGATTTTAGGTCATATCGCCCAGCCCTACTTTCCACAACTCTGGAGCGTTTTGCCTGCAGGTGTCGAATTACAAATGCCGGTGCTGCAGAGTTAGCCGGCGCAGACTCGACAACCCCGCGGGCTCACATACTGTAAACAAAGACTACGTCCCTCTTCAGCCTTTTTGAAAGGAGAAAAATGGCCTCCCCCAGCCGGCTGATGATTATATTAGACATTAGACTGTTTTGTGATTATTTCACTGTAAAATTTTTACTTATTGTACTTTCAATTTTAAGACCTGGCTGAAAACTCTTTTAGTTGAAATTCTAAACTGGATTAGCTTTTTAATTATTGTTGTTGTAAAAACTAGTACAATTATGAAAAAAATGAAGTTAAATTTGTGTCAATCGAAATTTTTAAACTTGTTTATGAAGTTTAAATGAAAAGAAATCTATTTGTTATTATTGTATTTGTTTCAGTGGTGTTCCAACAAAAAGGATTCCGGCTTTGCCCAGCTAAGGGGGCGGGGCTTATTCATTAGATACTCCTCCTTCTCTTGTTACCTGAAGATAGTTTTAACATTAAAACACATACTAGGGTAAATCAATTTTTTTAATTTTTATAATAGCTTTTAATTTAATTATTGTATAATATTTTCAAAACAAATAATTTTTTTCAGTTGCGTTCATCCTTAAACCCTGAAATACAAAATTGTTTGAAAAATGTTAAAACTGGACTATTTATTGTTAATATAACAACTACATAATAACCTTTTTTAAATTTTTTGATGTAGTATGTCAATGTAATAAATAAAATTGTCCCTTGCTACCTGGAGATCCTCCACCAGGGGGCAGCAGACATGTATAGGACTGGATATGGCAGGTTTGTAATGAAGGCACCAATCCTGATGCTCCATCTGGATACTTTAGGGACAGAACTGGTTTCATGAAAAATGTTTTAAACTCGAAGGAGTGACATGTCCTGGATTATTTATGTAATTTCTGACGTTTTGAAACGGAAATCAGAACATAAACATCTGAAACAAGTAGTAATGTCTTTAAATGAAAAACACTTTTTCTAAACAAATTCTGGCCGTGATGCAAAATAAGTAGACTCAGACATTTGACCGAGAATAAAAATGACCGGTATCGATGTGCCTTGTAGAATTACACGAGTAAAAATAAAACATTCCCCTTTCATGCGGCTCCCATCGAGTCTACTGAAGCAGCAATGTGACCACAAAGTTGTGGCTGAAATTAAAGGCCTGCAGCTACGAATGGGTGCAACCACTAAATGTGAAGCACAGCAGAAAGAGCATGAATATTCATACACGCTCACACCAGCAAAGGTTACAGAACATAAATAAACATTATGACTCATTCACGGGCCAAATTATTTGACGCTCCTGGATATCCTCTATTTTATTTACATCACGTAAAAGCTGTGACTTCACCCAATTCTGCTTTATATCACAATCCAGTGCAAGACTCCAACTGCAGCGTCCAATTAAGTCATTAGTACTTTTGCAATTGTTTAAATATAAATGAAAATTCCCCACTGTGGGATCAATAAAGTCTATTCAATTCTATTCTAAAATAATAGAAAATGTCATTTTGCATCCATGCTCGTGGAATGAAGACACGTAGCTAAAGTCAGCCTGTGTTGCATTTCTGGGCATGACTTCTCCAGTCGGCTGTGACGGGCCGGTGGCTGCACCGAGGCCTCGTCCTGCCCTTTGTGGTGCTAACAATACGTGGGTGTGTGGCATTGACTGTAATGTCACATTCACGCTCTGATGCTAACCATGTCTGACACGTGCATTAGTCCTTTCTTCTGTTTTCACAGAGAACTCAACTCTGGTGAAAATGGGTCTACAAAACTTCCTTTTCTAGAATAAAACGTGACAATTGTCCAGTGGATTCACCTGGAGCCGCCTGTGCACACTCACCTTTAAAGGTTACCATCTTTCCCAAAAGTTTTGTTCATTTCATCATCACAGACACTCCTAATGGAGGCCACGTGAATAATGAGCAACACCTGCGGCTCCCTGCTCAAAATAATTTGGTGAACAGGGTGATGGAGCAGCATCGATGCGTACCCCCCTCAGCTAAGTACAGGACATCATGCAAGCCAGGGTCAGACAGAAGTCCTTGCGTCATCCTGCAAAACTGCACCCTGATGTCGTTTGGTGAAGTTTACGCATCCCTCAGCTGGAAAATCAAATGGTTTTTTTTTCTTTGTACAGGGTTCGATTTAGCACAGCTCGGCCCTTGTTTACTTTCCACAGCAGACTGTTTTCCACTCACTGTGAGCGTCGTCAGCCGTTCGTCACCTCAGTGAGACACAAACAGGACACAACTTTCCCATTTATATGTTTATCTAAATATAAATCGGTTGGCGATAAATTAGGCCGATATTCATCATTGTTGTATATATCTATCGCATCGACCAATTTACCTTTTTAGTAGAGCCAGTTTAAAGTCAGGGACATCTGCGGGCAGCACGGTGCCGTTTCAGAAATGTATTTACGTTTCTGAAAACAAATCTGCTTGATAAATGCGCTAAAACATTTTTGTGTACTGAAATTTGTTTATTTACCTGTTCTGTATATTTAGTACTTGATTGGTTCATTGACCTGTTGGATTAACTTTGGTTAAAGGAGTCATCACCTATAATACCGTGGATATCTACATCCTATTATAGTCTTTTAGACCATTAAAATAAATTGTATTGGAAAAATAAATTAAAAATGTGATTTTTTTAATCCTTTATTGTGAAGGGCGCACAGACGCACGCGGGACTGAGGAGCGCGTTCATTGGTGGAAGGAAGCAGGAAGCAGCTTCAGTGTCTCGCTCCAAAACAACAAAAGTTATAACTGAACCCGACCTGGCAGTGACCTACGGGATCTAACCGTGTATGTACGAGCCCGAGCCTCGCCTCGTGCGTAATGGCGCCCTCGCATGTTGTTGAGTTGGGACAAAGCAAGCTAACAGCCAGGCATCGGCTCTTATGCTGTTGTGAAGATGGAATACACAAACCGATTGGAGTTTTGTTTCCCGTAACACGGATTACAACATGAGTCGTCAACGGTAAGACATAATTTATGCGTTTCACGTTATGAAATGAGCTTTGTTGTGCTGGTTTGTTCGCTGCTGGTTCATATTTGTTTATATTCGGCCTTTGTGACGACATATAGGCTAATCTCGTTTTGGAGTGCGCGTGCTGGTGGGGTGCATGTGAGCTGGTTAAAGAAGGCAAGATTAAACAAACGTGTCAATGTTAAATATCGGCTTCTCAGCCAGTGAAAAATCATTAGGAAGCCATTATAGACATTTTTTAAAGTGGAAAAGTGAAGATTTCAGGTGATGACCCTTTTAAATGTTTGATTTTAATACCGAGCCGTGCACAGAATTAAATGGGACAGCAGCAGCTCAGGAGGTAGAGCGGGTTGTCCAGTAATCTTAAGGTTGCAGGTTTGATCCCGGCTCCCACCAGAACGCTGCTGTTGTGTTCTTGGGCAAGACACTTAACCCGCCTTGCCTGCTGATGGTGGTCGGCAGGACAGGTGGCGCCATTGTATGGCAGGCCTTGCCTCTGTCAGTGCACCCCAGGGCCGCTGTGGCAACACTGTAGTTCATCATCACCAGAATGTGAATGGGTGGATGACCCTAAGAAGGTGCTACACAAAGACAGGTCATCGTGGATACAAGCAGCTAAAACGAGTTTTCTCCACAGGGTGTCTGGGCTCTCCCTTAGAGATAGGGCGGGAAGCTCAGTCATCCGGGAGGGGCTCGGCGTAGATCCGTTGCTCCTCCACATTGAGAGGAGCCAGTTGAGGTGGCTCAGGCATCTGGTTAGGATGCCTCCTGGACGCCTCCCTGGTGAGGTTTTGTGGGCACGTCCAACCGGGAGGAGACCTAAAGGAAGACCCAGGACACCCTGGAGGGACTATGTCTCTCAGCTGGCCAGGGAACACCTTGGGATTCCCTCAGAGGAACTGGTCCAAGTGGCTGGGGAGAGGGAAGTCTGGGTCTCTCTGCTTAGGCTGCTGCCCGCTCGACCTGACCCCGGATAAGTGGATGAAAATGGATGGATGTTATTAGTGATATTTTAGTATGCAAATAAAGTAGAAAACGTCTAGATATCAGTCGTGAAAATTGGCCCAAGAAGAATCGGCAGCACACGTCGGCCATTGTCTGACCCATACCTCTGAATATTGGTATTGGTATCAGCAATAGAAAAACCCATTTTGGTCGATTTCTAAATAAAACTATCATACTTCCCAATACTGAAGCTGCTCCTCTCTGTAATATTAGATGTTTAAGTTAAAAATGTCACTGATAAAGGGACAAAATGTGCTTTTCTGATTGTTTCAAACTCCTGCTACCATCTTCTTTATTCGTTTTAGAATTATAACAGTTCTTATGTTTGTTTTAGTTGTTTTACTGCTCTCTGTTCTTATTTGTTGTATTTTTTATGATCTTTGTACCTTTTTGGTAAGTTTGGTCGTGACCAGCACAAATTTAGTCAATGACGTGATGGACTTCAACATCAATGATGTGGGGGCTTTTCACTTAGAATCACAATAAATGCATTTTATCGTTAACATGAGCCTGTTTTAAGAACCGCTTCAGAGAAACCGAACACTAGCCACATTCCCATGTGGCTTGTGCATGCTGAGTGTGTAAAAGGAGGATTTGTGAATGCATCTGCAGATCTGAAGGGTCTTAGTTGTTTTTTCTGAAATGCAAAGTGCATTAAAACTGAAAGCTTCTTTTTTAACCCAATCTATACAAACCAAAGGAATATCTGGTTTTAGCATTCAAATGGATTCAAAAGGGTAAGGAGAATTTACCCTTGCAGCTTAAAGTCGTAGATAAATACACTTGCGTACGAGTGGTTTTGGAGTTCAAGCCAATACATGAAAAACTTCAAACAAAGCCAATTATTAAGCGTCTATATCAGCCACTACACACCTCTCCATCAGCCTCTCTGACAGTGTTCCTGTAGCTCATAATTAGCAGCAGTAGCCCAAAGCAAACATTCTGCGGTACAAGTGTTTTACACAGACTGGTTCATTGACTCAACGCGTGTGTAAAAAAGTAAAAAAACAAAAAAAAAAAAACATCAAAAATCCATTTCAATCCCAATTTCAACCACACAGGGAACAACAACAACATTCCTGGCATTTACAGACAAAAGACGTTCATGTGAGTTTATGTAGAGGATCGTGATTATATTATAAAATAGGGAACAAAGATGAGGAAAAACTAATCTAATCACCAACAGCATGTTATACAGCCTTAATAGAGCTAGCTCTGTTATAGGCACCTTCATAATTAACAGAACCTGTTATAGAGTTCTTTTACCCATAACGGAGTCGTGTGTCAAATGCGTCGAGTTTTTCTTTCCAATCTTTTAACACAAACCTTTTAACACACAAAACTATGATAAGTTAGATTTACCGGTTTAATTCACTTGTTTTTTTTAACTCATTCACTGCCATTGACGACTATAGTCATCATTTCCCTTTTTTCACGGGGCGGGCGTCGGAACGAGCCCCCGCACCGTGAGAACAAACATCACGTGTCTAAAGCGGATCGTCATCCGTGTATGTCACACATCACGTGATCAGGAAGCGGAAAATCAATGGATTACGAGTTTGTTTTGGGCCGCTGCTGTGAAAAAAAACGATGCGCCGAACCGGAAATGCTTCTGCAGCTCACGCTTCGACAACAGATTGTGAAAGAACGGATAAAGCTAGAAATACAGCGATTCTTCCTGATGTAAGAAGTGAGTCTACTCTTTCTTTTGGTAGTTTTGGCGTTTACATGATCATAGAGCACAATGTTCTGTGACTCTTCAAAAAACAGTAAAAACGCTCAAAAGTACTGGCAGTCAGGGGGCTTTCTGATCAGAAAACGGCTGGCAGTTAATTAGTTAAATAAATCTGCTGTGGTCTCTAGCATGAATGAATGCCTTGTGAGTCGTTTTCTGGTGTTCCCGTTGCAGAAAGTAGACGTTTGTCCGGGGTCCATTAATATTCATGATATGCAAACATCTTGCCTCTGATTCGCTGACCGCAACACGACTCTTGCGCTGCCTTCGTTCGCTCCTCTTTTTTGGGTAAAAAATGCAACATTGATATTTGATCTCCAAAAACAAGCGTGCACATGTTCCGCCATGTTGGTTGGCTTCTACTAGCTTTGACGCGCACTACTCTCTCCTTCCTGTCAAGCCAAGGTGGGTGAGGCCATGAACCCTAATTTCCCCTGTGACGCAGAAGAGACTTAGCCTGGCAAGCCATCCTATATATGTGAATATATAGTCTGGCCACGACCCACTGACGGCTCTCAGTCGTGAGGCGGGATCTACGGTTGTCTTTCAAACTGTCAGCACGCACTTGGATAGCGCTAGGACCAATCAGAGTAACGAACAACGTGACGTAATCACAGCGACGGAAAAGCGGGAGGCAGCAATGGCGTCTAACATCAATGATTTCTGTCGTTTTTGTATGAAAAACATGTGAATATCAGGTGTACTGGGACATTGCACTACTTTGTTTGATAAAAATAAGAAGCCGCTAAGTATATCTGACAGACTTACGCACGTTGGAGTCTAAATAATCCAATGTTGATGACAAAGCCGAACGAACGTGGTTCCTGAGCTGCCGCCATGTTGTTTGTGTTCGCGGTCGCAGCTCTGACGTCATCGGCTACTCCTGCTCTGTGATTGGCCCACAATATAGAGCGCTGTGATTTGGGCCAACCAAAAATATAGCGAGCTGTGATTAGACAGCCACAGCAGTGGATCAGGCTGCGAGGGTTCCAATGAAGCGTGCCTAGATCAAACTCTGCAAGGCAAGAATTTGGTCTAGTTCACTAGGCTAGAAGAGACTGGCTTTTTCTGACTCGATCATTTTCCTGTTTGTTTGCCTTCTGCGGCTGATGGTCACGTTCAGCATGCACGTGAAACTCAACCAATCGTATTACTGTTTCCCCGTGAACGAGACCTTTACGGAAAAACTACACCTTTCAGTTCAAACAATGCTGATTGGGGCTCCAGACAGACCTACGACAGTGATATTAATATATTAAATGTGCAATATGTAAGAATGACATCCTGTGGTTACTGCAGTCCATTTTTTAAGCAAAAATATCACTCTCTTGCTACTGTTCCATGAGTTTCATGGCTGTTGAAAACCAATTTTATACAACCAATAGTTGTGCAAAAATATTAAGTTTCATTGCAATTTAAAGTAGCTCTCCAGAGTATTTCTTTTATCTGATGGCACCATCTAGTGGCTGACAAGCGTATCACACCAATAGTCGTTCGATTCGGTAATTTAATATGGCGACTGCACTTTTTCTTGTTTATGAATGTGCTTCTGTAGCCGACAAACAGAGCTAAAACATGTTGTTTTACAATTATTATTCTCATGTCATGTTGTGTTTTAAAGTTGAAGTGCCAAGTCATCATCACACACTGGTGAAATTACATCTCCACATTTGACCCATCCCCATGGTGGGGAGCGGTGAGCTGCAGCTGTGGCTGCGCTCTGGAACTATTTGGTGGTTTAACCCCCCAATCCAACCCCTTAGTGCTGAGTGTCAAGCGAGGAGGCATTGGGTCCCATTTTTTCAAAGTCTTTGGTATGACCCGACCGGGATTCGAACCCCGATCTCCCAGTCCCGGGGCGGACACTCTACCACTAGGCCACTGGAGCTGGTAATATATATTTATATTTTAAAGACTTACTTGTCTGTGAAAAGTTCATCAACTCTGCATCAGCCGAGGTACTTCCTTAACTCTGAAGAACGTAAGTGGTATTGATTTTAGGCCAAATCACCCAGCCCTATCCAGTGGTGTCCTCCAGGGCCACTATCCTGCATATTTTCGTGGTTTCTCTGCTTCAACACACTTATTTGAATCAGTAAATGACTAACATGCTTCTACTGAGCTGAACAGGTGATTCAGTCATTGAATCAGGTGTGTTGGAGCTTAGAAACAACTAAATCATGCTGGATAGTGGCCCTCCAGGACAAGGGTTGGACACCGCTGACCTAGTTGGAACCATCAGCTTTTGTTTCTATAAACTAGAGCAGCAAAATATGTCAATCTGGCAATATGAGCATCACAAAGGAACGTCTGGATCACAATAAATGATAGAATAAATCCCTTCATGGTTGCTCTCCAACCAGATGTGGCCCCAAACTCATCTAAATAGAAATGTAATCAGAAAGTAGCAGCGCTGAAATCAGATAAGAAAACTGGAGCAGAGCACGGTTTGTAGCTGATATGTGGGAGAAAAATACCCATCTGATGTGTCTGAGTCCAGACTGCCAGGTGCGCTACCTGCTAAGTAGCGTCAGGTTACCAGTCAGCCATGAACATAACCAGTGTTCACCCAGAGCAGCTTGGGAAACACAACCATTGTCTTGGTAATGATCATGTTTAAGCAGGTCTGGAGGTTTCACTCAACAACACGTAAAATTCCTCCAAGTGCATCATAATCAGGGTCTAAGCAGACATTTTTACCTTCTTTGAGTGTGATTTTGTTTTCAAACTTTAAACTTCAAGAACTTTTCACTCTTCTCACATTGTAGCTGCTTTTTATCTAAATCACAAACCGACTCAAGCAGACAAAAACAGGATGTTTTTTCAGGAGAAGAGCACCGGAAAAGAGGAGACAGGGTTTCACCACTAACAAAACGCTTCTCGACCAAAAACAAACCAAACCACGTCTAGGAAATCCCCCCGTTTGTGATTAGAACTCCTCTTTTTCATGAGATTGTTCACGACACTCAGGAGGATCACCGTCACGCCAAGGGAAGTCTGATTAATTCACCAAGCTTACAATTAGACCAGACCTGAATGTGTTTCTGCAGTTCTAACAAGGTTCTGCTGAGGAACCAAATCTATTCAGGAAGGCATCCAGAGAGCAGGAAGACGGGGCGATTTCATTTGTTTCAGCTCCGCGTTCTTTCTTATCTTCACGACGATTGTTTTAACAGCGGGAATCAATATGAGAAACAGAATTATTTAGTAGAACGTCTCAGCGATGCTGAAAGTGAGACGGCTTTCTTCAAGCATTTATCTTCGTCAGGAGACGCGAGGCGGAGAATCCTGATGAAAAGCTTTTTATGGGGCCTCACCGCCATGATGGGAGGTGGTGCATTCATCAGGGTTTACACAACAATGCCCACGGGGCAGGAGCAAACGGATCAATGGCAGGTGATGGGCACCTCCTCTGCTGCTTCTGGAACGAAGAGCGCTCCGACACACCGGAGAGAATTTATAGCAGTGGTGATTTCTCTTCTTTCTGCTTGGGTCCACTCATCCAGAACCGGTGCAGCATCTCAGTTGCATTCAGAGTTTGGCACCGGACCCTCCAGTGAATGATCTCAGCTGTTTTCTCCTCCTTTTAACTCCTCACCTCAGCAAGGGAAGCAGCAGTTTTGTGAAATATAGAGTAATGCCCTGTGAAGTCAGCCCTTCTAGTCAGCTTTGATCGGTTGATGCCAAGGCTCTCTCGCCAGCGCTCCGCTTTAGCTGACTGTGGCACAGGGATTTTGCTAAATACTCAATTACTCACGATAACTCAGCAGATAGGCAATTCTGCTTCTGCACGCGAAGCATCTCACCAGGAGTGTTGAGTTAGAAGCTTCTAAAGGGGAGTCTTTTTATCAAATCTTACCTCACCTGTCCCCTCTCACCTTAACAGGTTTAGGTGAGTTTACAACTATGATCCAAAGCAGTTTGTTATGAGTTTATTTAGTTGCATCTTTGAAGCTTTTAGCTGAAAACTTGGCATTCTTTGTCATGGTGCGGCATTATTCTGAAAAATGATGAAACTGAACAAGTGAAGGACCAGAATAAAGGGAGAGGTCACACAGTTATAGAAAACAGCTTAAAGATGCATTTTGAATCTACTTTTCACTTTTTTACAGTAAAAGTTGGTTTAAAACTGGTCAAATTTGACCTGCTATAGTTACTAATAGTTCAATTTGACCGATACAAAGCAAAAATAACCAATCAACACTGAAATATTCTCTTTCTGAACTTGAACCATACGTTATTATAAATAAAAAGTGTAAACAATATCATCATAATACAAAATAAATTATAAGAGCTACTTCATAGCATCATGGAGGAGCGGGTTGATTATATAGATAAGGGAAGAAGACAGAACTTTGCTTTGGGACACATCAGGAAACATAAATATTTCTGAGAAATATGTATTTAATGCAAACTAATCAAACGCATCTCCCACAAATTTGCAGAAAAATCCCAAAGAAATGAGCAAAATAAATAAAAAAAACGACCTGAAACCCATGCATGAGTGTCTATGAACAAATGAGGACAAAACCTGACTAAATGTTGTCTACTCTGTAAAAAAAAGAAGCTAAAACACTTCCAGACACGATCTGAAGTTATGAAACAGCATCAAAATAAACACCAACCCATAACTGACGCACGTGCACAAATCCGCATGTTTTCATCTAAAAATAATCGCGCTTTCAAAGACAGGAGGCTTTTAATTTCGGCGCATACCTGCAGAACATCGCTGCACACTGCGGCAGCCTGCGCGGCTTTAGGAACAGGAAATCCCAGTAAAGTGAGCACGATGCGGACTCCTGAGTGAACCTTTATTCTGACAGGGTTTTAAAAAGGAGCTGGGGTCTAATAACAGACACGGCAGCGCCGTAATGACACAACGCGTTCACAAGCAGCACAAGGTGCTTTTTGGTGAAGCCTTTACGCTTTTATGACCTGACGTCTGCGCTGCTGTAGAGGATTACCAGCCTAATATTATATAAACAGCACCGGAACCCAAATCACGTTAGCATGTTTCATCCTCCTGACTGCAGCCCCGAAAATAACGCAGAAAAGAGCGCAACTCACGCTGGCGGTGAAGGACGAGCGGGGTGTCCGGGCGCGGAGGAACCTTCTCGGTGGTTTAAAATCAGAGACAGACGTCGCTTTTCCTCCGTGTCGTCGCTGGTGGTGAAGAAAGGAGAACACGGGCTGATGGTCGGCGTTATGCACTGCGGTGTTCACAGCCTGCTGTCGGCTCCTTTCTTCTGCTTCACAGGTTGCTGCTGCTACTGGGGGTCACGCGCCGCTGCTGCTGCCCCCTAGCGGTGCGGCGGCCGCACAGGTTTCACACCTAAAACCATGAAGTTAATGTATTTTTTAATATTTCTGCACCTATATTAAACATTTAATGAAACTGTTAAAATTAAATTTCTTAATTAAATTAAAATTAATTTAGAATATAAATATATGATTTTTATTATTGTGTGATGAAATGGATTTGACAAAAACTAATTCTTTCTTTTTAGATTCTATCTGTACAGAAGATTAGGGCCAACAAAAAGAAAAGAAAGAAGTCTGACTTTCTGAGATTAAAGACACCATTCTGAGAAAAAAAGTCAGAATTTTGAGATTAAAGTCAGAATTCTGAGAAAAAAGCCAGAATTCTCTTTCTTTTTTTTTTCCTTTTTATTCCAGTGGCCCTAATCGTCTTCCATATATCTAAAAGGTTTTATAATCATACAAGTAAATAATCTAACACTGCACCATACCTGTCAAGTCTCCGGTTTTGTCCGGGAAACTCCAGTATTTTACCCTTCGTTCCCGCACTCTTCCCGTATTAGTATTTTCCCAGAAATGTTCTGAAAAATCTTAGTGGTCTTAGTCCATTATAACTATTTAAATGCACAGTTGGGAAAATTACTGCAATTCCAAAACAATCATTAGTTTTCCTTCTCCAAATAAGCAGTATTGCAGATGAAGTCAGTTATCAAATTTACAGATAAATTAGACTATAATTTAATTATAGTATAAAATAAAAGAGCAACTGCTGCCCATAATGTCCATTTTTATCCTTATTCACATTTTATTTTGACATAATTTTGTTTCCTTTTTGAGGTTTCAGTCTCCAACAGCCTGTTTGTCTTCATTGATCATCTGCCCAAAGTGGCACACCTCAAAGCGCAATACACTGTTCCACCACTAGATGGCACCAACACAACATAGAAAATATATAAAAAATCCTGTTTTAAAGAACAAGTTCACTAGTTTTTTTGACACATCTGCAGTGATCTCTAATATAAATATGAATCAATCTCCTTGAGGAAAAAAGCTCTGGCGCTCCTGTTTCAGGAACTAGAAGTGATCCAGATCAGAGATGAGGTTTAGACAGCAGCTTTTGGAGTCTTATTTCCTGAATGCAGTCTATATGGAAGCCGTACAGAAACCAGATCATATAGGTTTCACATTCGGAGTGATTGAGGCTTGAAGCCTCGTGTGGTGCACAGCGGATCTGGATGTGGAGCTCTGAAAAGTTCAGCATAGATTCTATTTTTTTCAGACCCCATGAAGGTTGAATATGCAACATTTTAATAAAAAGCTATATTTAAAAAAAAAAATACCTCCACAGGGTGTTTAGAGGTGTGCAGAATGAATGTACAGTTTTTCCTTTAAAGGCTATATTTAAAAAGAAAAAATGAACCAACAACAGACATAAATACGTAGACGCCCCGTGGACTGGCGCTGCCTATTGCAGCTGCCGTAGTGGCCGGCCGCCATCTTAGATGGGTCTCCATTCATCCCCAGTGCATTTATTTCTACTGAGGAAGGTGCTTACTAGGGATGCAACGATACCACTTTTTTCCAAACCGATACGATACCGATACTTGGATCTGAGTACTCGCCGATACCGATTACCGATACCGGTACTTGTACCACACACAAAAATGCAATGAATTGGAATACAGGCTTTTTTGGGAAACATGAACAGCAGGTTCTTTTTGATGAAAATAGTAATCTCTGCATTTTCAGGTGTGAGCCCGTTTCTGCTTCCATTCACAATGTTTGAAACAGCTCCCCTATTGGTCAATATAGAAAACTACAACAGAAATGACAAGTCCCAGTGAAGCCACTTTCAGGCAACTGGTATCGGTACCTGGTATCGGTTAGCTTTTTTCTGGTATCAGTATCTGTATCAGTATCGGTATCGGCCCGATACCAATACCAGTATCGGTATCGGTGCATCCTTAGTGCTTACCCAACTAAAAAACACATTTTATCAAGTTTTTTCACAAAATCAGACACATGGTATGGCATGATAATTAAAATATGAACATAAATAAACAAAATAAATTAAAATATAAAATCCCATCAGGTAGGCTAGAAAAGTCAATAGCAATCCTACGTGATCTGTTTTCAATAATACGCCAGTTGTTGCAACCGTAGGCTGCTCACGCTGTGTTGACTTTGGAGAGTGAGTAGACCCATCCAATATGGCGGCGATGCTGTTACACTCTCCAGCACCCAATGGGGCGTCTACATTTGCATGTCTATGGAACCAGCACCCCAACGACTAGAAAATGTGTTCTGTTGTTTCAATACCACCTGTGAACACGACTAGATGTCGCCATACTGTCCGTGTTCCATATTCAACCTTTAAAGCCATACTATGTAACGTTTTCATATTTATAAATCATGTTCTTGAGTCAGTTTGTGCTAAAATGACCCTTGACAGGGTTAATGAAATGTCACTCAGACCCCCACCGCCCTCTGTGGCCAGAATACCACACTTGCAACTTCAGAGTGGCGGTCTGGTCCCTGTTGGACTTAGTAAAGTAGAGCTGACATGCCTGGTGCTGCAGTCTGCTTCCAGCATGTTTCCTGCATGTTTTAGATCATGAACACAGCTGATTTGTATGATTTAGTGATGAACCGCTCCTGTAGACACTAATGAAGGCTGAGGAGACATTTCAGCAGTTAGATTAAGGTGGTAAAAAGACTAACGCACAGCGAGGAGATAAGTTTCACTTTTGCTTTCACTAACGGACACTAGGGGGTGCTAAAAGCAAGCCAAAACTGCATAGTATCCCTTTAAAGGCACACTTGGCAGTTTTGCTTGCTTTCAGCACCCCCTACTGTCCGTTATTAATTATCTGTGGTGAAACCAAAAGTGAAACGTATCTCCTCGCTGTGCGTTCGTCTTTTTAACACCTTAATCTAACAGCTGAAACGTCTCCTCAGCCTTCATTAGTGTCTACAGGAGCGGTTCATCACTAAATCAAACACATCAGCTGTGTTCATGATCTAAAACATGCAGGAAACATGCTGGAAGCAGACTGCAGCGCCAGATATGTCAGCTCCATTTTCTAAGTCCAACAAGGACCGGACCAGAACTCTGAAGTTGCAAGTGCATTATTCTGGCCACAGAGGGTGGTGGGGGTCTGAGTGACATTTCATTAACCCTGTCAAGGGTCATTTTAGCACAAACTGGCTCAAGAACATGATTTAAAATATGAAAAAGTTGCATAGTTTGGCTTTAAAGAAATGACATGAGCCAGACAGGAAGTAAGACGTGGAACTGCATTATTAATGATAGCTATATCAGTTCACAGTGTAAATAGTTGACGTTAGTGTTACAGGTATAGTTTTAAATGTCTTAAATGGGAGCAGATATCTGGAGATGTTCAGCACACAAACACCAGTCGGTGTGAATGGTAGTCCATCCAGAAGCCGTAAGGAAACCAGATCACATCTGTTCCGGTTTGAACAAGGGGTCAGGGCCCCTATCCAGCATGTTTTAGTTGTTTTCCTGCTCCAACACACCTGGTGCAATGGTTGAATCACCTGTTCAGCAGAAGTCCGTGCAAACAAGCTAATAAAGGGGTTTTTGTTAAAGAAGGTTATTTATTTCTTGAATTGATTGAAATAAAGATTATTTTACTCATTCTATATTTTCAGCAAACAAACTTCATGAACAATATGATTTATGTATCCCTCCCATTTCACATAAAATAAACAGAACTACAAACAGGAAATGTTTTAAATTGTAATCCGACTGATAGCTTTATTTTACTTTTTAAAAAATATTTCCACTATTTAATATTTATGTTTTCTTTATTTAACTTTTCATTTTTTTCCTCATATGTTTGTGCCCTTTCACAGTTTGAGTGTTATAGATGACCTTTTAATTCTGTTTTTACAGCGTAATGTTGCTTTTCAATACAAATTGTTGGGAAAAAAATTCTTACATAAAATAAATGCATCAAAACTCAAATGAACGATCAGACAAGAAAATCAGAAATGCATCACATCAACATTTGCATGACTTCAGTCATTTGCAGCTCTGAAAATACAACAAAACAAAATCTTTAGATTAAAAAAGCATCCAAGAGACAAAATTAGAGACACAGACTAATCCATCTGTACTTTAAATGCAGCGCTGCAGTGACATCTCTTGGACATTAAGCATTAGGATCACGACCAAAACCAGAGAAAAATAACCCTCAAATTATAAAAACGCTTCAACGTTTTGTTACTTTTTTATACCTTATAAGCTGCATTAGTTAAAAGATTTGCAAAATATTTATAACACTAACCTTTTCTAATAAAGAACATTTGATAAATCCTTAAAAGCATTTCTGCATAAAAAAGATGAATGCAAACATATTCTCAGAAGCTATATGAGTGGATAAAAATGTTTTTATACTGTCATGATAAAATGTTTTCCTGCACATCCTCAAAAATAAATTCAAACAATGAAAAAAAATGTCTAATTTATGTGTTTTCTTTGATAGAATATGTGTAAAATAAAGTAACATGTACAATAATAATAATAATAACAATTATAATAAATAATAATAAAATAACAAACAATAATAATTATTATTATAATAAATAATAATAACAATAAAAACAATAATAATTATAAGTAATAATAATAAAAATTAAAACAATAATAATAATAAAATTATGATGAATAGTAATAACAAAAATAATAATTATAATAATTATAACAATAATAATAATAAACAATGATAATAATAAATAATAATAATGATATAAACAATACTAATACAATTATAATAAATAATAATATTAAAAATAACAAAAAATAAATAATATTAAAAATAACAAACAATAAATAATAATAATAATAATCAAACAGATGAAAGAATTATAAAAAATCTTGGAATTTGTTTTTTGCACAACTTCTGACATATTTGACCAAACAAACATTTTTCATGTGTTTTAATTCTAAATAAACAGGTTGTACGGAACAAAAACATCACTAAAAATGATCTCAAGGCTGCATTAATGTGCATTATTTTGTTAATGTGGTCGTTTTACTTTAAAAACAGCAACATGCAGAATTTTCCTTCGTATTTTCGTCAGCTTGAAACCATAAATGAGAGGATTCATGATGGGAGGAACGATGAGGAATTCTATTGCAACAACATTCTGAAGCGTTTGAGGTAAATGTTTGGAGGCGAAGCGCATGTTCGAAACGTCAAAATACAGCATGGCAGAGAACATGAGCAGGGAGATTAGGTGTGGGATGCACGTCTGCATGAACTTTGCTCTGTTTTCTATAGAACTGGTGCAAGTTTTAATCAGATAGATATAGGACCAAATGATAAAGAAGCCATGAAATATATAAATGACAATTGTTAAATATGCAAGTATGTTGTTTACAGTGAGTTGAGCTGGAAAACAAGCCAGACTCACGATGCTCCAGTTTGCACAGTAAAGCCTGTTGATGTAGGAGCTGCACAGAGTCAGCCTGGAAGTTACAAACATGCTTACAGCGATGATGCAGGAAGGTACTAACCAGGAGAAACAGACTAACCAGGTGAGCTTCTGCTTGGACATGACAGAGTGGTACTGGAGCGGTCGGCATATAGCCAGGTAACGGTCGTACGCCATGACAGCCAGGATGGACAGGTCGCAGCAGCTGAAGGAGTGAATCACCTGAGCCTGAAGCAGACACCCTGAATATGAGACCGTGTGAACAGGAGAGAGCAGATCCCACAGAAACTTAGGGAAGAAACCTGTCGCTCCATAAAGTCCGTTCATGCAAAAAACACACAGCAGGATGTACATGGGTTCATGGAGGTCATGGTCCAAGATTATGATCAGAATGAGGCAAACATTCACCAGGATTATTAGACAGTAACACAGGAAGCTGAGGAAGAAGAGAGTCGATCTGAAACTCTTTGTTTCATTCAAACCTGAGAGGAAAAACACTGAAACTGTTGAAACATTATTCATCCTGATCAGCAAACGTCTGTCACAGCAGCTCTCACCCAAGCCACTGGTCCCATAAATCCACCCTAACCAGTAGAACCAGCCAGCCAGCCAATCAGTGTTCCAAACAGGACTCTACTGGTTCTGAATCCACTGGGAAGAGCAGGCGTGGTGCTGCTTGAGGCGGAACCAGAGAACAGTTAGAGCTCAGGAGGGTTTTTCCAAGGATTTATTTGTTTGGCTATGATTTGTGTGAGAACAGAAGAACAATTATTTATAAAACAGCTGATAAATTAGATAAAAATCCCATTAAAACAGATTTCTTAGGAAAGCAACAAAACTGCTGCTTCTTCCACATCTGGGATTAGCAGCTGCATGAGTTCACAGCGCCCTCCAGAGGCCAAACTTTGAGTGGAAATCTTAACGTTCTCCAAATGCATTCAACATTTAATCAATTAAAGTAAGCAAAACATTTAAAATCATCCATTTATATGCTTTTTAAATACTTAATTGTGCAAAACGGTCGTGCACATCCTGAAACTCGATCTGGGGACGTGGAAAGTTTGAATCATGGGAAATTAAAGGAGTGTTTATACCTGTGTGTGTTTTAGACAGGTGTGTTATAACTGGTGGTTTGAGACACGCCACAGGCCGTTCAGCCTCAGAGATCATCGAAATTCCATCTACACAATATATTTATAGCTGTTAGAAGGTTAAGAGGCATGATAAAAATGTTTTAAGCTTACTTGTTTTCCAAATTTGCTTTTGTAGATTTAAGTTCATTTTTTTAATAAGGAAAATCAATTTTAAAAAAAAATCACAGATAAAGTTTTTATTGGTTAAAAACACATTTTATAAAAGGTATTAAAATTTTCAATCATAGAAAAAAGTTCAAGCAGAAAACTGAACACTAAGTGAATTTATTACGACTGAATAATCGTTAAAAATAATAATAACTCATATAAAAGTGTTTAAAGTGCAGATTGTGTCTCTGGATCAGATCTGCTGTCATGACAATTAAGTTGAAATGTATTATTAACACATTAGAAATACATGTTCATTAAAATATTTATCATAAAGTTATCTTTTATTTCTTATATATAATCTTGTAAATCTAAAATGGAATAAAAAATCAAATCAAATAAAAAAAAAATCAAAATTCACTTTATCTATCCATTAGGAACTTAATTTGCATAAAGAGTATCAGCACAGCCCATAAAAACAACCAAAACACACACACACATACAATTAAAAGGAATACTAAAATACTTCCAATTTAGTCCGATTCAGTCACTTGGACTGTGGCTTAGCATTTAACAGACGACTAGAGGAGGGGAGGAAGCCCTTTTGAATCGACAACCTGATAAAAAAAACAAATTCCCTCCGTCTTCTGTTCAAACTGCCATTTACACCAAAATGTAGAATAATTACAAAATCATTGTTAGACCTACTTTTATGAGGTACTGAATTTCTTCATTATAACCTTTTATTCAAACGGTCTCTTATTTTGAAAGAACTTCTGAAGTTAACTATTATGTTTTTTAGGTTTAAAGCGTTTGTAAATATGATAGAGGGAGTAAAATAGATCCTCCGTCACTCTCCAGGTCAATGCGAGGCTTTGGAGGACTGAAGGTCTACCTCGCCCTCAGGTTTGATAAATCTCTCCGAGGTCCAACAGAGACAGGAATCCTGCCGACTGTTATGGAACATTTAATTATCAAATGGTGAGATTCCATAAAGGTCAAGAGATAGAATTCTGTGTCTTTGTGTCATTTAGACTCATGAAGACTCCTCAGTGAGGAAGTCAGCCAGCACCCTGCACAGAGGAGAGGAATGTTTAGTCTGGCTCCCCTAGACAGGACGTGCCGCCCGTCCTTGGTTTGGCAAATCTGCTGTTTGTCCAAACAGGACTGCAATCCAAAGCTATTCAGAGCTTAGGGCACACTGTAAATAGTGTGACTGGGGTTAATTAGTATTTAATAGGCAACTAATAGTAACTGTTACTCAGAAAAGCATGTCTGTGTAGTTTTAAATCAATCTAAGTCAAATTCAACATTTTTGAAGCAATGGTATATTAAGCAGATTAAAATAAAATGTGTAAGTATCATAAAAACCTAAGAAATCTAGTAGATTTTCCTGATGGAAGCTCTTTCATTTTAATCATCGCACACTTCCGCCCATGTGTGCCATGTGCAGGCCACACGCTTTGGGAGTGAAGACCCTCCATTTTGTCAAAGGTAAGACAACTTTAATTTTCTTAAATGTAGACATATTTTAAACAATAACGTACAACATTTGAACTCAAAGCTCTAAACAGTACTAGAAGTCAGAATGAGGGTAATAAAGAGAACTGTAATGATAGTTTATGTATTTTTATGCATAATGGCATGAGGTAGACTGTTAGCACACGGTCATTTTCCAAGCCTTCACTGCTGTGTGACCTCATTTTTAACACAGCCACATGTTTAACCATTTGAAAAAGTTTATATTTTCGGATGGGCCTTAACCCCTCTCACCCACTTTTGAAAGTTCAGACGTAAAATATTCACGCTCAGTAGTGAGGGCTTGCATTTCAAACTTTTTGTCTCGTTTGCATTTGACATTTTAATAGTTTGTTTTAATACTCCTAATTCTATCTTTTGTCTCAATAAATGGCCACATATATAATGATGCTAATTTTTGTATTTTTGGTGATTTTCAGTCACCAAGCAGTCCCAGCGTTACCATAACCAGAAATCTGGTCATTCGGTGCTTGGGGGTGTACATCAGGGACTCCATTAATCAGTCAGTGTAAGTAAATAGAAAAATCTCTCTGCTGTCTTTATTTACATGTAAATTTCAAAGTGGGATATTTTTAATGTTTGCAATTACAATAAGAAATTCCCTTTTTATGTTGATAGGATGCTGATGGGGATGGTGTGTCACAAGATCTTTCTGAACTAAGGATGAAAATTTACAAAATCCAGGCTGCAGGAACTGAGGATGATGACATCAGGATCGTACTGGAGGGTGTGAGAGTTATGGTTGCTCTGGGTAATCTTTCAAGAGCATGCACCATGCTCTTTGGGTTGACATACGCGGTGGATTTTGCCTATCCCAAAGTGCTAAGGTACACCCAGGAAGTATTCCAGAAACTCTTCCTTGAACTGGATTGTGCTAGGATCTCACCAAAGGTGAACAGCCTCAAGAATAAATGAATGGATTAAACAAGGACCCTGAAAGAAGAAAGGGAAGTAAGCTTCCTCAGAACTGATTCTTGATTTTTGTTGTTTTTATGCAACCCCAAACACCTGCTGCATATCTCTGGTCTACAATTATGTATTTTATCCAAATGTTTTGCCTCATTGGAAAAACCAGAATTCATGTTTATGGAATGAATGTTTATCATGTGCCATATGTGTGATCATTAGTTTTACCCAGTAAATCAATTTGCTTTTTGGTGATTACAAGATTAATAAAGGAGATGTTACATTTTTGTTTTATTTTCCACAATAAGACCAATTGGTGTTTACATGTTTTCTTTGTGAAATTAATTAATTTTACTCAAAAAATAATTTAAATTAATTTAATTTCTCTTATCAGTCCGAAAATTGAGGAAATCTAATTAGAATTTTACTTAAAAAACAATACATTTTTATTTCTTTGTTATGGATATTTAAGTAGTTTTTACTCGACTTTTCTAAAATTCTTAGTAAATTCAAATTCATTTTCACAGAAATGTATTTAATTTTAAATTATTTTTTGTTCAAATCAGGCAAATTTAACAATCAATTTGAGATTTTCTCACTAAATCTAACATATGTTTATTGTTTAATTGTATCAATATATACTTGTGTTTTTTGATTAGATTTAATACATTTTTTCCTCTAGATTTTACCTAATTATTTATTCATTTAAATCTACTCAATTTTATTACGTGTCACTTTGTTGTCTTAATTTTTTTAAGTAACCCCTATTCACAGTTTTTACAGTGCATAAAGATATAAGTTGTTCATTACACAAGCTAACCTAGTCAGCTTCTGCTTGGACATGACAGAGTGGTACTGGAGCGATCGATGTATAGCCAGATAACGGTCGTACGCCATGACAGCCAGGATGGACAGGTCGCAGCAGCTGAAGGAGTGACTCACCTGAGCCTGAAGCAGACACCATGAATATGAGACCGTGTGTGCAGGAGAGAGCAGATCCCACAGAAACCTAGGGAAGAAACCTGTCGCTCCATAAAGTCCGTTCATGCAAAAAACACACAGCAGGATGTACATGGGTTCATGGAGGTCATGAAGTGACAGAAATGTTTCTCATCCTGATGGAGAACCGGTTCTGTTCGATCTCTCCTCAGTTCTTTATCTGATTTAGACCCACACACCATCAGTTTGGACTTCAGAACCACCAATCAGCGTCCTTCTAGCCAGTTGTCCACACCGATTGGCTGTTAGCGCAGAGACGATCGAAAGCTGGGGTGTCCAACCAGGTTCTGGAGGACCACAGCCCAGTCCCAATACTCGCACTGCGCCCTACGCCCTTCTGTGAAGTGCACTTAGAGGAGGTGCACAGTAAGGCTTCGAGTGCGTAGTACACAAGTGTGTTGAATTGGGACAGGGATCGACCGTGACGCATGCTGGGATGCATGTCGCTGTTTGTGCTGATTTTTAAAAAACCTTTATTAACAACTTTCAAACAAACAACAGTTACATTCATCACTGTCCACATTAGATCTTAGTCTAAAACCTTCAGAATATATCATTAATCATCTTGAAATGAATGTCTTTCATTTGAAAATACATGTTTTCAGAAAAGGCACTTGAGCCATTGCTCTGCCTTCTTTTCAAACTTCCCACGTAGCAATGGATTGTGGGTAATACTCTTGCCCAAAGTCCGCATCGATGCGCACTTGGGCGATGTGCGGATTAAGTGGTTTCAAAAGGGGCGTGGTCAACTTCCGCACTTGCGAATCGGGACACCCTACGCACTTTGTGAAGCACTTTGTGATTCTTTTTCTGTGATAAATGCTATACAAATAAAATTTACTTACTTACTTACTTGCACCCCTGGACGGGAACACGCCATTGAAGGGCACAAGTGCGAGTATTGGGATTGGGCCTTAGACCCGTGCCCTATGTATTTTAGACCTGATTTATATGGTTATATGTTACGAAGCCGCCAATATTTTTCAATGACTGGACATCATTTTATTCATTTTAACAAAATTTCGATGGACATTTTCAGAGATTAATGGTAATCACTACGTACTGTCACTTTAATGTAAAACCCTCACATATTGTACCTTTAAATCTCTTCTGTTTTCTGCATTTGTATTATGATCTTTCACTCCTTTGATTTATGATCTTTTTGTTTTTATTGATCTTTGTGAAGCGTTTTCCTTTCTGTGATAATTGTATAAATAAACTACTTACTAAAAATGATCTTTTTGTGTTTGATTTCATTAATAAACTTTTTTTTTTCAGGTATGAACTGAGAGATTTTGTGATTCCTTACAGTCACCCGAGACCCTAATAAGACTTTCTGGTGTTTGTTGGAAGAAAACAAACACAAACCAGTCTGCACATTATCTAGAATTCCATCGAGCCACGTTTGGCCCACAAATTGCCGTTATTAACTTCTGAGGCCATAAAAAAAACACTGTGAACTCAACAGGAACATGCATGCGTGCGCACACACACACACACACACGCACGCACACACGCACGCACGCACACACACATAATGAGGTCTTATGTGTGTTGGAAACAGGATAGCTGATCCCAACAGAAATGCAAATTTTTGAGACTCAGCTGTAAAAACGACACCCCGCAGACCCAAGAGGAGGCTAAAGTTTAGTTTTCATCCCTCAGATGCTGGAAGTCAAGGGTATGTTGGAAAATCCCAAACAAAGCTTCCATAGGTTTGTGTTTATCATCATTTATTTGTGAAACAGAACAAGCTTTTATGTCATTTTTACGTATTTGTTCTCATTTGCATTAAATACTTTTGGAGTTTTCCCTGCTGGTAAAATTCCCAGAATGCCGCGCCTGCTCAAATCCAAGGAGAGTTTTAGATGGAGATGCAGGGATGGTCTGGAAGTTTGGAAGGTCTTTCTGCTAAATGCATGTCAGGAAGATTCGATTTTGGGGTTGTGTATCTGTGATTCAGGGTTTGAGATTATTCTGTTTGGTTAAAGCTGCAAACAAGCTAACAAACATACCCCTCCCCTCGGGTATCATCCCTGGTTCGTGCCTGCTGGAACCGGAATCCCGCATTGTCGGAGGATACGAGATAGCGCTAAACACCAGTCTCCGTTTTCTAGGTCCAAGCATCTTTTGTTGTCCGTGACTTCAGATGGTGTTTTTCTTTTTGGGACTCTGGTAGTTTGTCCTAAAGTTGAAGTGGTAGCAGCCGGCTGTTTCTCCTCTGATATTATTGAGCGGAGAACCTCTCACACCAGTGGTGTTCTGGTGCTAAATACGTGAGTGTGTGATGAGTGGAGGACCCAGGGAAGTGCGGCGGTTTGGCGAGAATAACAGTTGCTTTAGGTCCGAGTCGTGTTATTGGCGGAGGTTTTTAGACAAATGTGAGAACCGCTTTATTAATTTTTTTTAAATCTCCATAATACATTTTTAGCTATACTGAATATGCTATTGCAGCTTTAAAGTAGCTCTCCGGAATATTTCTTTTATCTGATGGCACCATCTAGTGGCTGAGAAGCGTATCGCACCAATAGTCGGGTTGATTCAGTTATTTAAGGTGGCGACGGCACGTTTCTTTATGAATGTGCTTCAGTAGCCGACAAACAGCTAAAACACGTTGTTTTACAAGTATTATTCTCATGTCATGCTGTGTTTTCATATATTTATATTTTAAAGACTTACTTGTCCGTGAAAAGTTCATCAACACTGCATCAGCCGAGGTACTTCCTTAAATTTGAAGCACGTAAGCGGTAGTCTAACACTATTGGTCAGTTCTGGTCGGCGATCAGTTTCCTATTGCATGGATTTTACAGGGCAGGGGGCGGGCTTAGCAAAAAAAAAGACATATTTCTGAAAAATCATACATAATTCCTGAAAGGGGAAAACTCCAGATTGCTGCTTTAAGTCACGTTTTCTTGTGTTTGTGTAGTTTTTGTCGTTGCCACTAGGTATCCTCAGTTGCCCCCTGCCCTGTCTTTTCTCTTAACTCAAGCACACCTGTTCATGTCTCAAATTTTCACCCTTTCCCACTAAAAATGCTCCTTAATTTTCCTGAGTCGTTCATAATTTTGTAATAAATCCTGATTCTAAGTAAATGAGGAAACATTTGAGTCCGTCTACGACTAAATCAAGTAAGGAAATCTGTCCAGTTAAGATGGGATAGAGTCCGTGTGATAATTATCCACAATCATGGATAAATATTCCATCTGAGAACGCGAGAACAGAGCCGATCTAATCAATGATCTTTGGGAATATCAAACCGGACAGGATGGGAATAAACCGAACAAACTTTTAAATGTCCACCACTGCTTTGATGTTCTGGGCACAAATCGTGTCCGCAGAGACGAGTCACCAGTTACCAAAGCAAACATGTATGACGAACTTAACTCCTCTGGTGTTTTCTGGTTTAATTAGAGCCTGTGGGATGATTTATATTTATAGCTTCATTTAAAAATGGTCAATAGGTCATTATGGCCATCTCTCGGGAGCAATTAGTCACACTTTGGTTCCTCTGAGGAGCGTCTGAGCCGAACAAAACAACAGCTTTCATTTGATCAGAACGTCAGGATTAAATCTGATAAAAATTCTAATTAAACCAACAATAAATAACAGGATTGTTTGTTTTGGATGCTTTATTTTAGTATTCTGACATTTGTGACTTCACCTTGCTTTACGGCACTATATGGCAAGCCAAAGAGGTAAAAAAAGGCGCGCGTTATGTCCACCAAAATGCGCATCTCTTGAATGCACGTTTTGACGCCAAAGTGGGCAAAAAACATTCTAAACGCGCATTTTGCGAGTTTAGAACGCACGCTTTTTTGATCCCTTTGGGCTTTAAGTTTGTTTCTCATTGTTTTTCTTTTTTCTTCTCAATCATTTTCTGCCGTTTTCACTCATCGTGTCTCTCCTCTCTGCATGTTCACTCTGTTACCTAAAAAAAAACATCATCCTACAAATTTATTAAAGTTTCCTCTCACTTTTTACGTCATAGATTAAAGCTGCTCAGAAGACACTCAGATCCATGTTTTATTTGCCTAAACCGTCAGAACAAGTTTAAAAATACTTTTTTAGCTTTGAAATGACACACATATCAATAAAAGTTGCTAATTATTAACATAATTGTAGCTGTTGGGAATATTTTTGATAAAACACAATGAACTATTCTGTATAATCAGCCATTTGGTTAACATTTATGAAATATTTCCATATTTTTTTATTGTTTTTAGACTTTAGATGCAGTTTTGACTTCATCAAATTTAAAAATTCAATTTGCTAACTAATGTTATTTTAGTTAAAAGGGGCAGATAACATACGTTTTCTTCTTTCTGTCCCCTTTTCATTTTGGTTTTAGTAATTTTGTTTTGTATATTGATTTTAATGTGCATAAAAGAAATAAAGTTTGAAAAAAAATACTGGAGAAAAATATTGGTTATAATGGGGCGTGATAATCCCAGTAGTTCCACTGGTTTTATTTAGTTTTGTGACTTTTAAAGTTGTTTTTTTTCTATTCCTGGATGCAGAACTAGTCGGTTACAATGTTTAGTCTTTGTTTTCACAGCTTCAAGGGCATTGATACGTATTTATGTGAGGTGTTTAAATATTATGTGACTGATAATGGTGTCTGGTAAGCCTTGGTAGAACACATTTTATTTTATTGAAACGTGCTGAATTGAAAGAAAAATAATTATTATACAGAAGAAAATTCTTAAAAATACAGGGGTTTCAATAAGAAGTTAAACTTGATCTTATTCAAGTATTGCAGTTTTAATATTATTTTGATGTTATTAATAACATTGATTGCTCCAAATGAATTAAAAAATGCACATTTATATTGTCAATTCTTGACATGGATGATAAAGGGTTAAATGGATTAAAGTAATTGGTAAACAATTGTTAAAATAACACTTGTTCACAAAAGGTTATAAAAAGTCTCTTTATTAAAAAGGTTCTGTTGAACAATTAGACATTAGAAACGATGTCATTTGTGTTTTAAAATAAAAGATAATCTCATCTCTTTTTGCATCATCACATTTAGGGGTAGGGAACCCTGGAGAGCTGCTTTCCAGGACGTTTTTAGAGGTTTTCCTG
Source organism: Aphyosemion australe (assembly GCA_006937985.1). Lineage (NCBI taxonomy): Eukaryota > Metazoa > Chordata > Actinopteri > Cyprinodontiformes > Nothobranchiidae > Aphyosemion > Aphyosemion australe. The sequence goes on along the minus strand of SSNS01000239.1, from coordinate 416,860 downwards.
CTTCAACACACCTGATTCACCTGTTCAGCAGCTCAGCAGAAGCCTGTGAATCACCTGCTGATTAAAATCAGGTGTGTTGAAGCAGAGAAACCTCTAAAGCGTGCTGGTAGCAGCTCTCCAGGGTTCCCAATTGGCCAGGATAACAGAGGAACATTCTTGTGCAGGATTGAGCCATTAAAGGGTTAAACTGGAAGCCCGGCCTCTGTGACGCACTGATGACAAATCAGCTGCTGACCTCACAGAACCGCTGATATCAGAGGAAGCTTTCAGCGTGTGAGGAACTCCTGTCAGTCGGTTTTATTCTCATCTGTGTTCTCTGGATTCTAACCCTGCAGCTTGATTCACTCAGACCAACGAATCTCTGATCATCTCTCTGCCTGTTTGTGCTCCGGTTTATTTACAGGAAGTTGCATGAAAATAAGACAGAGGGGGCGGGGCACAAGTGTCTTGACAGGTAACAGCAAAAGAACTGGATTAAACATTAATCTAACTAAACTGGAAACAAGATAAAGACATTGAGGGAGAGGGAGAGGTCACAGCTGGAAACGTCTCCATGGCTTATCGACTTTTTGAAGGGAAGAAGCACGCTTCTATTTACCAGAAGTATCGCTTCACACCTCCAGAGGAGCTCAAGGATGCAATCATTCAGTACCTGGACAAAAAGGTATTTAATGTGAGCGAGCGACACTCTTCTGTTGGGACAGGACTAAACGTGTTTGCCTCCACAGAAAGGACCCCCACATGTGCTTGCTGTGGACATGGGATGTGGAACGGGTCAGTTCACTCGGCTGTTGGCGCCACACTTTAAAGAAGTGGTTGGTATTGACATCAGCGAGAATCAGGTGGAGGAGGCCAGACTCGTGCCGGGGCACCCCAACATTACCTACCGGTAGGCATCAGGGGTCACGCTGAACATTTATATTATTAAAGTATAATTATTAATAAATCTAATCTATATTATTAAAGTGCTGCAGACTGACAGATGTCATGCAGAATCATTTCATAGCACATAAATGGAAAACTGAGATCATTTCATAAACTTTTCTTTTCTGATTTGATGTCATTATATACTTTTTGCAGCAGCTCAGGAGGTAGAGCGGGGTGTCCGGTTATCGGAAGGTTGCAGGTTCGATCCCGGCTCCCCCCATAGAATGCTGCTGTTGTGTCCTTGGGCAAGACACTTAACCCTCCTTGCCTGCTGGTGGTGGTCGGAAGGACCGGTGGCACCAGTGTACGGCAGGCCTCTGTCAGTGCGCCCCAGGGCAGCTGTAGCTACAATGTAGCTCATCCCCACCAGCGTGTGAATGTGTGAATGACTGATTGTGTTGTGAAGCGCCTTGGGGGGTTGTAGGACCCTAAGAAGGTACTATACAAATACAGGCCATTTACCATTTTCTTTTGATTGGACACAATTTGCTTAAAGTCATTATGGTTAAAGGCAGTGGGGTTTCTGCAAAGTTGGTGTAACTTGTTTTCTTAATGCTTTGCAGGATAACAAACCTGTTATTCTATGCATTGTTCCTTTAAGTCAGGGGTCCCCAATCCTGGTCCTGGAGGGCCGCTATCCAGCAGGTTTTGTGGTTTCTCTGCTCAAACACACTTGATTCAGTGGTTGAATCACCGGTGCAGCAGCTCATCAAGCTCTGCTGAAGCCTGCTAATCACTTGCTAGTTGAAATCAGGTGTGTTGAAGCAGAGTTACAACTAAAGCCTGCTGGATACCGGCCCTTCAGGACCAGGATTGGGGACCCCTGCTTTAAGTAGATACATAAGAATACTTGTGCGACTAGTTCCCCAAACCATAGAATTTATTTGTTCCATTATGAGCTGAAACCACCAGAAGCCGTCTGCTGAAACCCATTCAAGCCTACATACATGGAAGATACCATTTCAGCTCACTGGTATGCTACCCCACACATGAAGGACCTTGAAAGACTGTTAGAGAACAGACTTACACATTTTACTCAGATGTACGATTGTAGCTGTCTCTCCCTGAATGCAGGTTAACTAATAAACCATATTCTGGTCAATTATTTTACAACAGCTCTTGGTAAGATCATTTGTTTCTACCACATGCCATTCACGCATGCAAAGGACGACCCGGAATCTTTGCAAAATTTAGATACAAGGTTTTTGCCCACCAGCGACACAATACCTCATCTCTAATGCACCGTGCAGCTACATTCATCACAATAAAAATGTGTTTCTTGGGAATATCAACAGAATTAAGGAGCACATCCAGGGATCATAAATTAGGTCTTTACCACCCAACAAAACACTAAACGTTGTTTAACTATTCCAGGAAATCCCAAGCCTCAACCATCAGAATTAAATGTGGAGTTCCTCATGGTTCTGCACTTGGTCCCTTGTATTTTTATTTTACTTTCAAAGGCAGTGCCTCCAAAACCCAAATCGGTGACTGGTTTTACAACAGAGAAGCATGAAAGCTGTAAGTTCTGATCTTGTTAGAGTTGGTAGGGCCGTTCCAGCATGTTACACAACACAATTTGATTATTTTTCCTCATTTTACATCCCTGAAAATGGACTATAGATATCCTACATGTATAGATGTGGTTCTAGAGAAACTTATTTCTCTTTGTTTTGCTTTTTCAGTCAGGGGACAGCAGAGGACCTTCCCTTTAAAGACGGTACTGTAGACTTGTTGACGGCAGCTTCAGCAGCCCACTGGTTTGACCAGGTCAAGTTCCTGGCCGAAGTAAACCGGGTCTTGAAACCAGGGGGGTGCATAGCTCTGCTGGGCTTCAGTGAAACCAACCTTAAGTTTAACTACAAGGACTGTGGAGACAGACTGGACCAAATCTATCAGGAGGTACGTGTAGACGCAAAGGTGAAAATGTTGTGCTAAAACCATGTCTTGTTCATTTTTTATTTCATGTGTATACTTAAACGAACAATGCGTCTCCATACATGAAATCTATACTCAACAGTTTGTGTCAAAGTTTAAATTTCTGGTGCAACAGTTTTGATTATTCAAAGACCAAGTTCACTGAGAAACCAATTTTTTTGCGTGCTATTTTTTAAATATTATCGTCACATGTTGGCTGAACATGAAAATAATGTTCTACCGCTATTTCCTGCATTAGCCACCGATAGAAAATAGATGGGGAAACGCTCTGATCAGAAACGCCTGACAGATTTACGTCACACTGTCACTTAACATTCATGGATTCACCCATCTTGACTCACGTCCAGGCTGTTGTTGGTTTAGCGTCCAGGAAACAGCAGAGAATGTCTCGACTAGCAGAAGCTAACCGTTACCATTAGCAACTCCTCCAGGCTTGTGTTATTTGTGGAGATAAAACATCAACGTTGCAGAGCAAACAGAGTCAATGGTAGAGCCGTGTTGCTGTTAGCCAATCAGAGGAGAGATGTCCACATATCAGGAAGTAAGACTCACCTCTGCTCTGGCTCACTCCTAGTTCCTGAAACAGGAGCGCCAGAGCTTTTCCCCACAGAAATGGACTCACAAGGCATTCATTTCTACTAGAGACCACTGCAGATGATAAAATGAGTGAAATTGGTCTTTAATTCTGATTTAACAAAATCACCAACTGGGATGATAAAGGGGCGTTGATGTCCGTGCAGTCCAATGCTTTGGAGGTGATTGGGAATATGACCAGAAACATGGTTAATATATGACAGAATATCTTTGGACAACGATGCAGCAAGTTAATGGCCGTTTCTGGATATGTGTACTCGTCTGAACTTGTGTACTCATGTACTTGTGAAACGTCATCAACATTAGCCCAAGTACTGTTCTAATCCTGAGTACGTATCATGGCAAGTACTCTGAGTTTCCAAATGTGTTCTTCCACCCATTGTATCAAGGAGGCATTGATGCATCCTTCAGCGGACTTGGCCTGGCGAGGTATCCCATAATGCATTGCATCGCAAACTGTTAAACCCTAAAAGGAAAATGCCAGAGAAGAAAGCCCGTAACTGTTGTGTTTTTATATCAAAAATACAAATATTTATGTCTAAATAAATATGAAGTTGTCTGTTATTGTATTTAATTGTGTGTAAACTGTGAAACTTGCTGTTTGTTTTTTCTGACTCCTCAAAATGCTAATTAGCCTTAAATAGCTCTGTTTTGATGGAAATGATCTTCTTAGATATTACACAAATATAATGCAATAATTGTTATTTTGTTATTTTGGGGACAAACTAGACTTATTTATATTTCAGGTCATTTTTTTAACCGTAGCATGACGCAGTGCTTGTTGCCATGTCGTAACGAACAGAGGCGCCTCCAGAAAATTTTGATAAGGGTGGCCCGATGGGGCCACAGAAAATTGTGGGGTGGCACACCAAATTGGTCCTTGTAGTAAGTCTGGGAGAGTTTAGCCTGTAGTGATGCATTGCATGCTACTTTATTCTTTTTTTATTAAAAAACAATATGAATCCAAAACACTTTTCTCAAAATTGAGAAACACAAACATTTCAGAAAATTAACTTTTCAGTTATTTTAAATTTTATTTCAAAATTTATTTTTGAATTAAAAATGTATTTGCCTGTTGCTGTCTTCACAAAAAACAATGGAGATATAAACTTTTTTTTGAAAATGGTGAGCAGCAGAAACATATATGCATTTTTTAAAAATTCCGATTATTTATTTGCTCATTAATTGTATATTTTTATTGGGTTTTACATTTACGTCTTGATTAAATAAAATGAATTTATGGTTTGAATGAACATTAACATGATTTATTAAAAACGCTGGTGTCCCCTAGCGTACTTGGGTATTGAGAAACGGTCAATAATACAGGACAGATGTTCCTTTGACGTTCTGGATTGGTTCCAGCTGTTAGAATAAGACTAAGACATTCCCGAACAAAGTCCACGCCATATTTTCTTTCTTCTCTGGTGTTCAGTTGTTAAACATCATTAGTTAACTATTAACATGGTTTATAGGGAGGTGCAGTACGTTCTACTACTGTCAATGAATAGTATATTCTTACCCCAGTCCCTTTGCTTGTAGGCTACATCTGAATTTACATTTTTAAAGATGCATACAGAACTTGATTCTCATTTTACTCCCAGGTGAAACAGCTGCTGCAGCCGTACACCAGCAACCCAGTGGCCATTTCTAATAGTAAACTGGATGCGATGTACTCCGCCATCCCGTTTCCAGACAAAGAGAGGTAATTCTCTGAAAACTCGGCATCATTGATCCAAAAAGAGAACAAAAGATTAATTAGATTTTTGTTTATATTCAAAATGAAGTGATAACTTGTTCTTTTGATTTTGTTTTATTTTGATCCAACAGGATAGAAAATTTTCCATCAAAATCTTTGATCTCTGTGAGCAAATTGATGGGTTTCATCAGGAGTTGGTCCATGTTCCAAACATTTAAGATGAAAGACCCCCAGGGGGCTGAAGACATGCTGGACAGCATCCACATGAGGTCCTAAATGCTGAAAACGTTATTTTAAAAATGTATTTACATTTTTTTTCCTAATATTTTCTTTTTCTCTGATCTCACAGGATCCTGGATGAGATGGGAGTCACTTCTCCTGATACTGAAATAGAGCGGGATTGGGAATATTTCTGTGTCCTGGCATCCAAACCACTGTAATAAAACAGAATACGTCAGCAGAAATGTTGGAACTCATAATTCATTACCTTGAGAATGTGTTAAAGGAGGATGCATTTTACCAAACAGTACATTTAGATTTAGAAACAGAAAATCACTTTGAAAATGTTTCCAGTTCCTCTTTAGATTTTGCACACAGAGATTTGAACAGATGTTTTTATGACACTTAAACTACTTTTTTCAGTAGAAACTCTCAGATTTATTTGTTTAAATGAAGTTAATATTTTTGAAGCCATTTTTGTAAAATTCCCCTTTTTCTAAAGACTCTGTGCTTTATTGCATTTGCCTTTTTATTCTCTGATGGTTTTGAATCAAATTAGCAGCAACACGCGAAAAGCCACAGTAATCATTTGTTTTTAAACCATACAAATGGCCTTTTCATTTTATTGATCCTTTTTAAATTCTAAACTGTCAACAAGTTCATTCTTATTGAGATCTCTGAAATTAAATGGTTTATTATTAATATCAACATATGCAGTTTGACTTTTTGAAGATGTAACCTGATTTAATGTTTTATTTATTTTTTTACCTGAAACATGGTGTTTTTCTTCTTTTGGGTGTATGAAGTTTTGTTTTTGCCTCAACATAAACTGGGCAATAAATTTAACTGAAGACATTTTGAAAGGGGCTTGCCAGATGGGGCGTGAGTTTGAAGGGTTAAATTATTCTCCTGTGCCATTATGAACCAGACAGGGGTGTGATCAAACTGAACAAAATGTACTTGGAATAAGTGCCATGCATTTATTCTCTTTGTATTTCAGGGAAAGTTCCCTAATCAAAATTTTACTCAACCTTTAATAAAAGACTAAAAAAGGCACCAAAAACAAAATATTTGGGAGTTAATGCATCTCTATCCTATATGAACATCAGGGACAGGTCCAAATTTACTGAAGGAGCCAATAAAACCTGAAATGTACACTGCAGTTTTAACAAAACTGTAAAATATATGTAAAATCTGCTTCAACATTTTAGAGTTTAAAGTCTTAGAACCAATTTAAAATGTTAAAGTGACGATGTGTAGTTTTTACCATTAAGCTCTGGAAATATATCAAGTAAGTGTAGGGTAAGTGTAAGAGTAATAAAATTACAGCCATTACTGGACCTATACAGGCCGTCTGTTCCACTCTCAGGTAGTTAAAGGAGTCATCACCTGAAATTTTCACTTTTCCACTTGAAAAAATGTCTATAATGGCTTCCTAATGATTTTTCACTGGCTGAGAAGCTGATACTTAACACTGACGTGTTTGTTTAATCTTGCCTTCTTCAACCAGCTCACATGCACCCCACGAGCATGCGCACTCCAACACGAGAGCTTGAGTTCTGGCCTATATGCCGACACAACGGCTGAATATAAACAAATATGAACCAGCAGCGAACAAACCAGCACAACAAAGCTCATTTCATAACGTGAAATGCATAAATTATGTCTTACCATTGACGACTCGTGTTATAATCCGTGTTATGGGAAACAAAACTCCGATCGGTTTGTGTATTCCAGCTTCACAACAGCATAAAGCCTAATTTATACTTCTCCGTTTTTGTCAGTACGGACGGACGGACCGCCATGATCCGTCGTTGCAAGAGCTCTCCAGCAGGCCTGCAAGGTCGGACAGAGTCGAGCTCTCTTTTCTAAACATCTGTCCAACGAGACAGAGAGCGCAAGCTTATGATTGGTCAGAACGCCGCTTCTCTAAATACGTCACCAGCTCCGCCATTGCTGCCTCAAAAAATAAAAAGAGCCGACGATATCTAGCGGCAAACACGGAGCAGCTTGAAGAAGACCTTGCGGGAAAACTCCCAAAATATGAACATTTATTCACCCGTGACTGGCGGAGTATAAAGATAGGCAGCAAGCATTTTATTCGTGGACGGAAATGACGGGAAATCTGGTTTAGAGGTGGCGAGCGCATGAAGAGGTGGAGGAGAATGAGGGAAGTTTGTCCGTGTTAAAAAGTCTCTTAAATGCAAAAAAGCACAATATAAACTGCAAATATAAACTGTAAATGCACTATTTTGGACCAGATACATGACAGGATACCCCAGAAAAGCGCTACGTCCTCTGTTGTCCTGGCAGGGAACTGCTTTGCAGCACTCTCCAGGTGACGGAGAAGTTCGAAAGCAAAACGGTTCCATCAATGCGTGCGTGTCTCTGCCTCGGGGAGCTGACAGAGAAGTATAAATTAGGCTTAAGAGCCGATGCCTGGCTGTTAGCTTGCTTTGTCCCAACTCAACAACAAGCGAGGACGCCATTACGCACGAGGCGAGGCTCGGGCTCGTACATACACGGTTGGATCCCGTAGGTCACTGCCAGGTTGGGTTCAGTTATAACTTTTGTTGTGTTGGAGCGAGACGCTGAAGCTGCGTCCTGCTTCCTTCCACCAATCAACACGCCCCTCAGTCCCGCGCGTCAGAGACAGCCGAAATATCATGTGTGATCTCGCGAGAAAATATGCCCTTCACAATAAAGGATTAAAAAATCACATTATTTATTTATTTTTCCAATACAATTTATTTTAATGGTCTAAAAGGCTATAATAGGACGTAGATATCCAGGGCCCAGTTTTTCAAAAGTAATCCACTAGGATTTTGGATAACGGATTGGATCAAATCTTGAAAATGGGTTTTTCAAAAGAAAAAACGGATTACATAATCGGATTAGATCACGTAATCCAATCTTGGTTTTGATTCGGATCAAACCTTTAGTTTGGGTTTTTCAGAACTTTTTTGTAGGATTTGGATCACTTTGATCCAAAAAATCTGGATTAAACTGATCCCATCAGAAGGGTGGATTCAGCGTGGATTTCATGTCCAAAATGTTTAAAACTTCAAATAATACTACACTGCTCACAAAAATTAAAGGAACACCTTTTTTATTGGGCCTGGCATGAAATCAATTAAACCTGTCTGATAATTTTCTGGTTGATTAAGCAGCTGAGGGCATTGTTAATCACTTTCAGCTGTATTGGTGTTCATGGACTTAACGACAGGTGCACTAAAGTGGCAACAATTACAAAACCCTCAAAACAGGACTGGTTTAACATGTGGAGGTCATTTCAAGTTTCTCCCTCTTGATCTTTTTTGGCTGGTTTTCCACTCGTGCTAGTTTTGGCTTGAGTAATTATCTCTACTGGCAGCATGAGGCCATTCCTTAACCCTACAGAAGTTGCACAGGTTGTCCAACTTCTCCAGGATGGCACATCCACACGTGCTGCAGCAAGAAGGTTTAATGTGTCTCCCAGCACAATCTCCAGAACATGGAGGAGATTTCAGGAGACTGGCGGTTATTCTCGGAGAGCTGGACAGGGCCGTAGAAGGTCCACAACCCATCAGCAGGACCGATACCTGCTCCTTTGTGCAAGGCGGAACAGGCTGAGCACTGCTCGTGCCCTACAGAATGACCTCCAGAGGGCCACTGGTGTGAATGTCTCTACCCAAACAATCAGGAACAGACTTCATGAAGATGGCCTGAGGGCCCGACGTCCTGTAGTGGGCCCTGTGCTCACTGCCCAGCACCGTAGAGCTCCACTGGCATTTGCTCAAGAACACCAGAATTGGCAAGTCCGCCACTGGCGCCCTGTACTTTTTACAGACGAGAGCAGGTTCACCCTGAGCACCTGTGATAGACGTGAAAGAGTCTGGAGAAGACAAGGAGAACGTTATGCTGCCTGCAACGTCGTTCAACATGACAGGTTTGGTGGTGGGTCAGTGATGGTCTGGGGAGGCATATCCATGGAGGGACGCACAGACCTCTACTGCCTAGGAAATGGTGCTCTGACTGCCATAAGGTATCCAGATGAAATCCTTGAACCCTTTGTCAGACCCTACGCTGATGCAGTAGGTCCTGGTTTTCTCCTAATGCACGACAATGCCCGGCCTCATGTGGCAAGAGTATGCAGGCAGTACCTGGAGGATGAAGGAATTGAAACAATTGAATGGCCTTCACGATCCCCTGACTTAAACCCAATAGAACATCTGTGGGACATTATGTTTCGGTCCATTAGGCGGCGCCAGGTTGCTCCTCAGACTGTACAAGAGCTCAGGGATGCCCTCACACAGATCTGGGAGGAAATGCCACAAGACACCATCCGTTGTCTCATTAGGAGCATGCCCCGACGTTGTCAAGCATGCACACAAGCTCGTGGGGGCCACACAAGATACTGAAAAGCATTTTGAGTTGCAGAAATTAAGTTTTTGAAATAATGGACTAGCCTGCCACATCTTCATTTCACTCTGATTTTAGGGTGTCTACACAATTGAGCCCTCTGTAGGCTGAAAACTTTTATTTCCATTAAAAGACTTGGCATCCTTTTGTTCCTAAGACATTGCCCTGTCGTTATTTGTATAGATATCCAACTTCATATTGAGATCTGATGTATCTAATGTGTTTCTTTAAAGTGTTCCTTTCATTTTTGTGAGCAGTGTATAAGAAAACTTCAGACCATGCGTAGGAACAGCATCTGGAGGGGATGCGTCCTCCGGACCGTGAGCATACCGACGCTTGCTGAGGAGTGGCTCCTGAGCAGATACCGCGTCCTGAGCTCAGAGGAGGCTGCAGTATCAACAAACATTTTCTAACAAGAACCAAAAAAAAACAGAACATGTAGACAACTCTTTAAATGTAAACTGTAATTGACAACAGAATGGAACATTCAGTCTGTTTCTCGACATTTCTTCATATTTAATCTTATATCGAACCATTATTTCTTTATTTCTGACAGGAACCTCTCCTCTGTCCCTATTCTGAATCAGCAGCCAGTGCCTCGATCTTGCTGTCAATAAAGTTTTTATTTTTTTCGGGAAGAACCCAGAGAATCCCCTCATGAGCTGTGTACGTAGTGTGACCAAATATGGTTAATTGAGGGCGTTTCTGTATGTAAATGACGGTGAATAGACACGAGCACAGGTGGGATTTATCATCAGACGATTGCGGAGGAACGTGCGTACGAGAGGCCACCGCATGTTTCATAAATCAGGCTATAAACCGTTCGTACGAACATTCTAAATTTCATTAATATGAACGAATATAGGAATATTTCTACGAACGTTTGATGAATGAGGGCCCAGGAGACTCCTGCTCCTCTTGACCCTTGACCCATACTGGATGAAGAGGTAGATGTATTTTGCTGCAGTCCCTTTAAATGCTCTGATAATGAAACACATCACGTCCCCTCCCCCACTGCTCACTGTTTCTGTTCATGTCTGAATCAGAGTGCTAACAGGAAGGATTTTACACTCCTTATGTGGTGAGGTTTGTCCTTTCTCGTCCAGTAAAGAAAGAATCCTTTTCTTTTTTTTCTATAAACATAGAAATCCAAGGTCTTATGGCTTGCAGACTTTATGAAGGTAAAGATCATGCTGCCTCCTACTGGAAATACAGGATCTCTCCATCAGATCATCTCATGAAACAAGTGCTGAGCTTCTTTAAAGAGCATGTAAGTACAAGCAGCAAAGACCTGTTGAACTTGGACTGACGCTGCCTTTAAAGTCCTCTAACGTGTGCGTTTTCCCAGAAAGGAGGTCCCTTTGAGCTGGCGGTGGATGTGGGCTGTGGCTCTGGTCAGGGCACGCTGCTTCTGGCCAGACACTTTGCTTCTGTGGTGGGGACAGACGTGAGCCCTGCTCAGATAGAAGCAGCTTTACGACACGCTCAACAGCCAAACATAACATACAGGTGAGCTGCAGCTGATCAGCAGTCACTGTTCTGTTTCACTTAATGTTTTGATTTGCTCAGATGGATTAAATAAAAAGTAGATTACTTATTGGTTGTTAAGCAGGTTCTTTGCTGATTTGGGACAGAATGTTCATGAGGGTGTGTTCCGTGACTGAAACTCCTGAGTCAAAGCTCACATTGTTCCTTTGTTCTCTCAGAACAAGTGCTGCATTCAAACCTTTCAAACTGTCAAACAAAATCACCCTCAATCAGAAGTTCCCCTTCGTTTCATCTCCAGACTGTGTGCTGCTGAAGAGCTGCCGTTGGCTGACAGCTCGGTGGACCTGGTGACGGCCATGTCTGCGTTCCACTGGTTCGACAGGCCTCGGTTTCTGCTGGAGACCCACAGGGTTCTGAAGCCGCGCGGCTGCTTGGCTCTGCTCAACTACACACTAGACATGGAGCTGAGTTACTCCGACTGCTGCTCGCACACACTGAACCGAATCTGCAGAGAGGTACATGCACAACACCTACTTTTAATAATAAGCCCATCACATCTAGAAAAACAGACATTATTTAGTTATTTTCAAGTTTTACTGACCACCAAACATCACTGATGCACCTGTCCTGTTAGCATGGATCATGCAGGATGAGATCAATCAGATCTTGGGCCTAAATTAGGGGATTTACCTTTTAAAGCAACACTTCCTGCTCCTCCGCCCTACTGGTTGAAAGTGGAATTACAACTATCGTGAACAACCCTGCTGTAACTTAGTGTTAAAACCCCTCAGTGTTGCTAATGCAACATCCAGGTGCATTTGTAGGTCATCAGTGTTCAGTTTCAAAACTTCAATTTAATACCTCAGCTCTTTTGTCTGCAGTTTTTTTAAGTTGTACTAGATAAAAGCTAAAATGATCAAAAAACATGAGAACATCATCAAGATCTGTAGATTTTCTGTAGATTTTATTTTCACTAAAGTGAAAACTTTTATTCTGCATCAAACTGTTTGTAATTATTAAAATTAAAGTAATCTGATATAATTTACTCCACCTGTTTATAATCAGATTATGTAGCTTCTGTCCCATTTTCCACATGATTCTGTTCAGATTTTCATAAAGGTTGAAAACAAACATGAATTATTTAGGTAAACTACTTATTTAGCCCCATGAGCTAATGTTGAATGAAAAAGTGCTTTAAATTATAAGATTATGTGACATTATTCGTGGTATATGTACTAAATCATAAACCGATTTTTAATATTTAACGTTCTTATCTGTAATTTTTTTACAAAACTAAATTATTTTCCACTCAGTGAGTGAAATTAGATGAATCCTGTTCTTAGAGAAGCACTTTCAGTAGAATATTTGTGTCTGATAGTGTTACAAAGCTGTTGCACAATCAAATATAAAGAAAAATTTCTTTTTTTTAACCAAAATTGACCAGAAATGGTTTTGCAGGAACATAAATATGAAATGTTTATAAATGAGATTAAAGTTATCAAATGATTGTCGAGCTGTTAATGATGCAACTTTTTCTGCTGAGTGAGTTTTATGCAGCCCTGCACCCGTACCGAAGTCCCCTACTTGGTCAAAACTCCATTGATTTATACAAGGAGGCGTTTGAGTCCATCCCATATCCCCATAAGGAATGGTAAGCTACACGTTGCTTTTCTTTTAGTCCACTTCCACATCTTCTCTAAGAGGATTAACAGGGTTTTTGTTCCACCTGGTGGGTCTAACATGTAACATGTATGATGTGCAGGCAGGAGTGTGTGTGGGACAGGAAGTCCATGCCTCTGTCCAGCTACATGGGGTTAGTGGAGTCCTTCTCCAGTTATCAGGCTCTGCTCAGAGACGATCCGCAGAAGGCCACGAAACTGTCCCAAGACGTCTGTCAGAGGTCAACGGCTCTTTGTACAACACACAAATACACTTCTGTGGTGTTTTGGGTGTGAAAACAATCCTGGTGGTCAGCTAGGTGACTGAAGAGTTTAGAATTATGACACCATGAAGAAAGCATTTGTGATTTTTTTGTTTCCACAGGTTGATGTCTGTGATGAACGTGAGCTCTGCAGAGACAGAGGTGGCGGTGGCTGTCAAGTATTTCTACCTTCTGGCCTGCAAACCTGAAGAAGCCTGACTCTTCTCGTGTTTTTCACAAACACACAGAAGTCTTTACACATCCCATAAGTGTTTATTACTGACTTTTATGACTAATCCAGGTGATGCATGCAGTTACATGATGACTGAACTTAATTTGATGTCTTAAAATCACACGTTAGGTGGATTATTTTATTTGCAGATTTTAGTCGGCCATGTTGATCGTTTTTATGTTGATCCAAACACTTACAGGACCCTTTTCTCACCCTGACAAGATGTTTTCCCTCAAAGCATCAATCAAGAATGAGTGTTTTACCCTAAAACCTCCACGTTTGTGTGTGCTTGTTCACAACCAGGTAATGAGCAGCACCTGCAACAATAAATCTGTTTAATATCAAACTTTTAATTTATTTCATGCACAAAAACAGGGTTGAGCTGGATGTTTCTAGCTGAGATGAATTACTTTTTTCTGCCACTAGAGGGAGACATTTGATTAAAGATCCTGTTGATTCTGGCCGCTCACACTCAGGTTAGACCCAATTGGACAAAGAACACGTCTGATTGCATGAGAAAAATAATCAAAAGGTGTAAACGTCTACTTAATAAATTTAAATGCAATAATTTTAAGTTATCATCACCATATGCTTCAGCTTCTCTGGGACAGTTTGTGTCTTCCTCATCAGCTCCAGTGATGCTCTAGACTTGTTTAAGGGGTGTTTATTATAATTGATCTTATGCTAATCTTTTCTTTTATCTTTTAGAACAGCCAGGTTGAGTATGAGGCTGCATATGTGTGCCTTGCAGCAAGCAGGTTGCAGGTTCAACACCTAGCTTGCTAGCCTAGTGAACTAAACCAAATTCTTGCTTTGCAGAGTTTGTTATATATTCACATATATAGGATGGCTTGCCAGGCTACCAGCTGGCAGGACTGAAGCCCTAAATTGTAGATCACAAAACATTAAGTTGTTTTTTAATTGTTGCAAATTAGTTTTAAACCATGTCTGCCCTTAAATACTCCAGATGGAGCGTCAGGATTAGTACCTTCACCAGAAACCTGCCATATCCAGTCGTCCTAGACATGTCTGCTGCCCCCTGGTGGAGGATCTACAGGTGGCAAGGGCCACTTTTATTTCGTTATTACTGCCCTATTGCTATATAATTAGATAATATTATAAAACTGATCATTTTATATTTGTTTTGTTAATATTTGACAGTAAATAGTTCACTTTTGTCAGAGTTTGAGGATTTTAAAGGTAACTAAAAATTGAATTATTTTCAGAATAAATTAAAAGCTATAAAAATAGCTAATAGTGTTTTAATGCTATAATTATTATCGTACAGAGCTTTATGATTTAATACTGTGAGGCTTCCCTTTTGTCGATCTTTGAAGATTTTAAGGTTGCATCCTTGTTTCTACCAAACATCGAGCTTTTATCAGTGAGATTACAGCTGGAATCAATAACTGAGATGAGATCTGCTGACAAAACACGGCTCTCGCTCTGCTTGGAAGGATTTTTTCTTATTGATCTGTTTTTGAAATATGGCCTTCCTCAAAAGAATATGCTGTCAATGATCCAATCATACGTCTGGGGTCGCTTTGTCTTTATGGACAGGTTTATGTCACACACAACCCCAAACTCCAGCTGAGAGTCCAGAACCAGAATACTAGCAGGATTTGTGTTTGCATAAACAAATCAGAGTTGGTCCTCATTTGTTTGCTTGTTCAGCAACATTCAAATCAACGGATGCAATAAATAAACAGACGCTCAGACGGTTTAGCCTGAAACACATGTTTTTGATTTTTACTGAAAGCAAAAGCTTTGTTTCATCTGTTCCAGGTGCAGATGTCAACTTTTTTATTTGTTCGGAGACTCCGGGGTGAGTTGGACGAACTTCAAACCGCACAAGCTGTTCAGTCAAACAAGCATGTCTCCTGCTGTCCAGCTCCTAAAGCTTCAGCCAAACCTTAAAATTACACATCAATATTATGTGTAATTAAACATTTAACATACATCCAGTATGTAGCCTTTCTTATGTGCTTTTCGCATCCCTTTAAAACCTTTTAGCGCTGCTTGTTGCAGCATAAGTCATTCCTGCATGTTTGTAAAAGTCCAAGATGTTCCTCTTGAGTTTTCAGCCTGAATCTGCAAATATGCATCACAAGTCAAAAGATTTAAAACATGACTTGCATCTCTATGACTAATGCATTAGTCAATGTTCTTGCAGAAAACTTTCTGTTTAAAGCAGACACCAGACTCGTATTTGGGTCATTTGGTCCAGCAGGGAGAGCACAGCCTCAAGTGCAGCACTTTGCTTCTCCATGATTAAGACTGGAGCCACTGGGCGGCTGCCACTGCGTCTGCAGTAGTCTGATCCGAGCCGACACCCAGGAACTGGTAGCATACAACAGGATATTCCTGTTCTTTCAAACACAAACCAGAAAAAAAGTTTATTTTAAATCCAAATTTTCCAACAAATTCTTACAAAACTAATTAAATATTGAATGTTTGTTCACTGATTAAACAAGTTATGCTAATTTAGTTACAGTCCTGCTTGCAGGTTGTGAGAAATGAACTCAATAATTGAGAAAGCCCTCTTCAGCTGGTTGTTACATGAATGTATGCAGAAAGTCTGACCTGCAGATTTTGACAGAATTGAACTTGACAGTCCTGTGCAATGCCTGGGGGGGATAATCAAACATTTAACAAAGCTAAAGGAGTGTTAAGTAAGGAACGTTTTTCCAGATTCCTCGAGGTTTTCGTAACTTTACAAAGACTCGAGATACAAAATAAATTTCAACAGTGATCTGTTCTTTACCTCCAGATAAATAAAGAAAACGTTTTAGATTATATCCTTTATGTTGATATTTAAATTAGTACCCAGAACAGCATTTGGGCTGTTTCCAGGGGCGGTTCTAGACTAACATTAGATGGGGGACCAGGCCGGGGCCAGCTGTTCTGTTAAGCCTAATTTATGCTTCTCTGTTTGCGTCGGTACAGAGACACGCAACGCCATTATCCGTCGCTGCGAGGGCTCTCCAACAAGCTCACGAGGACGGACGGAGTCAAGCCCACTTTACGAAACATCGGTCGAACGAAACAGAGAGCGCAAGCTTGTGATTGGCCAGGATGCAGTTTCTTTTAAATATTTTAACAACACCGCCATTGCTAAAAAATAAAAGGAGAGCCGAAGATTTCTAGCGGCAGACATGGAGCAGCTTGAAGACTAACTCACAGAAAAACTCTGAAAATATGAACATTTTATTCACCCATGACTGGAGGAGTATAAAGACACGCAGCAAACATTTTATTCGTGGACGGAAACATGGGTTTAGAGGTGGCGAGCGCAAGAAGAGGTGGAGGAGAATGAGGGACAAATTTGTCTGTTAAAAAGTCTGAAATACAAAAAAGCAGAATATAAACTGTAAATTTAAACTGTAAATGAATTATCTTGGACTGGATACATGACAGGATACCCCAGAAAAGCGCTACGCCCTCTGTTGTCCTGGTGGGAAATTGCTTTGCAACACTCTCATGGTGGTGGAGAAGTCCGAAAGCAAAACGTCTCTGTCAATGCGTGTGTGTCTCTCCCTCGGGGAGCTGACGCAGAAGCGTAAATTAGGCTTTAGAGAGGCACATTTGTAAGAAAACTTTACAAATATTGCCTTTAAGTATTTAAAATTTTAGTGAGTAATTACATTAACATAATAATTCAATTACTGTTACTTCATATATGTTACCCATCAGCCACTGATGGGCTTAGGGTAATCCAAAGGGGTTTGAATGAAGGCAACTGGACTTCTTTGGTTTCTAGAAGACGTTTCGCTTCTCATCCGAGGAGCATTGTCAATTCTGACTGGAATATGGGAGGGTCATGCTTATAAACTGTATCTGTTGTTAGTTAATGAGCTGAAACTACCTATGAATATCCCCCATCCCTACCCTCTGAGGAGTCGTTGATTTCGTTAGACCCTATTGTGTTAGAATGGTTGTTTTGATTAGATCTAGGAGGGTGTGACCTAGACTGAAACTGTTTGGGAATTAGGTTGAGAGCTGCATAATAGGTGCTGGAAAGGAGAAACCTGAGGCCTCCTCCCCTATTTAATGTAGGTTTTTCTTGTTTGACATAGATAGCTTCCTTCACTCCTCTGTCAAACCATCTAATCAGCTCCAGTGGCCTAGTGCTATGAGTGTCCGCCCCGGGACTGGGAGATCGGGGTTCCAATCCCGTTCAGGTCATACCAAAGACTGTGAATAAATGGGACCCAATGTCTCCTCGCTTGACACTCAGCACTAAGGGGTTGGATTGGGGGGTTAAACCACCAAATAGTTCCCGAGCGCAGCCACAGCTGCAGCTCACCGCTCCCCACCATGGGGATGGGTCAAATGCGGAGATGTAATTTAACCAGTGTGTGATGATGACTTGGGACTTTAACTATCTTCTCTGTCTAGAATGTGGACAAGGTGTGTCCCTTGTCCTTCAGGTGTAAGTGGACTGCAGAGTCTTGACCTGAGGAGGTGGCTCTCCTGTGCTGAGCCATGTGTAGTTGTTGTTTAGTTTCTCCTATGTAAAGGTCTGGACAGTCTTCACTACACTGGACTGCATAGACGACCCCACTAAGCTTCTGTTTGAATGAATGAATGAATAAATGACTTTATTTCTAGAGCACATTTCCTGCATGGCAACAACTCAATGTGCTTTGCAGTAGAAAAACATAACATAAAATAATCAATTATAAAACATGTACACACTCATCAACAAATGGTACATACATAAAATACACACATAAAACAATTAAAAACCCATACATTCCAACATACACACACACACACACACATTTACACACACATCCACACACACACGCCCGTAAAACAAAGACTGAGGTAAAAGTTATTAAAGCAGTGAAACATAATTACGAGCCCTTATCTAAAAAAAAAATTATAATAATAATAAAGCTATAGAACAATTAAAAGAGGATATAAAATAAAATAAAAATAAAAATAAGACAACCTAACCATATGTTTGTTCAAATAAAAAAGTTTTTAACTTTATCTTAAAAACACTTGGTGTAGCTGCTTCCCTCATGTCTAAAGGCAGAGTATTCCAGATTTTTGGTGCATAAACACTAAAAGCAGCTTCCCCTGACTTAGAATGTGTACGTGGTATAACCAGGTTGCCATGATCTGCAGACCGGAGTGGTCTGGCTGGTATGTAAGGGACTAGCATGTCTGTAATATATTGTGGTGCAAGGCCATTAAGAGCTTTATATACAAGCAACAGGATTTTAAAATCAATTCTTTTTTCAACTGGTAACCAGTGCAGAGATCAGAACACGAGCAGCAGCATTCTGAATCAGCTGCAATCTGTGAGCAGCATACTGAGGGAGGCCTGTTAGGAGGCCATTGCAGTAATCTAGTCTACTAGTTATGAATGCATGGATTAATATTTCAAGGTCAGTTTTTGATACAAAATGTTTAATTTTAGAAATGTTACGTAAATGAAAAAAAGCTATTTTAGTTGTATGATTAATGTGTTTTTTAAAATTCAGGTCACTGTCTAATATGACACCCAAGTTACGTGCTTCATTTTTACATTGAAGAGACAGAGAAGTGAGAAGGTCTGCAACTTTCTGTCTCTGGACGTTTGGACCAAATACCAAAATTTCTGTTTTGTCTTGATTTAATTGTAAGAAATTTTCTGACATCCAGGCATTCATATCCTTAATACATTGTGTAAGGGAGTGTTTGGGTGTCTTGTCTTTTGGATTGGACCAATTTCTGTCTGAGGGTGGCCCAGTTAGGGTATCTGCAAGAACAACCCTTCAAAAATCAAGAAAGAGGTCTGAAAACGAATCCACAGCTGAAGATAGAAAAGACCAGGGCAACAGGCGCAAAGGCAGCATCATTCCGTGGCAGCAGAGAAGCTGAGAGGAATTTTCTCCAAACACAACATTTCTGTAAACGTTAAACCCAACAACACCCTTTTGGCCATCTCTAAGGTGTGTTTTAGTGCAAAAGGTTATGAACAACTAGAGAAACGTTCATCTGATATGCAGAATTTGGCAGAGGCAGGTGTTGGTGAATACTGGCAGCTTTTAGTCCAGACTGGCATATGAGGAAGTAAAGAAGAACAGGATAAATGGCTTTTTCTACATTAATGCTGAGCTGAAGAATTTCAGTGGTTTACAAGTAATTTTGGCTAAATTAATTAAATACTTAAAGACAAAATATTTGAAAACAATTAAATGTTTTCATTTGTTCCACAATTGTAAGATAATGAAACCAGGACCTAACAGCTGAATCCTCCTAATAATTTTAAATCAACGCTGAGCGAACTGCTACAAGCTGTTCAAAGATGGCAGAAATAAACTGATCATAGCTGACCCCGGATGACACTTTAGGAACAAAACCACACTTCTTTGAGCAGAAACCATCGAGGAATCAGTTTGACAACACAAATATCATTCATAATAACGTCCATGTTTACACATAAGACACCAGCAAGAGGCAGACCGAAATGTTTTTAAATCTGGAATGCAGACGGCTGCTCTTTAATGACTTCAGGTGAAACTTTTCTCAGTCTGTTGGGTCTCTGATGCAAACATCAAAGATGATCAAAGCTAATTAGACATTTAAATTTTAAGAGGTTGCTGCAAAGATAAACAGAAGACTCAGATTTCTCACGAGGCATCTTGTGCCAATTAATCCTCCCACCCTTTGGGTGGAAACTTTAATGAAAACCTGTTTTTTTACTTGGTGCAGGGTGATCCATAGGACTCCGGAGAAACTGGATTATTAGATTTTTTTATTTTATGAATAAGTTAAGGACAGTTAAAGTCTATAACGCCCAGTTAATTGGCACTGCTGAAGTTTTGATGCACCCTTAAATGAACCACAAAAGCAATGTGTTGTTTGCAGAAAGAGGGAGGCGGTGTAACATGGTTGCAGAGTTCTTGAGCATCCGATAAAACCTGATGGTCAGAATGTATCTGATCAGATAGAAGTAAAAAGCTCCAGCTTCCTGTTTAAAATCTCTAATCCATATAGTCAGGTCAGTCAAGAGTGAGTTCTGGTTCACGGTGACAGGACATGCCCCAAACCGGCTGAGTGAATCATGGTTTCATCCAAATACTCAAGGCTGACTTTGGTTATCGTCAACAAATGAATCATCTGACTGTTTTTCTCTTTGCATTCGGCTCAGCTATGATAACGTCTTTGTTGCAGAGCTCAGACTGGTTTATTTGTAAAGAGAAACAAACAAACAAACAAACCCTAAGATCACCCTGACTCTGAATCAGTTTTTACCAACATCCCCTCAGACTCACTGACAGCCTCCCCCAGTGAGAGGCATTTATTTTTCATGTTCGTTCTTTTCTCTTCTAAGTACAAATGACTCATGCATCATAGGTATGACAAAAGGAACAATGCACTTTCAATAAATCAGTATATCATCACAATAAACTATTAAACCCTTTACAGATTCATATTTTGTAAAGGTGGACGTTTTCCTCCAAGCCCATTTTTATAATAATGATATTATTATTATTATTATTATTATTATTATTATTATTATTATTATTATTATTATTATTAAAAAGACAGTTTGCCTTTTTGGAAGCAAAATATAAATAAATGAAGGATGCTCAATACTTTTTACAGTACTTTTTGCTGAGTAATATCTGGCTAAAATGCACTGTTAAAACAAAAATAGTATAATAAAACAATTTATATTAATTTAACAACATAACGACGTAAAACTTTAATCAAACTATATTTATGTGTCCAGCGAAGCAGCGCGGAACTATTTATCCATAACGTGTGTCTACACGGACACAAATATCGGCGCACTGCTACATTGCGCTTCCGTTTGCCACCGGAGCGAAGTTCTGTCAGCTGATTCCCAAATCAGTTTGCAGTCTCTTGTGGAATCGATAATCAATCGTTTGGGTTCCTTTTAGAGGCGGAGGTGTCTGCTACCGTCCAGGTGTGGTGCTGCTGGCGGCAGCTTGAGCGCAGGAGAGCCGCTGATTATGGTTTAGCGCGAAGAGCTAGCTGGGTGACAGAAGGTAACACACAAAGAACACACAAGCGGCTCTTGGTGTGAAAAGTTCAGCTTTCATAAAAGACCCGTCACATTTAAACTTGTGAGCAGAAACCCTGATTTAAGAGCGATCTGTCCGCTACGTCTACTTAGCTTTTATTAGCTGCATTAGCGAGGTGGTGTTATGGTAACTCGACCAAAGAGTGGAGGAGCGAGAAGGAGAAATCTTAAGTTCACGTTCCTAAATCAGCTGGTTTCGAAGGCTTGTGTTGTTAGTCAGGGTTTCTCTTTTGTCACGTTGATATTTAAAGTTAACTGGATTCGTGGATGAAAGGCGGGCCACATAAATCAGATATGAGAGGAATAAACATAAATGTGTGTTTATTAGGCTAGACTTGCTGTGGTTCCCAAAGACCACAAATATGGTCTGTTGGACTGTTCAAAAGATTCAAAAGCCTAAAAAACAAAGACAAAATAAATGCACATGCACTATTTTTAGCTTTATGATCAGTTTTTGTGGAAATAGTATATAAGTATAATAATGATCGTGCATCCAGATCAAAATAGAGAGAAAACTTCATCTTATAATTCTGAAAATTAGTCTTCAGACTTTTTCTTTCATGAAACAATCTATTTTTATAAAAAATATTGTATCCCTTCTACGTTCTGCTCATTAATGCTCTAAATTGAGTGTGTAATTTTTCTTTATGTATATATATTTTTTAATCATTTCCAGAGTAGTCGTGGTGAAGAGAGAGCTGAGCCGGAAGGCAAAGCTCTCAATTTACCGGTCGATCTACGTTCCTACCCTCACCTATGGTCACGAGCTTTGGGTAGTGACCGAAAGAACGAGATCACGGATACAAGTGGCCGAAATGAGTTTTCTCCGCAGGGTGTCTGGACTCTCCCTTAGAGATAGGGTGAGGAGCTCGGTCATCTGGGAGGGACTCAGAGTAGATCTGCTGCTCCTCCACATCGAGAGGAGCCAGTTGAGGTGGCTCGGGCATCTGGCTAGGATGCCTCCTGGACGCCTCCTTGGGGAGGTTTTCTGGGCACGTCCAACCGGGAGGAGACCTAAAGGAAGACTCAGGACACCCTGGAGGGACTATGTTTCTTGGCTGGCCAGAGAACGCCTTGGGATTCTCCCGGAGGAGCTGGCCCAAGTGGCTGGAGAGAGGGAAGTCTGGGCCTCCCTCCTTAAGCTGCTGCCCCCGTGACCCGACTCCAGATTATATGAGGAAAATGGATGGATGGATGCCAGAGTAGCATTCCCTAAAACTACAGGATTTTATAAATTTTTATTTATGACCTTTTGAATCAAATGTAAACTCTAGATTCTTTGACTTTTAAGACTCTTTACCACAGATTTTCTCATCTAGGTATTATCTAACTAGGCACACCTCTCTTCCTTTTCCCTTTGATTGACCTCTGGATGACATCTTTCCTTTAGGATGAGGTTTTAGGATATGATTGATGAGTTAACACAAAGATGCATCTTTCTTCATCAAATGATTCACACTTTTAAAAGACTCAGAAGGAAAGCATCTTACATGTAAAAGTTGTGTGAAACAATCCAAAGAAGGATTGTTGGGGTAGTTTTAAGGAAAAACCTAAAAAGTCCTTCAGATTTTCTAAAACAAGATCTTGTTAAAAGTTGCAGGAAAGTTTGGCGTATACACAGCAACGTAGTACGGTAAGCAAAGTGTCTTTGTTTTGCTGCTGAATTTGTGAGTCCTGTGATGATGTTGCCGTACAGACGTATTCTGTGACTGACAGCTGGGGCAGGTGTGTGTTGAGTCGGGCTCCGTGACACACGACACCATCGCTACCCTTCCTCTGAGTGAGGTCACCCGGTGCACAAACTGGATTTTACTGAGTGAAGACATTACAGTAAAGCTCTTTTTACCTGGGCAATAACACGAGTGGAGTCATGACATCATTTCTCATATAAAATTTAGAAATGATATTTAGTCCCAAAGCAAACTTAGCTCTCAACTTTTCTTCTTGCTTTGGGTCAGATTGTTCCCAAACGTTTTTGTTTTGTTTGTTTACATCCCGGAAACTCGCCGTGACCTTTCCTGATGAGGCTCAGGAGCTTGACTCTGTTATGACATAATAAATTAAACATTACGTTCATGTATCAGCCAGCTTTGTGTTTGTTTAATGTTGAAATGGTGTCAGAAACCCTCCACACGGTGTTCACGTGGTGCAGTTCTGATGCTGTCGTTGTTGATTTAAACAGGATTATTGGTTTTGTGAAGCGAGTTGTGTTTAAAACTTCACAGTGATGTCACTGAGCTGTCAGAGGTAAACAAAAGGACAGTTTTGGTGGTTTGGACTGAAAAACTTGAAAACCAGCTCGTAAAACTTTAGAGACTCAGAGAAAAAATGTCCAAAACAATCCCTGCGTCGGTTTTGGTTTTTCTGCAGGAGTGAATTCCTGTTTAAAAATATAAAACCGAACCAGAAAAGGTCTGACTCTGCTTTAGACCCACCTGTTTTGTGTAAACACTGAGTTTGTGTATTTATTCTCACTCAAGGTGTCCTTTGGTGCCAGTGAACAACACGATGAGTTGGAAACGTAGCAGCTTTCAGCAGATTAGTTTTCAAAACGCTTCAGGGTTTCCTCACATCTCTGATCCCCGAAGCCGGCTCTGAGCAGAACATTAAAACCAGCTTCCTCGGATTTTAACAGACAATCATTATTTATTTATTCTAATGAAATGAACCGTTTGGATCTGTGTCCCTGGCAGACTTCGGACCGGCGGGACAGTGAGGCTCGGGGCAGAGGGGGGCGTGTCTCAGCGGCGCAGCCATGCTTACACTGGCCAGCAAATTGAAGAAGGAGGATGGAGGAAAAGCGGGCCGTGCCTCTGGAGCCTCAGACTCCACCCACAGGGTCTCCATCAGGGACCGCCTCCTGACCAAAGGTACCAGCATCTCCTCATCGTCTCATTTAAATAAACACACATGAACAGTAATGTAGGCATACTAGCATAAATATACTATCTTCCATTTCTTAACTTTAGCCGGACTAAAACAGTGACTGATTCTTTTCTGACGGCGAATTGTTCTGTTAGAAGCTCGTTGTTTGTCTCATTTGGTGAAACGATTCTTCTCTGATTGGAAGCTGCTAATTAGCAGAATTTGTTGTGTAGGTGGAAAAAAGCATAAAAACTCCTGAGAGGTTTCCCCGGTTCTAATTGGATGCATTCTGCATTTATACAAACAAGAACAGACATTTCTAATCGAGCCAGAACAAACGGTCCGGTGAAACCAGACGTTGAGTCAAAAAACAAACGGGATCAGAATCCAGCAGCAGCAAAAACAACAGTTTTTCCTGCTTTTCATCCTTTCATCCCTCGTCTCTCCACACCGTTTCATTTCCGTTTCCATTCAGGCACCGTCGTACTAAACAACACCTTCTCAGTATTTACCTGCTTTTCTGCTTCATTCTGACTCATTTTTCTGTTTTTATCTCAACAGAAGTTGCAGAACTTGAAGCCAATCTTCCTAGTAAGTGTTCCTTACATTTCCACTCCCACGGGTTTCTTTTATACGACTTCACTTCCTCCTTTAGGCAGAATAGAAACATCTATTATATCTAAACCGAGGAACATGCAGGATGTGCTTCATGTTCTTTATTTTGCAAACTCCTGAACTGCCTCAGTTTCAACAGTAAATGTGGAAAACGAAGACAAATAAATGCACTTTTACTGAATATTTTGAGGTTATTTTATGCTTTTACATTTAAAAATACTTTAATATCCTAGAAAGATGTTTCACCAAATATGTTTGTTTTTGGTCTCGAGGGATTTAATGTTTGCTTGTTTTATTTCTGGCTTTGGGAGATTTTTGCTCAGACTGAATTTGGTAAATGTATAGCGCCTTCTTAGGGTTCTACAACCCCCCAAGGCGCTTCACAACACAATCAGTCATCCATCCATCCACACACTGGTGGTGATGAGATACAGTGTAGCCACAGCTGCCCTGGGGCGCACTGACAGAGGCGAGGCTGCCGAGCACTGGCGCCACCAGTCCCTCCGACCACCACCAGCAGGCAAGGTGGGTTAAGTGTCTTGCCCAAGGACACAACAGCAGCATTCTCTGGCGGGAACCGGGATTGAACCTGCAACCTTCCGATTACTGAACAACCCGCTCTACCTCTAGTGCATTTTTTTGTGCACAAAGACTAAAATCATGACTGTTTTTGGATAATATGACATTACACAAAGACTACAAAGTAAGCAAAAATACTTTTATGCCCATTTGTGACACTCCAAGGCAGAGGCAATTCACCCCCAATGGGATATTCATGAAGTCATCCAAGGCTGGGGATAATGAGTCACAGCTTTATTTTTCAGTTAAAAACACAAACATGCACTCAGTTTTAACAGGAAACCCCTTTATGTTCATTTTTTCTGTGTCTGATTATTTGCACAAATGTTTTATTTCAATATCGTGGTTCTTTCTTATCTTTAATATTTTTAATTTTCTTTTATTGACAAAACTCCACAGAAAGCAGATTTAGTGAAAATAATAATAATTAAAAAAAAATTTTTTTTTTCAAGCATGAAGGTAAAACATATTTATTATCTGTCATTTTTGGGATGTCCAGGTATGTTTGCGGCCACTCTAGGGTTTAATTATTGTAAAAATCAAGTGTTTACTTCTGTTTCTGCTCATCTCTTTATATTTGCCATCTTCTGCTTTATGTGAGAGCAGCGTCTCAGGCCGCGGTGAATCAGTAACTGAGCTCCCATGAAGATTTTACTGAACAAACTCAAAATAAATAGAACAATTTCAGCTCAAGTGCACTTGAACAAAGACTTTTCCCTCTCAGGGTTCATAAACCCAGTTTAATAAACCTTCTGGCTCGCTGCTGCATTGTTGAGCTAAATTACACAACCCACCACGTACCCACAGGAAACAGAAGGAAAGATATTGATTCTGCATGCAGTAACTGTCGTCGAACAGCAGGGGGGAATGTGGGGCCACAGGGACACCTAAAGGAATTCTAAAATCAGATCCATACTTCCTGTTTTGTGTGTGCAGGTACATGCAAAGCCAGCTTCCCAGATGAGAACAAGCTGCATCATTTTCAGCTGGCAGTGTCTCCTGGTAAGAGAATAACTAGGAATCATTTAAAACTATTATTTGCATCGTTGTAATTTTATTTCCTGATGTTTCAGTGAACATTAAGGGTTTTTAACTTCGATAAAGCACAGCCTTAAATCAGGAGTGTCAGCAGCAATGGAGGTCTTTAATATTGTTTTAAAGGACACTTTTTGTTTTCCACATCAAGGCTGCACTTTGATTACTCCTGACGTCCGTTCCTCGTGCACAGCAGAGTCTAAACGAGTTATCTAAATGAGTGGGGTTTTGGTTTGTAACTACCCGAGTCGCTGGAGGCCGCCTCACCTGCCTCACCTGCCTCACCCGTCACTTCCTGTTCCTTTCCTGTCAAACTTTTCAATCTGCCCGTCTAACATGTACGGTGTATGTTAGCATGAGACAATTTTAACAATGATTGGATTTTTTTGTTGCTTGTGAAATTCGTGATAAAAATGCTGTTATGGTTAATACCATATTATAAAAGATGATATTTTTGGTGTAAAATTACAAAATAAAAGCTGGAAATGCTTTATTTACAAAAACGGTCCAGACTGGATCAGTCACATTAGTGATATTCTCATTTAGTTACAAGTTTCTTTAGAGCAACATTAAAGAGTTTTCTGATTCTCCCTCTACTGGTTAGAAAATGGAATTACAACAGTTGTAAACAACCCTGCTGCAGCCTGCTGTAGCTAGCACTAACAACAAGCTAACGCTAACAAGAGCCAAATGATACCAAAATAATGGTGCGTTCCAGTTGTCCTTGGAACTCTGAATTTCCGACCAGGAAATGACGTAACGAGCTCGTTTTGCGTTCAAGATTCCAACTCAGAAAAACCACATAAAACCAGAAAAAAACATTAAAAAAATCAAACGTCAAAATGTAAACACCAGGAACAGTTAAAAAAACCATAAACACTGGTCAATGCTGACGTTTTCAGCAACGTAACTATTGATAACAAGAATAAACAACAACTCGTTGCTGCTAAATAGCAAAAAGAAAGAAAGCAGAACATATAAACGATGAAAAAAATAAAGACGACAACAACTTCTGGTAGCACTGGGCGCGGCCATCTTTAAAATGGTGATCTCGGGGTCCTCTGAAACGTACGAGCTTGCAGCTCGGAATTCCGAGTTTGTTGCGTCATTTCCAGTTAAAACGAGTTCCGAGGACAACAGGAAATCACCATAAACCACAAGTCCAGTAGCATCAAAGCCAGGTCACCATCAGTCCGTGATTTTGTAGCCTCCTTTAGCTCCCTCAAACTAGCATAGACCACACCGATGTTCACTTCGGTTTTAGCTCATTGCTTAAGACATTACTCTCTTACTTTTACTTCCAGGCTCTAGAAAAAACAAACTTCTTTTTCTTCTTGTGCTTTTTATTGACTATCGGCAAACTGAGAAAGCTAACTGTTAGCCTTTGTATTAGCCACCAGCACAGTAAACAGCTATTGCCGTAAAAGAGGTAGAGACCTCCCACTAGTGTTCGTACCCAAACCACAAAACTGTTAAGTACAGTTTCTGGTCAGCAGAGGGCGACAGAGTGCTGTCCAAAGTGAAGCTGCTCAAGTTTCTGGCTCAAGAATCACTGAAACCAGTTTGAAAGCAATAGCTAAAAGTGTTAAAAACTCTTTTCATTGTTGCTTTAACACCCACTAGAGGGGAGTGGTATAAAATAATGAAAGATTTAAATGTGTCAATGATCTGCCAAAGTGTAGAGGTCGTACTATTGTGTGTGTGTGTGTGTGTGTGTGTGTGTAAACATTTCTGCCACCCAAACAAGGACCGAGTCTCCAGATTAGCGTTTGTAAGCACTCTCTGCAGAGAAAAGCAGCGATCAGCGGTTTGACAGAGCCGACGGCTGCTGCGTTCCTTTAGGAGTTTATATGGAGATCGACTTTTCATAGAATGTCTCGCTCAATTATTTAAAGACACTGTCTCTCCTGACGCAGCACTCCCACCCCCACCGTGCACGTCTCATGCTCCCTTCTCCCTTTGTCATTTCTTCTAGCAGAATTTCAGTTACCTGTAACATATAAAACACTAAAAACGTCTTATTTTGTTGAATTTTCCTAACAGAGTTGTATTTGTCTGCAACAGAAGCTCGCCTCAGGCCGAGGGCTGTCTAGTGTCATGTTGAGGGAAATCATCTCGAGCGTATGCTCACGGCTACGTGAGCCCGTCTCACATCTTCCTTTTTTCCTTTAGCTAACATTTGTTTTCTTTAGTTCATGTTGCCGTTTGCATTTCTCATGGGAGCGACTAGGCTGTCATAATTGGCACATAATCACCCGGTGATCGTTATTTCATTTCAGCGCAATCATAATCCGAATCGTCTAAGAGCAGCTGGATGGAGCTAACAGACACAGCTGCTGCCTCCGTGGCATCATTGTTGGGAGGTTTGGCTCAGTGTTTGTTTGAATCTCCTAGCTTCACTTTTATTCTTCAGCCCTCCGCTTTGTGGAGCATTTAATAACATCACGGATGTAATTGTAAAGACAAACACTGCAGCACAGCTGGGGACCAAAGTTAGACTTTAACCCAAAGGCAAACGTAGAAGAGATGAAAGAGAGTGATGTATTAGCCTCCACAATATCAGGAAATCATGCAAATTCAATACAAATGTTCACTTTTAGTGTATTAGTGGAAATAAAGAAAGAGAAGGTTACAATTCTGAGTTACTTCTTGCATCATTTCTGCAAGGAGCATTTATGTTTTTGTTTACAAACCCAAAAGGAGACAGATGCATCAGCTCCTATATACTTTAGTGCTACATATGTCAGAACATGGGAGATATGTTATCATCACGCTGTTGTTAAGCTGTTTTCACACATGAGCGTGTTCAGAAACGGCTTCACAGTGGGAGATCTTCAGCTGGAAACCTGCTTTAACAACATGAAATATGAAATACAGGGAAGCTAGAGGGAGGGCGGCGTGTTGTAGAAATGCTTCCTGTACCCGAGGATGATGGATGAGGCCCTCCATGCGCTGCTTTTGTTTGTATTTATTCCACATGTATCCACAAGTATCGACGAGCGGGTTCAAAGCAGCACGCAGGTCAGCAGAAATGAGCATGAGGCAGCAACTTTTACCAAAATGCACACTTGCTGTAAACGGACCCTGGAGACTCGCGTCCTCATTGTCTCGCTTCTTCTGGGGATCTTCTGTTTGTGTCCGTTACTGATCCGTGGTTCGGAGCTCTCGCTGCGACAGAATGCTGGAATATTTAGCAGCAGATGATTTATAAGTTATGTCTATTTCTAGTTTATTCACCTGAAATGTTTTGAGTTAAAATATAAAAAAAAGTATCTGTGTGAATTTCTGTTGTTTTTTTATTTTTTAAAAGAACAGAGAATGATTGTTCCCGTGTGCTGAAGACCATCATACATTATTCATGGCCTCTAGCTGTAGCAGTTGTATGTTTCCCGTTTGCGTCTCATTGAATTTTCCTCTTCCTCTCGCCCCCTCTGTAGCCATCCATCCATGCTTTGCTTTGACCACTCATGAGCTTTTCATACATCACCTGCAAACTGCACCTGAGCGCTCGTGTTGTGCATCAACATCTCGTAAGACAGCCTCAGAATAATAATGTCAGCCCCGTGGACGTGGTAAAGTCAGGTGTGTGTTCTGTAATCAGCATCACAGGTGTCCTCAGTCGGGTAGACTGAGAGGTAGTCACAGTGCTGTTTGGAACCAGGGTGTGTACCACACTGAACATGGACCACAGTAAAAGGAGGAAAGACTAGAAGACTATCTCCTGGCAGCTTGGTGTTTCTGTGACTCTAGTTATTCCTCTGAGGTTCCAGGTCCACGGGACTGGAGACAACCTCCCAGATATGAGGATGTTAGGAAAGCCACAAAGAGTCAACCAAAACCATTCCGGTTCTACTCAAGGTTGATCATCTGTCCCATTTTAACTCTAATCGAGGAAGAAGACTCAGAATGGCTCCACCACTGACAGAAAAACAAAAACAGATATCAGGTCTACGTTTACAGATCGAAAAATAAGGTTTATAAAGAAAAGAATGCCGTACCTTCTGTTTCTTCTGGACCAGGGTGTCTAGAATCTGTTCAGGGTCCAAAAACAGACTATCAAGATGTTCTGGAGCTTTGTTTTTGCTGCAGGATAATAACAGGATAATAATGCAAAACTCAGAAGAATGACAAAAAACTGGACTCTTCTGAAGGGACCTTCTAAGTCCTGTTGAACATCTGTGGAAGATGAATCATCTGAAGAAGGAATCCTTCAATCCTGACACAGGTGGAACATTTGAATGAAGGAGCAAAAATAACTGCAACTGTTGAATCCAAAATTCAAAGGCAAAGCCTGATTTTTATCCAGTTATTTGTTTTTCTGTATTTTTATCATCTTTTTAGTACCTTCGTCAAATAAAAGTGATCCCAGTGGTCATTATGGGTTCCTCTTACTATATGGAAAAGTACTAACTTTATCTTTGTCTGTATGTATATTTACCATTGACTGTATATACAGTGTAATGGACGCCGTCACCCGTAGGTTTCTGAAGAGCTGAGTTGAAGCTCAGTGGGCGGTTCCCACCAACGCCATCTTGGCGCGTGTTGTTCCTGAAAAAATACAAAAATGGAGCTGAGAGTGGGGCAGATTACTGACACCAATCAACGTCTGAGCCGACGTAGCTATGAGCTAACTGAGCTAACGGAAGCTAACGAAGGTTGGCGTGTGCTTTTAACCAGAAACCCACGGTTGAGCGGCTACCCGCTGTAACACTTTTAACGTGAGGCCAAGGCTGAATTCTTCCCTGGAGCAAGCAGGAGGCTAGCCGCTAGTGCTGATGGTTCATCTGCTACCTGTCAATCAAAAGGACACGCCCCTAATTATTCCTAATCTCAAGCTTTAATTACATCTAAATGAATGAGTTACAAGAAACTTTACCCCCCTCAGAGTTTTCATGACTGTAAACTAGACCTATTAAACGTAAAATGTTCTTTTGAACCAGGCTGTAAACATGTTTATTCCTGATGTGAAGTTGGCATTTTTAACATGGGAGTCAATGGGAACTTGCTCCTTTCTGGTGCTAGCCCCTAGAGGATGAGGGGGGAACTGCAATTTTGACATTTTTTCTTTGGCTTCACTTTTGGCAGCCGGAGTTTCCCTCTCGGTATTTACCGGTATGTATGTCTATGAGAGCGTGCAAAGAAGAAACATAAAACATACATTTTCACCCCAGGACCAGAAAGAATGTGTAAAAATATATTTAGATTGAAATTGAAACGCTAAGACCAACAGAAATTAATTCAAATTGGTAGATTTTAGATATTTTGTCGAGTCCCTATCAAGTAAGGATTCAAACAATTAACTTTCACTCAAAAACACACATTTCCTTTGAATCTCACCCATTTCTACCACACAGTAAACTGTCTAACTCATCTTTTATCTGTTATTTTATTGTCCGTTCTTAATTACAAAACTAAACATGTGAGTGACCATTCCTTATTAATCAGTGTTTAAAAGCGAAGCATCATGTTAAGAGAATAAACCAGAGGACTGTGTTCAGATGTGAACGACGGGTTTGCTGAGTTTGTCACCTCGTCTCACGTTTAAAGTTTTTCTAAAGTCTTGACAGCTGAGGAAGGGAGATTTTCAGAGTTAGACTCTGACAGACGCTCAGATCCCAGGCTGCAGCTCGTTACATGTTCACGTGCACGGTAACATCATGACCTGACCAATTACCAGGAGCCTTCCCTTACTGTTAGTTTCTCAGGCTCAGTTAGGAGCTGTCGGTGAGAGTCGACCTGTGAGCGAAGCGTTCACACGAGCTCAGCGGGGGCGTCGTCACGTTCAGCCTCGGTCTTTACTCCGCTAACCTTCACACAGCTGCTGCTGAAAACAATAAGGCTTCAGAAGTTTACGCTAAAGGTCCAATTAGCGTGGCGACGACCTCTAAACAAAACAGAATAATCCATTTAATGACTTTTTATTGGTCCAATAATAAATTCTGTTCCTGCACCTGAGAAAACCAGGAAAATCTTGTCCTTTTCTCTCTGCAGAGGACGGGTTCTGTCTTTAAAACTTAAAAATGTATGGATATGTGACGAGTCTTGTCCTCTTTCTTCTATCGCAGATGAAGGTTACTACCAAAGTGGAAAGTTTCAGTTTGAAATAGACGTCCCTGAAGCTTATAACATGGTGGTGAGTAGTCTGGTGATTTTTGTGATTGTGTGTGTGTGTGTGTTTTGCATCGTTCTGTTCTTTCCCAGTCATACTTGCTTTACTGTCTCATCGTGGTTGAGCTTTCTTTAATGGAGAATCTGAGCGCTCGTGTTTCATTTGCTCTGACAGAAAACATCTGGCATCCCTTCAGTCGTAACTGATTTCCCTGTGTCCGCGCCGCGTCTGGTGCAAAAGCAGCCATTTATCTATCAGGAGGTTTGATTTCATTCTACAAAACTCAGAGCTGTGTAGGAGCGTTCCACTCAGCGTCGTGCCACGGATTTATTTTCCTTTATTTACTTTAGATTTATCCTTTATTTCATCTGGAAAATGAGGAGAAATGGGCTGTTTCAAACTGATGCTGCTGCAAAACAAAACCTACATCTGTTAAAGGGGACCTAGAATGTAAACCAACATTTTCCTTGTTGTTGTTGAATAAGACAGCTTGGGTGGTCAACAGTAACATGCTAAAAAGTCAAAGCCGTGTGTGACCTACTTTTTATGTAAATTAGAAAGTTGAAAAAGGCGAGAGAAAACCTCCCGTTCTGAGGAAGCCTTCCATAACACGTCATAAGGGGGAGCCACGCCTCCTCAAACCTGCATGTGTCTGAGGCCTTCTGGGGAAACCAACCAATCAGCATGTCCTGGCCGAGTGGGAGGGGTCAACAGCTCTTTTCACTGAAGGCCTGAGTAAGAGGGTTTAGAATGGCCTGTATCAGGGCTCCTGGGACAGATGAAAGCCAAAAGATTTTTCTTATGCTTTTTGGAGGCTCAAAGCTCTGTTTTAGATTGTTGATTAATTGCATTCTAGGACACCTTTAATCAGGGCTGTGCAGAGACCGTTGAAGGGGCGGGTGCTCAAAGTTAAAAAATGGCACATATAGAGCAAGTTTTTAAACAGATTCTTGATCTGACATGTTTCTGAAAATTCAGATAATGAGAGACCCTTGGGTTCAAACAAAATAATATAAACTAGTCAAAATGTTTGATTTTGTGTTATTAATTGAAGGTAATGTTATTTCATTAAGAATTGCTTTAGTTTTTAAAGCTGACATTTCTAGGGGTGTTATGACCACATTTTTGGCCCCTGATCCGAGTTCAATTTATTTGATTTTGATTATCTTCCAATACTGAGTTCCATTCTGATACGAGGTGGTGATGCAAAAGGGAGAACACATCCAATTTGTCCCTTCTGTATTTGTCATTTTGCTAATTCATCCTTAAAAAGTCACTCATCCAGGAAGTACATGGAACAGGATGCAACCACAGAAAGTTATCCAGTGTGATAAATGCTGATAAGCTGGCTGTGATCTTTTTCAGCCTTCATTAGTGTCTACAGGAGCGGTTCATCACTAAATCAAACAAATCAGCTGTGTTCATGATCTAAAACATGCAGGAAACATGCTGGAAGCAGACTGCAGCACCAGGCATGTCAGCTCCACTTTACTAAGTCCAACAGGGACCGAACCGCCACTTTGAAGTTGTAAGTGTGGTATTCTGACCATAGAGGGTGGTGGGGGTCTGAGTGGCCTTTCATTTACCCTGTAAAGGGTCATTTTAGCACAAACTGGCTCAAGAACATGATTTAAACATATGAAAAAGTTGCATAGTATAACTTTAATGCTGCTACTTTTAAGGATGTAACAGCCCCAGCAGAAGTTTACGTGTTGTAAATGGGGTTAGTTCTGAATTATTTGGGGCCAGATTTAGAATTATCTGATATAAATGGAATTAAAACTTTTGAATATTTGTCTGTAAATTTGCAGCGACAGCTTTTAGGCATCAGATCAGAGATTGATTGTGTAAACTTTGGCCTGAGTAAATAAGGTAAATTGCTGCACAGAGGAAATCAATACAAACATTTACCTGTTTTGTTTACTTCCTCCATCCTCACCACATCTTCCAGTATTCCTCCGACTCCCCTAATATTAATGCTCACACATGGTTTTCTTCTGCCCTCCTTCAGCCTCCTAAAGTCAGATGTCTGACTAGAATATGGCATCCCAACATCACAGAAAACGGAGAGATCTGTTTAAGGTAACCTGTGCCGTCTGCTCGTTTGTTTATTTTTTGTTGAAAAAGCGTTTTGAGTTGACGTTAAAATGATTCTCCTGCAGCTTATTGAGGGAACATTCTATCGATGGAACGGGCTGGGCCCCAACCAGAACTTTAAAGGTAAAGTCGTCTGATTTATCTGGAATTTTTGCCTTTAAATTCATGTTTTTATTAAATCATGTTTTGTAAAATTGAAAAAACAAAAAAAAAAAACAGGTAGTTAATTTTCTGCAGTGCAACAGCATTAACCCCTCTGAATGGTTTGGTTTTGTGCTCGTTAGGAGTTGTCATGTCCCAAAGTTAAAAGTAGGGCTGCCACAAACGACTAATTTAGTAGTCGACTAGTCGTGTCATGCATAAGCTTATTGCACCAGGATGCTCTAATAATTAAATAAAAAATATAATTTTAATTAAATTTTTCAATTTCTTTACTTTTTTATTTTTATTATTGTGAAGCGCCTCGTGATTTTTATCGTGAGAGGCGCTATATAAAAGATCATTTCTTCTTATCTTCTAATAAACTCATCATTAGCATCTAGTTTGAAGTGTGATCAGTTATGTGCCATCTAAAAACAAAGACAAGATGATATCTTACTAAACAACTTTTAATGAACACAAATGCTACACAGTCAAATGGAGGTAGGCTCCTAAAACCAAAAGTAAATTGTACACAAAAATGACTTGTGCTCACAAATGTATCCAGCTAAAATAAGGTAAATTTAATCTACACAAGGCTCTTGTTCAGTCAGGAAAGTTATCATTTTGACATATTCTGGAGAAAGGCTTCCTCTCTTTTGAGATCAGATGTTCCCAGCTGCAGAGAAGATCTAGCCTAGTGAACTAGACCAAATACTTGCTTTGCAAAGTTTGTTTATATATATATTTGTATATTCACATATATAGGATGGCTTGCCAGGCTAGAGAAGATCCGCTCCGATGGCAGAGAGGCACAGAAAAGATTTAGCCGGCTTTGTAACAAACTCGTCCATTGAAGAGAAGCGCTTTTTAACACTGTAACGTAGCGGGACACAATAAAAAATTTGCATCCAGTCCAGTCTGGCTTTTGTCATGAGGCAATTAGCACGTATTAAACACTATTTGCCGTTGGCCGTTTTTGAACAGGTGATTCATTTGTTTCTTGCTGTCTGGATTACTGCAATTCCCTTTATTATGGTATAAATCAGTCAGAGATGCACCGTTTGCAACTGGTGCAAAATGCAGCGGCTCGTCTTTTAACAGGATCTAGGAAGCGTGATCATATCACTCCCGTGCTTGTTTCCCATCACTGGTTGCCGGTTCATTTTAGGATTCATTTTAAATGAATGCTTTTTGTTTACAAATCGCTCTATGGTCTCGTGCCGTCTAATATAGATGATTTACTGCCTAGGTACACTCCTGCCAGAAATCTGCGGTCTCACTCTCAGTTTTTGTTGTTGGTCCCGAATGCTCGTTTAAATACTCGGGGAGACAGAGCATTTTCTGTGGCCGGCCCAAAACTCTGGAACAATCTCCCTCTTCACATTAAAACTGCTCAGAGTTTGGATGTTTTTAAGGCATTGCTTAAGACGCATCTTTTTGACCTGGCTTTTAATGTAGGTTAATTTCTTTTTGCTTTTCTTTATGTTATTTTATTTCTATTTTATGTTTTATTGACTTTTGAATGTTCTGTTTTTACTATTGTTGTTTTTATATTTTTATGGTTTTTTAGCTTATTTTTCTTATAGCATGCCTTGTTTATGTATGTACAGCACTTTGGGTTGCGCGAGCAACAATAAGTGTGCTCTATAAATAAAGTTGACCTTGACCTTGTTTGTAACGTTAGAGCAAATACGTGACATACGTGAGCTAAAGGTAATGACACCGCAATCACCCCTGTTGTTTGTCCCAAACAATAGAGGCTAACGATGCTAACGACTCATCAAGAGGTAGGGAGGAGGGGCATTCACAGGCAGATGCTGCTCGTTGAGCAACAACAGACAGCTACAGTTTATAAGATCGACCCTCCCAAATTCCAGTCAGAATTGACAAAGCTCCTCGGATGAGAAGCGGAACGTCTTCAAGAAACCAAAGAGGTCCAGTTGCCTTCATTTTAACCCCTTGGATTACCATGACCTGGATGACTGAGAACCTTCACCAGCATATTCCTTTTAAGGTGTTCGTGCATCGCCGACGTACTCCCGTGAAAGGAGAGTTTCACTTTGCAGATTTTGCACTGTGTTTCTCTTTTGTCTTTGTAAAATGCTCCCAAACTTTTGAGCTAAGTTGCCGACTCGCCATGTTTTCTTTCTCCGCCACTACTGCGCATGTACCTCAAAGAGAAAGCAGCGACTGACCCAGATGGCCACTACTGCGCATGCGCAAGCAGCAGACAGTGCCGCAGCAGACGGTGCCGCAGCAGACGGTGCCGCAGCAGACGGTGCCGCAGCAGGCGACGTTAAAGAAATACTCATAAAATAAACGAGGCGTCGACTATTACATTTATTGTCGACTATTTTGTTTGTCGACGTCGTCGTGACGCGTCGACTAATCGTGGCAGCACTAGTTAAAAGTACAAAAAAATCAAATCTTCGGTCCCACTTTTGAGTCGGCGTGTCACCTGAAACCACAGTTCATATTTTTAGCCTTTGCTCCCATCAACAGTAGCTCTTAAAACCAATTTAAAACCAACACTTTTGGTAGCACTTTACAGTAAGGGTCCCTTTATTAACGTTAGTCCATTATTAAGCATTAATAAACAAAGGGTCCCTTTATTAACGTTAGTGCATTATTAAGCATTAGTAAATAAAGGGTCCCTTTATTAACGTTAGTCCATTATTAAGCATTATTGAACCAAGGGTCCTTTTATTAACGTTAGTGCATTATTAAGCGTTAATAAATAAAGGGTCCCATTATTAACATTTCCGTTATTGTTAACTATTAAGTGTCCATAAGGTTAGGACAAAGGGCCGGGGCGTGTCTGCTTAGTAATGCATTACATAATATAGTTAAGCAGTTGATGATACTTTATTTAATAGTTTATTAATGCTTAATAATGCACTAAATAACATTAATAAAGGGACCCTTATTGTAAAATGTTACCACCCTTTTATTCCAGGTTTTTTTTGTACTGTAGAAGCTCTAAAATATAAAATGTGTGTGTGACTGTCGTTTTAAACCGACATTAGATGTTTAGGAACGTGGAATTCTCTGTGGATGCAATAAAAGAAGCTATGAAAGGCGTTTCAGGTGAATATAAAGGTGTTCTTGACTTTTCATGCTTTACCCTTCAGTTACTGAAGTTGAGAGCAAGGACGCTCTTTTCTATTCTTATTGAAGATGTTAACACTTTGGAAGTGATCTAATGTATTTTATTCATATCCGTTGTTATTTTTTTTTTACTTGTTAGCTTGGTTTTGGGTCTGTTTCATGTCTATTATTCATATATTTTAATTATGCA
This sequence comes from Aphyosemion australe, assembly GCA_006937985.1. NCBI lineage: Eukaryota > Metazoa > Chordata > Actinopteri > Cyprinodontiformes > Nothobranchiidae > Aphyosemion > Aphyosemion australe. The sequence goes on along the minus strand of SSNS01000239.1, from coordinate 378,658 downwards.
TCTATTATGCAGCAACCTCGTTGTTTGAACTGTGCTTTAATAAAGCGGTTTGGAAAAGTACACCTGAGAGACTTCGACCTTAAGTTTGTAATGGGGAAGAAGCTCAGCCTCCCATAACAAAGAGACTAAAAACCATCAATATTCTTCTCAATACCTGCACAGATTTTCTCTTCTTGAATACAAATAGTTTTTTTTATGCATCTAAACTTTTCTTCTATTTTTTTTGTTGTTGTTTACTTGGAGAAAAGCAGCTTTTGTCCCTTTCATTGTCTCAGAGTGGAAAAGTGCTCGTTGTTTACATAAAGGTGGGTGTGAACGCGTGAAAACGGTCGAGCTGGAGTTCTCATGCGTCACCGAGTGTCACCGCCAGTTCAGAATGTGAGAAAAAACAAAGAGCAAAAGCTCCAAATCAGAGCGGACGGTGATGAGTGGGCGAAGCTGTCCCTGCTCTCCGGTCACCACTCTTCCCTACTCCAACCCCCACATACAGACAATAATAATCTGTTTTAAACTGTTTTAATCTGTTTTAACATAAAGATTATACATATTTAGGTTAATCTGGACTCGTTCATTCCTTCTGGTTGTAATTTTGGGTAACAATTTACATTAAGGGTCCCTTTATTAACGTTACTTAGTGCATTATTAAGCATTAAAGCCACATTCCTGAACTTTGCAGATATATGCTCTGTCGCCCTCTCAAGGCATGCTGCGTAACGTCACTGTCGTAAAATCAAATCTCTATCTCGTGCATGAGAGGCATGTTTACATTACTAATGTCAGGCCCCATTTGGCTTGCCATATAGTGCCATAAAGCAACACGCAGTCAGTACTTCCGCAGGTCAAAAACTGTATAGTGCGGTAAACAGACGTGGGACCCCCTAACGCCATCACAGCTCTGAAAATGAACATAATAGATATTTGTATGCCACCAAAAGCAGTGGCGGCTCGTCCATAGGGGGCGCTAGGGCGCCGCCCCACCAGTCTCACAGGAAGAGGAAGAAGAATAGAGGAATCACAAAATGTATTTAAAAAAAACATAAAATTTAAACTAAACGATCTATACACTATATGGGCTGTAAGTGCTGTGTGTAATCTGCATTTAATTGTAGTTTAATAAAGTTAATACTTTTAACACGGCCGAAACGTCGACGTACTTCCTGTCACGTGTCCTCTCGCGGTCGCAGCAATCTTTACCATTGACTTAATACGGGCTAACTGGCGCATGCGCGCTGGATCCCCAACGACAAGGAATAGGAGAGCTGTTGGGCGCATATGGTTGCGATCGCAAGCAAACGGGGGGAGTCTGCTCAGATCAGGAGGAGGATGCTGATTGGTCAGCTCACCCAGCCCAGACAGAACCGGAAAATTCTCCACAGGCTAGTTCACCGTCCTTTGTTGTTGTGGGGCTGCTGCTAACGTTGACTATAGAGAAAACTAGTAGTTTCATCTTTTTATCATTGGATTCTACGAACCAAGTGGATTTTTTTTACTATAAGATGGATTATTTTGACCAGCAAGGTAAGACAGAATTTAGCTTTTGACTTCATGAAAATAGCTAATAGTCATTGGGTGGTGTTGAGGTAGAAAACGTGGATTCTATCGTTTAAAAGAGCCTCTTCCTGTTTAGTGTGTGTGAGGTTTGCATATATTGGTCAATATGAAGCATGTTTTTGGAACAACTTTGTAGCTAAGTGCTCCTGGACCGGTCCGTAGATTTCAAATTGTGTGACGCATAAGAATGGTAATTTGGCGTTCCCTAGTGGTGATATGTGGTTAGCGCATCTGAAAAAATGACCTGCAAAATGAAGAAAAAAACGACCGTTTATATAGCGCCTCTCAAGATAAAAACCATTCACAAGAACTAACATAAAAAAAATAAAATAAAAAAATGCGCCCCACCCAAAAAAAATTCACCAGCCGCCACTGACCAAAACTTTACAAAAAACATTATTTTGAGGTGTAAATGAGCTCTTTTGCCATCAGAAAAATATTAGATTCCAGGTTTTTTCTATAATCAAGGTGGTGAAGGACGTTTTTTTGACATAAAACAACTTAAATAGATTTAGTAAAACATGTTTTGGGTAATGTGAGACGAGTTTGCTGCTGGAATTAAAGGGAACATTTAAATGTTACGATGCCTGGATATTGAGGCTCTCCGGGGGCCCGGTGGGATCTTTTTTTATTCCGTTTCCAATGGTGTTTGATTGCTTTTTTGCACATTACTGCAGAGTGGGATGTGTGGGATGCTTTGGACTTTTAAAAGTCTCGTTTCGTTCATGAGGAAACAAACCTCGTCTCTTTCTCTCTGTTCTTATTTAACCTGAAACCAGAACCAGTAATAACTTTATTATGAGTTATGCTCTCATGATGCCACAGTAATCATCTTACTGGATCTATTCAAAGGGTTTTACCAAAATAAAAGCACGCCACATTTTTACATGAAATGTTTCTGTAAAGTGTTCATCTTATCTTGAGAGGTTTGTACATTCTGGAATCCTTTGCTTCATAAATAAGGTCATTTTTGGTTTTTGTGATCATTCTGCTTATAGATTTTCTTTCTGAAATGTTATTTTTTAATTTGTGGATCATGTACGGTGACCCTGAAACCTTGAAATGTCTATTTATCCTTTTTGTTTTGGATCATTTAAGTGAAATGTTAATATTGGTGTAAATTCTTCTCCTTTGCAGGATGTAGTCTGGGGATTGAACTCCTTGTTTACCGTAAGTTGAGCTTATTCCACCTTTAGAACACTAATTCAGATTTTAAACATCCTCCAAAAGCGCGCCTGCTCGTCTACACTCAGATATGAATAAACAAGGTCCTTGTTAATCCGTTTTTATGTCTGAGATGGGACCGTGATGTTTCTCTTGGGGAAATTCTGCTTCTCTTTATGAAAAACACTTTGGAATAATTGGAAGATGGAACCAAGAAAATTAGATTGTCGTGGAGATCCAGAGCCTTCTGGCTTCGGGTGCCTCTCTGTCTCTTGAAAGTCTGGGAAGTGCATGATTATAAACATCTTATCTAAGTAATAAAACGAGAAATACATTTAATCTTAATGCAAACATGCTAAATCAAATACAAACTCCAGATATGAGCTAATTACCAAAGCAAATGTCAAGTAAGCTGCTTATTAAGCTAAATTCTTCAGTGCTTATGAAGATGGTTGTAAGTAAGTAAGTAAATTTTATTTATATAGCACTTATCACAGACAGAGAATCACAAAGTGCTTCACAAAGATCAACAAAACACAAGATGGTCATCATAAAATGATCTTAAAACAAAACAACAGAATATCATAAAATCATTAAAAATCAGAAAACAGAAAGTCATAAAATTATAAAAATGATAAAACAAATGAAAGATTATTATAAATACAAGTAAGAAAAAAAAAAAAAAAAAATTAATAAAACATAAAAGATTTAAGTAAAAGCAGTTTTAAACAAAAGGGTCTTCAGCTGCTTTCTAAAGGTGTCCAGACTGTCAGTAACACGTAGGGATAAAGGAAGTTCATTCCAAAGTCGGGGTGCAACAGCCTGGAAAGAGCGATCACCTCGACTTTTATATCTGGTCTTTGGAATTTCTAGAAGGTTCTGGTTGGTGGACCTGAGGGCTCGGGTTGGAGCATAAGGCTTTAACAGTTCAGTAACATAAGGAGGAGCTTGGCCATGTAGAGCCCTGTATGTTATAGTAAGGATCCTAAATTGAATTCTAAAGTTAATGGGTAACCAGTGCAGAGACATCAGAATAGGAGTGATGTACTCATCTTAAGGTCAGCACCGTGTTTACGGTGATTAAAGTCAAGCTAATCTGGCACATAAACAAGGTCATGCCCTAAATCTCACCGTTTAGTCTGGAAATGATGTCTCCGGCGGTCCTTCTTATCTCTAACAACACGCTTGCCTCACTGGTTCGGCGTGTCCTCTCTGAGGCAACGCTGCAATTAAACGGTTTTGTTTGTGGCGGTGACATTGCACACAGCAAACAGTGTTGACGTGGTCTGCGTTTCCCACAGCAGCTTTTCTTAATTAACAGCATTTGACCCATAGAGTGAAAAACCGAACCCTGAAAGTTTTCTGATAAAACATTTTAGAGGTCCCAGGCATGAAAAGTCAAGTGTTATAGTCTTGCACCGTGGGTTTGTGGGGGTTGTTGTTAATCACGCTTTCTTTCTTCTCTCCCTCTCTGCAGGATCTGTTGAACTTTGATGACCCACTGAACATCGATGCAGCAGAGCATCATCTGAGAGACAAGGTGAGCCACTTTCAGGATGATTATAGCTTCATCTGGACCTCAGCTTCAGTCGTCAAACAGAGTTTTGGCGAGCTGTGGCTGTCACCTTTGGCGTGAATCTCATTCATCTTCCCCAGTGATGTCCCAGAGGTCCGTGGAGTTCTGCTAACCATATTAATAATCAGGCCTGTGAGGATATTCTGCATAAATATCTATTTGAACTACGTTCCATGCTGCAGCTTTAGTAGGTGGAGTAATGCGGTAACAGAGAGAGCTTTAGTCTGTAAAGTGGGCTGAAGCAGCCTTTCTGGGAACATGTGACACTACTTCAAAGCTATATTCACGGAAGAAGTATTTTTAAAAAAGGTACTTCAGGTTTGTGTACAGCTTCTATATTTAGCATATCTACAGTAGATGGAGGGGTCTGCAGTTAGTAAATCAAATCAGTGTATTATAGCAGACCTCTGGCTCCTGCTTCCTTCACTACGGTCTCCTTAATGGTGTGGAAGTGCATTCTGAAAGCCTTAGTTTAGGAAATACTGTTAAGGATATAAAATATAATTGTTTAATTGGGTGTATGTAGCTAAAAGGATTTGGGACGCACCAGTACCAGACTGTCTGAAACTAATTATGAGTACTTAATGATAAGAACTAATATATACTGTTGATCTAAGTCAAGGTTTGAAGAAAAGTGAAACGCCTTTATTTTATAAATAAATCTGCTTTGGTCTCCAGTATGAGTAAAGACCTTGTGAGTCATTTTCTATAGAAGAAGCTCTGGCGCTCCTGTTTCAAGAAGAAGTTAATTGTAGTTTATACTACTCCGTCCTCATGTTTGCGCTCACATGTATTGACAGACGTTTCACATTTATACGTCTCCATTGGTGTGTCAGTGTTGTGAAGCAATTCTCCACCAGAACAGCAGAGGGCGTAGCGATTTTCTGAGGTGTCCTCCGTTAAGGCAGTCACATCTCTACTGTGTTCATGTATTTCAGAGGCTTTTTAACAGACAAATTTGTCCTCCACCTCCTCATGCATTGATCACCTCTAAACTCACGTTTCCTGAAATTTCCGGACACGAGTAAAAAGTTTGCTGCGTATCTTTGTACTCTTTCAGTCACGGGTGTATTAACGTTTATGTTGTCTGGCTTTTTCCGCAAGTCGTTCTTCAAGCTGCTCCGTGTCTGTCGCTAGATATGTTTGGCTCTCGTTTTATTTCTTTGAGGCGGAATGGTGGTGTTGTTGCAGAAGTTAAAGGAAATAGCGTCTTGACCAATCACAGGCTTGCGGTCTCCGTCGCTTTTGATGGATATTTAGAAAAGTGGGCTTTACTCCGTCTGTCCTAGCGAGTCTGTTGGAGAGCCCTTGCAACGACGGATAATGGCTTTGCGTGTCTCAGCACTAATGCAGACGGAGAAGTATAAATTAGCCTTTAGTCGGAGGAGAGCAGGAGGCCGTAAACAATGGATTACAAGTCTGACTCATTAATATCCATGATATGCAAATGTTTCATATCTGATTGGCTAACAGCAGCGTGACCTTTCTACAGCCTTCATTCGCTCTTCTTTTTAGGGTAAAAAATGCAACGTTGATGTTTTATCTCCACAAATAACACATGCCTGAAGTAGTTCTGTCATGTTGTGGAGTGGCTAGTGCTAACGGCTAGCTTCTACTAGCCGAGACGTGCTCTGCTCTCTCCTTCCCATGGGTGGTCCCAAGCCAAGGTGGGCGGGGCCACAAAGATTAATTTTCCCTGTGACGTAGAAGAGACTGACTTTTTCTGACCCCATCGTTTTTCCGTCTATTTCCTTTCTGCGGCTGATGCAGGCAATGGGGATTGAAGAACACTTTCATGTGAAAATCCTATTTCCAAAAAGAACAAGTATTACATGGTTTCTCAATGAACAAGAATTTTGAAAAACAGGTAAAACTTTGATCTAATATAGCAGGTCATCCATCAGCTGATATCATCACTATAAATTCAAAAGTTAAAGCAGCTGTCTGGAGTATTTCTTTTATCTGATGGCACCATCTAGTGGCTGACAAGCGTATCACACCAAGAGTCGTTCGATTCGGTAATTTAAGATGGCGACTGCACGTTTCTTGTTTATGAATGTGCTTCTGTAGCCGACAAACAGCTAAAACACGTTTTACAATTATTATTCTCATGTCATGTTGTGTTTTCATATATTTATATTTTAAAGACTTACTTGTCCGTGAAAAGTTCATCAACGCTGCATCAGCCGAGGTACCTCCTCAACTCTGGAGCACGTAAGTGGTAGTCTAACGCCATTGGTTAGTTCTGGTCGGCGCTCAGTTTCCTATTGCACAGAGTTCTAAAGTTATTTTTTAATACAATGATCATTTGCAGATTTCAACATGAAGTCAATTTAACCTGGTAAGAAAAAGCATCCTGTTAATGTTACAAGCAGAGGTAGGGCTGGGCGATAAACCGACAATTTATCGTTATCGAAATCTCTGACTCTAACCGATATAAATTTTCTCATGTCAATTAATTTGTAATTAAAAAAATGAAAAGATGTGTAGGTTGGCGACATTGTCCCTTTAAGAAGCTGTACCACCTCGAGTCACATGACAACATGACTCAATGTAATACATGTGACAGCCCCACCTAGTGGACAACTTTTGTTTTTGCGCATACATGTAGTTATCGTTCATTTATCGTTATCGAGGTGAACTCCTCATTATACCGTGATATTGACTTTAGGCCATATCGCCCAGCCCTAAGCTGAGGTCTTGTGCTTGGTAGATGCGTCTTGGGGAATTATGGGTTATGTGCTCACAAACCTCAAACCTTTGTGTTAGAATGGAGCAAAAGATGAATTTTCCATTTACTGCAGATAAACGAGGCTCTAAATGTATTTATTTTCTATTATACTGAGACACTTAAAGTCTTCTAATGGAAAGATGAGCTAATTTACCATAATAGCTACACTATTTACTCCCATATTTACCTCCCAGCAGTTCTCAGCCCTCTTTTCCTCATCTGGGTGGTGAAATAATTTTCTGCACCGTAAGAGCAAGAGGTAATAAATGTGCATCCTGGTCACAGTTCAGCTCCAAAGGCCCAGAGAACCACAGGTTACTGGCAGCACTGGAGCTGAGCAGTTAATCACGCTGGACAGTGGAGCAGGTTGTTCCAGCAGGAGGCTCCTAAGTGGTCTGCTGATGACTTCAGTAGCGGTCGGCGCCGGAGCAGAGAGCATCAGATCAGCCACCAAACATTTGTGGAAATGGCCCTGCCTCATGCTGTAGTGTCACAGCGCGTTACTGCTCTATCACCGCTTTCTATTTCCATCACCGCTTGAGCTCATCTGTTTACTTTGCTGCAATAAAACCCACAAAATGCAACATTTGGCCTTTTTTAGTTAGGAAGAGCCTCTTTTTGCTGTGAAACTCTGAAGGCTGAATAAACTCTTCAACTCTAGAATTTTAATTTCCATCTACAGATGAAGCATGCAACAACAAACCTCTCTGTTTGCCTTATGCAATTCTGTTTTCAGTAACTCTTAGTGGTGCTTCAGCGTCCTGTTGTACCTCTCTAAAGTCACAACAACTAAAAACACAAAGTCGTCCAACCGTGACCCTCCCCCACTGAGTCACAGCGTGCCATAATCAACTTCAGCAGCGAGTGGATGGAGGTGTGGGTGGGTGCGTGTGTGCGTGTGTGTGTTTAGGCTTTTAAAGTGGTGCTACTCCTGTAGCTGCTCTCTGAATACATTAGCTGTTTAAAGTGGCTGAAAGGAAGCATTGTCATGGGGTGATTGGAGATTTGTTCTGTTGTGCTTCTGTTGGAGCGTTAGAGAGGTTTTGTTTGAGCAGCTTTAAATGCAAATATTTGTGAAACAAGTGGAATAAAAATCGCAATAAATGCGCTAAATAGTTACAGGATTGTGCAACATTGACATTTCTAAGTGTTTTGGTTAAAGCTGCAACGGCGAATTTGGAAAACAAATTAGCTTAAAACATTGTTTCATGCCTCTTAACAACGTTCTACCATAGTATAGATTAGGGCTGGGCGATATGGCCTATAATCAATATCACGGTATATTTTGAGGAGTTCACCTCTAACGGGTGCGTGTGTATGTGTGTGTGTGTGTGTGTGTAATGTTGTTAGAAGAAATGTAACTAATGACCAAGTTGTTGATCATGTTAATGGCAACCATGAAAGTGTAGATTATAGGGATGTGAATCTTACAACTCACGATTCCGATTCTCGGGGTGATGATTCGATTCAGAATCGATTCTCAATCAATTCTTTTTCTTTGAGGACCCCCTTGCCCTTGTCCAAGACAAGCCAGGACCCCCAACACCTACATGAATAAACACATTAAATGTGATGATTTACAAACTTTCTACAGACATACAGAGTTATAACTTTTATATGGAGTTCTGATTATACTGTAGGGTGTGTTATTGGGATTTTATAAATGTAATTTTTACAAATAAAATCTTGTTAACCTTACAACCTCAACAAACACAAAATTTTGGGGACCCCCTGGAATGTTATGGGGACCCGACCCCCAATTTGGGAACCCCTGAACTAGAGTGTAGACTAGAATATGTGTGTGTGTGTGGTCTGAAGAAGCGGGGGGAAAAGAGAATACAATGTGTCAGTAAATATGAAACATTTTAAACTAATAAACAGGTTTTATAACATCCAGTAGCATGTATTCACAGTAGGGCTGCAACAACGAATTGATAAAAATTGATAAATGCGTTGGCAACGCATTTTGTCATCGATTAGTTGTGTTGTGCAACTTTTTTTCTTGTGCAACCTTTATTTAACAGTCAATTCGCGCAGCTCATCTGTAGGTTGTGGCAGCAGCAGAGCAGACCGAGGCAGATCAGAACGAGAGAGAAAGCCGGTGTTTTGATGAGGAACGACCAACACACATATGTGGACGTATATGTCGCACGTGCGATGAAAAAAACTCTCTATGCGATAAACTATTTTTAGACGTAGCACTCGTGCGACATCTTTTCAAGTTATGTTTCCCCAACCCCCAGAACTTTATTGAACAAATGTAAGTTATTTGTTTTGTGTAAGGAAGATGCTTTTTACTGGCACACAATGTGGTAATCTAGGTCATAGATATCATATGATCTAGGTGATGTGGAGGAAAATAGAGAAATCAGCAAAGACGCAAAGTTTGGGATCTAAAGCGCACCTACGGGCAGATTGGCTAATGCTAGCGGGTTAGCAGGCTCACGATCAAGTGGGTTTCCGAAAAAACACGATGGTCGTGAAACTAAGTGAAAGAAATGTCCCCACCATCCTGTTTATTCTTAGCTGTCTACAGCCCTATGGAACAGAGCGCAGCACAGCAGCTACCGGGAGTCATGTTGTTGCTACGAGTCTCCTCAACACTGCTCCAGGGCTATGGCAAGCCATTGTAGTATGTAATTCACAAACGATTCTATCTGTGAACATAATTTAAACTGGATTATTGCCAACCCGTACATTATAGACATGCCACCATTACATTGTTACCAGTAGAAATTAAATGTTCAACATCTCAAAAGCTGTAAGACAGTTGAGGTGATAGCATGTTGTTTTGCACGATATTGAACTGTTTTCTAATAATGTTCTGTTGTTAAATAAAGTAAAGGAAGGAGAGAAAAAAAGTTCCCTTAGCAGTTTTAAATGTTCCCGTTTAATTCGATTAATTGATTAACTGAGTCGAGACCCCATCCGATTTGATGATCCCAATAATCGTTTGTTGCAACCCTATTTCACATAAACCAGTAACATTTATCATTGAACACAAAGACTAACAGGCACTAATTTGTCTTAACAAGTGTCAGTTATGCACGGTGCAGTCGGCATGAAACAACACACAAACTAACAGGATAACACCATTTAAAGCGGCTGTCAGGAGTTTTCCGCTTTCAGGAATTATGTATGATTTTTCAGAAATCTGTAAAAGTGATTGTCTTCTCATGTAGTGTAATATAATGTAAGCAATATGTCTTCTTTTTTTTTTGCTAAGCCCGCCCCCTGCCCCGTAAAATCCGTGCAATAGGAAACTGAGCGCCGGTCAGAACTAACCAATAGCGTTAAACTACCGCTTACGTGCTTCAAATTTAAGAAAGTACCTCGACTGATGCAGAGTTGATGAACTTTTCACGGACAAGTACGTCTTTAAAATATAAATAAATGAAACACAACATGATATGCAGTGTTAATTTTGACAAGAAATTTTTATTTAGTTTTAGTTTTAGTCTTGTGACTAAAATTCTTTTTAATTTTAGTCACAATTTAGTCGCCCAATTAGTTTTAATTTTAGTCTTATTTTAGTCGACTAAAATAAGACAAAACTTAAAACACGTGTATTTTTCTTCTGATGCAATAATTTTCTACTTGTGTAAGGGAAATGTTAACTACACCCATTTGAAACTGTAAATAAAAATGTAAAAATCACATTTTACATTTTGGATCATTAAAACTCTACATTTATAATTGTTTTAATAACAATAATTATTGGAAAATACCTGAATGAACACTGACAGTTTGAAATTGTGCCTCTCACTATTAATAAAATAAAAAAACTCTGTATAATGTGCAGTAATATGACAAGAAATTACATCATACCATCAAAACATTAAAAGATGTTACTCTTATAATACAAAGAGGTAAACTAAAGGTAAGAATTATTTTCAGGTGTATTTATTAGAGTTTTCATTAGACTGATTTATCAAGGTGGGACACCTGAACATTTATCCTCTAAAACACTGCTAGAACACGAACGCTGATCATATCAGCCATAGCAGCGGCCAAGGAAAAGAAAAATGATTAGACAACAAGATGTGCGGCGGTGCGCTGGCCGTGCGTGAACTCGGTTCGGTTCGCTGAGCTGCGGCACCAGCAGCAATGTGCTGAGTACTGCCGCCCCGCCTCCGCTCGCTGCTAACAACACCGTAACACTTTTAAAACCAGGACAACACCCGGGTGTGTACTCACCAAGCAGATACTTTTCAGATGGTCATATTTGATGCATGTCCTTCCAGCCGTGGACATTTTATCCGTTTAGATATAACTTTTACCGGCATAAACATCTTATGTTTGCTTACCGCTAGCTTTTTCAAACAACAGCCGGCTCAGGACTCTGATGGGTTCCTTTCTCATATAGTCCCACCTGTTCTATTTGATGATTGGTTCTTTTTTCCGGTCGCCCATCTTTTCCGTTTTCTGATTGGATTTTCGTTTCTGTCAATTTTCGTTGTTGTTTCTTATTCGTCAATGAAAATGTCGGTCAATATTCGTCATAATTTAGTCTTTTTTGGCGTGTATATTTTAGTTTTCGTTTAGTTTTAGTCTGCAAAAATTAATTTGTCACGGAAAAAAAACTAAAATAATTCGTCAAGGTAATTAACACTGATGATATGAGAATAATACTTGTAAACAACGTGTTTTAGCTCTTTTTGTCGACTACAGAAGCACATTCATAAACAAGAAACGTGCAGTCGCCATCTTAAAAAACCCGAATCGAACGACTCTTGGTGTGATACGCTTGTCAGCCACTAGATGGTGCCATCAGATAAAAGAAATACTCCGGAGAGCTACTTTAAACATTATAAAACATAATGGAACTGGCTTCTTGACTCATAAAACACACACAGGGTAATAAGAAAGGTAATTCTGTTGTAATTCTGTCGTTTCCTCTGGTTTCCGGTTCTGTTGGACGCAGAATCAGGGAAGATACCCCATGGGGGGAGGAGTGTTCCGTGACCATGTTTGCGTTCAAAACCTAGCTTGTTTGCAGCTTCGCTATAGCAGCTTTAAAGAAACACTTGGCAGTTTTGGCTTGTTTTTAGCACCCCCTAGTTTTCGTTAGCAAACGCAAAAGTGAAACTTATCTCCTCGCTGTGCGTTCATCTTTTTAACACCTTAATCTAACAGCTGAAATGTCTCCTCAGCCTTCATTAGTGTCTACAGGAGCGGTTCATCACTAAATCAAACAAATCAGCTGTGTTCATGATCTAAAACATGCTGGATGCAGACTGCAGCATCAGGCATGTTGGCTCCACTTTACTAAGTCCAACCGGCACTCTGAAGTTGCAAGTGTGGTATTCTGGCCACAGAGGGCAGTGGGGGTCTGAGTGATATTTCATTAACCCTGTAAAGGGTCATTTTAGCACAAACTGGCTCAAGAACATGATTTAAAATATGAAAAAGTTGCATAGTATGACTTTAAATACTGAAATATTTGTGTGATCAAAGATGTGTACCAGGAAAAATTACTGGATCTCACACACCGTTTCCCAAAATCCCCGTGTGGAATTCCAGGTTTGTCCTCATAAATCCCTCGTTGTGTTTCTGTTTGACGCTTTATGAAAGAAGCCGTTTAATAAAAATAAAAAAGCACTGGAAAAGCACACACTCCCTCTGACATTTGAAGTTCTTATCAAAGACATTTCATCGGTAAATACTACGACCCGCTTCCTGCACCTTTATCCAGATGTAAGACCATTTGAGCTTATTTATCCCTAAATTAGACACCTACACAAAATGAATATGAACTATTAGATTTATTCTTTATTTCTCCCCCAACACTTGGAATACATCTGGTTAATCGGAATCATCCTTCTGCGGTGTGTCAGGTTATTTTCAGCAGATCGGGGGCAACAACAGAATATTTCTCCCTCCTATTTGGGGTCCCTTCACCCGGAGACAGCCAGGCAGCAGCCTACACTCCTCTGTTATTAAACATGGGGGCATTTAGAATAACTTCATGCCAAATATGTGATAATAATTTGGATATATCTGCAAATATTCTTCACCAAGAAACCAAGAATCGGGATCTACTGCAGGTAATGACAAAAAACCACCACCGTTTCTTTTTTCTGTAGTGGAACATCTTCCACAAGCATCCGTACATCATGAGTAAACACAATTACATCAGCAGGAGGAGGATTTAGAGTCTCTATCTTCTATATCTGCCGTTCTGTGGCTGTCGTTCAGCTTCTCTCTCAGCCTGAAACTAAACAAGAGCGCAGAAGCTTAATTGCCCGTAGAGCGCTGCGTGCTGACTCACCCAGTCACAGGAGAAAAGGTGGCTTCACCATGACAGCCCCATGGAGCTCTTTGCATTTTTCTGTTACAATGAAAAGCTGTTTTTTTGTTTTTGGTAATGCAATTAGCTTCACTAGTGGCCACAAGACATCGTCTGCACGGCGTGTGCATGCAGCAGATACACATTCAGATCTAATATTTGCTCAGGAATTACTGCTGCCACTCAGGTCTTCACATCCCCACCAGTCAGCCTTTTTGTGGGTAAAAACTATTAATACAGACCTTAAAGCTTAACTGGTGTCATCAGTGAAATTGTTTTAGCAGCACTCAAGATGTGGAAGGGCATCAAAACTCCAGGAAGCAGATGGTTCAGAACTTTTTACCTCGGCATGCAAAATACATATCTGTGCATCTGTAACAAGGGCAGCAAGGGACTTATGCTATGATCCCATCTGTTCACCGTCTAAAGCTCGGTGACAGAGAGACCTGGGAGAGTCTGTGATGCTTTAAGCACCACACTTTACATCTATCGCAGTCTTTACACCTCCACAGATCGTATCGATCACTAGCTTAGCCCAGCCCCACCGCCTTCCTCAGGTACTCCTCAAGTGGCTTAGCCTCTCTGGTCAATAGTCATTCACGCCAAACACACACACCCTCTCGCAGACACATCCCATTTACTGCCTCCTGACTGGGGCTCTGTTCTCCTTATCAACTCTCTGTCTACAATCAGCGATCACTGGGGTTCTGTTGGCTCTCGTTAGACATGGACTGAGGTTGTTCCAGTTAGTCTGTGTGTGTAAACACGAACAACGGTTCTAGTCTTTTATACGCATCACTGTGTAGCTCAGCAGATATAAGAACTTTATAACATTTAGTCAAAGTTCAGCAGATTATTATAGAAAACTAAATAATATAAGCAGATTTTTGTCTGTGTTGCTAGGTGTAGATGTGATCACGATGATGTGAGTTTTCCTCCCAGCATCTACAAATCTGGACTGGTGAACGTGGTGAAGAAAGTCTAGGTGTCCTAGAATTTAAAACTGTATTTATTTTGTTGTTGTTGAATATAGGAAGCTTGGGGCGTCTTATGTAGCATACCAAAAGCCTAGGCCATCTCTGACCTGCGTTCCTTTACAAATTAGGAATGTTGCAATGTTCACAGAGAAATGGTTCCTTCTGAGAAACGCTGGTTTAACACATCATAGGTGTAGACCAGTACTTTTCAATTATACCTGATTTATTGTTCTCCGTCTGTGTGGGTATGGAGAAGCACAACGCCATTATGCATCAGCGCAAAGGGCCCTCTGACAGGCTCACAGAGGCAGATGGAGACATACCCAACTTTTTAACTATTTGTCAAAAGTGACAAAGACTTCAAGTTTCTGACTGGTCAGGACACCGCTTCCTTTAAATTTGTCAACAGCACCGCCATTGCCCCCTCAAAAAATAGAAAGAGAACTGGAGATATTTAGCGGCAAACACAAAGCAGATTAAAGAACGTCTCGCGGGAAAAGTCTGAGAATATGAGTACAAAGACAAGCAGCAAGCATTTTATTCATGGACGGAAATGGCAGGAAACGTGGGTTTAGAGGTGGCGACCACATGAAGAGGTGGAGGAGAATTTGGGATAAATTCGTCCGTGTTAAAAAGTCTCTGAAATACATGAACACAATGTAAACACAACAGTAAATACACTATCGTGGACCGAATGCATGACTGTCAGTGTTGGGAAAGTTTGGTTTAAAAACAAACTAGTTCTGTGGGGGAAACGTGTTTATTTTACAAGATAAACTTGTAAGGGTGCATCTAAAATCGATGTTATGTGCAGTTGTATACTTTCCGAGGTAAATGGAACACACCATGACGTCCGTCCTCCGCACCGCATAGACATAGAAGAGTAGACGCCACAGCGACTGCTGCTGCCTATGGTGGCCGCATTTCTAGGGTCTACTTTATATAAATAATAATAATAATGAATTGGATTTATAAAGCGCTTTTCAAGGCACTCAAAGCGCTTTCCATTATTCATTCACTCTCACATTCACACACTGCTGATGATGGTAAGCCACTATGTAGCCACAGCCACCCTGGGGCGGTCTGACAGAGGCGAAGCTGCCATTCTGCACCATCGGCCCCTCTGACCACCACCAACACAGGCAAGTTGGATTAAGTGTCTTGCCCAAGGGCACAACAACAGCGACAGACTGAGCGGGACGCCAACCTGCGACATTCCGATTGCGGGGCGTCCACTTAACTCCTCTGCCACCATCGCCCAAAAAGTCTATGGTTTCCAGGATGTTTTAGCTAAAGCTTTAGCTCTGTTGAGATCTGGAGCTGGAACGGCGAGAGAAGGCCGTTCATAAACCCGTTCACACACGCCAGAATGAGCGCGCTCATTTTAACGTCCGTCAGGCAAAATACGAGCGAGTTCAGTCCACACAAAAAACAAGCGAGTTCACAAACGATCAAAGAGAAGTCTCCACACTCAAGCTGACGGAGAAGCATAAATCAGCCTTTAGTTTCTAAATTCTATTCTCTAGGGTGCGGCCTGCCATTGAGAACCACTGATACATACACTCACCCTTACATTTGCATGTCCCATCACAACTGAATGTTGGCAGTATATAAATGTTGGTCACGGTAGTGCTAACCACAGAACAACCCTAGCCCGTGCTACGGCTAACGTCCTTGTTAGACTTCACATGTAACATTGAGGATATTCTACACGGATGTTTCTAGCATCGGGCAGCATCATAGAGGAAAACCCACCAATCAGCACACAGCTCATTTAATATTCATGTCCTGGCTGAGTGGGTGGGGCTAACCAGTCTCTCCATTGTAGAGCTTTATTATGGGGCTGTGTTTGACCATTTATCAGGGCTCCTGGTCCATTTTCAGCCCCAACATAGTTTCATAAACTAGATAGAGGCTGAAGGAGAGTTTCCAGTTGTAAAACGGTTCTTCTAGAACCCCTTTAACAAAAACAACCATCGGTATTTGTGCTTCTAATATAACCAGATTAAAATCTTTACTATGTTTCACAATAAAAGCTGCTGGAAGCAAACGCCGGACATGTCTGAGTGTCCTCTGCATGCCTCGCTGCCACAGCTGACTCAACAGTTTATGATAAAGAGAGAAAAATGAAGCGACTAGCCACACATGACTGCATTTGGCAGGGCGATACCAGCAGCTACACACAGCAGCATCCCTGTGTTTTTTCATGTCTCCGAGCCTCAGCCAAACCTAAATGAGACCAAAAGGTGCAGATAAAATCAGGATGAGGAGTGAAATCTGCCTGGACTCGATGACGTTCCACTATCCAGGCTTTTTTTCTGGTAGGTGTTTCGATGGAGGAGAATACAGCAGATGGAAGGAGACTCATAGGGCCGCAGCAGGAAATCAGATACTGTTTATATCCGACTGTCAAAACTCGATAGGCGTTGGTTTTTCCACACTGACAGTCTGTGACAGAGCGCAAAGCCCCTGTGGGACAGGAGTTTTTCTCAAATGTAAAGTTTCCCTGATGTCAAGTTTCTTTTTCCTCATTTTAGAGGGTTGATGAGGGTATTTTTATACAAAAACAACTATTATGTCATTTGATGCTGTTCACTGTCCTCTAGAGGATGTGGCTTTCTGTCAGTGCAACGTTTTTATTCCGTTTATTTAGGTCAATAAGTGTCATTTTCACTCTCAGCCTCCTCACCGAGAGGGAGAAATACTGAACAAAGTAAAGATGAATGCATAGTCTAGATTATGACATTAATACGCTTGTTTTCCTGATTATTTTTCCAATTGAATTTGTGTCAGATCCAAAGTAGCTAATGGGTTTTTTCATATTTGTTTTTCCCTCTGAGAAATGGTTGATGGACGTCTAACGGAGCACTCTGTTTCTGAGCACTCTTGTCATTTTATTAGCCCAACCCTTAAGCTTTACAGGAGAAGGCCTAATTATGTCAAGAGCCTCTTTGACGTCGCTGTAGGAGAGAATTTTGTTCATCTCAAACTCTGCTTTGGTTTATTCTCTGAACAAACGTAATCCAGATTTACAGAAGCAGCAGCACCGTTGATAAATCGTGACAACTCAGTCAACATTTATTATTTACAGGTGACTTAAGCAGTTCCACCGAGACAGATGGGAGCATGTCATTCTGGAGTTGGAAAATGTGATCTGTTGAATTTGAAATATTTTACTGTTTTTGTTTGTGCTTGATGCGAGTCCATAAGGTAGTAGTGTGGAACTTTCTTCAGAGCTCTGAAGCTATGTTTATGTTCCACAGTAGTAGTTGTGAAGGTACAAATGATTATTCTAAATATTAAAGGCCAAGTGTTTTTTTACTTATTATTTTTCAAAACAATGGGTCACTGAGTTTTTCATGCAGGCTGAACATGAAAATAGTCTCCTCCACCTATCTCCTGCATTAGCTTCTGATAGAAAATAGACGGTGAAACTCTAGGATTAGAAAATCCTGACAGATCTACGTCACACTGTCACTTAACATTCATGGACTCACCCATCTTGACTCACGACGGGGAAGGCTGTTGTTGGTTTAGCTGCCATATTGGAGCTGCCATAATGGCTGGCAGCCATCTTGGATGGGTCTCCATTGCATTTATTTCTACTGAGGAAGCTACCCAACTAAAAAACCACATTTTATCAAACTTTTTCACTAAATCAGACACATGGTCTGGTGTGATAATTAAAATATGAATATAATTAAACAAAATAAATTAAAATATAAAATCCCATCAGGTAGGCTAGAAAAGTCAATCCCATATGATCTGTTTTCAATAATACGCCAGGCATAGTTACTCTCTCTGTGTTGACTTTGGAGAGTGAGGAGACCCATCCAATATGGCGGCGATGCTGTAAGGCTCTCCAGCACCCAATGTGGTGTCTACGTATTCATGTTTTTGGTTTCGGCTAGTAGAAGCTAACCGTTAGCATTAGCAACTCCGCCACACAGCAGAACTCCTCCAGGCTTGTGTTATTTGTGGAGATAAAACATCAACGTTGCAGAGCAAACAGAGTCAGTGGTAGAGTCGTGTTGCTGTTAGCCAATCAGAGGAGAGATGTCCACATATCAGGAAATAGAACTCCAAATCCCACCATTTTCTGCTGGCCTCTCCTTTCGCTCACTTTTATGGCGCTTACACACTAGCACCGGGTCGGCCCCGATCGGCCGGCCTCAGTCGGCCCCGCTAGGTTGTTTACACACTTCGTCCAGGACACCCTTTGGAATGCGGACGTGATAGGTGGTCTCAGAAGTGCCCGCGAAAAATTGGCGCGAATATATCAGTGATGTGGGCGGGTCAAAGTAGCGCGGAGAAGTCTGCGCGGCGTCTTCCTTATTAGAAAAGGCTGTGTGGCAGCACTGTGTCAGTGTGTGTGTGTGTGTGTGCGCGCTGCGCTCCTCACAGCCGACAGGAACAGAGTAACGGCTGGGTGGGTCAAAGGAGCGTGGAGAAGTCCGCGGTCTCATCCTTATTAAACAAAGGCTGTGTGGCAGCACTGTGTCAGTGTGTGTGTGTGTGCACGCGCGCTGCGCTGATCACAGCAGACGGAAACAGATAAAACAGCTTCAGTCAGAGGCTTGTTAACTCCTCCGCATTCAGAGTGATAATGAAGCGCGCATGCGGGAAGCCCCCACTGGCGGATTCTATCCGCTAATCGGAGGTTCCCCCTAAAGGTAGGCGTGAATTTGAGCCGACCAATGAGTCGGCAGTGGGTGTGTTGGGCCCGGTTTCGGCGCGAGTCAGACCTCCTTCAGATGAGGGCCGAAAACACGTACGGTTCAGCTCCGGAAAATCCCGGGCCACCCGGTTGTGAAAGGAACTTACCCAATCCCGCCCGGTCCGAGCCGGTGCTAGTGTGTAAGCGCCATGAGTTCCTGAAACAGCAGCGCCAGAGCTTTGTCCCCACAGAGATTGACTAAAATGCATTAATTTTTACTAGAGACCTGTAAATGTGTGGATAAAACAAGTGAACATTTAAGGTAAATGGGAGGAGACCATCTATAAAAGAAAAGCTGATTATTATACTGAAAGTAGAGCTGGGCGATGTGGACCAAACCTTACATCTTGGTGTTTTAGAGCTGGATTCCAGTATGACCAACCAGAACCACAGCTGATGTCACCCAGAGGATTAAAATGTTTTCTTTTGAATGTTTTTCCTGGACTTTATGGATGATTCATTTATTTTAGATGAAAGGTCAGTAAATGACCTGCTGAGTCAAGATGTTAGAGAGTTTGGGGGAATTAGCTTGAGACGACCTTTGTAGAAACACCGACCTGTCGTTCATCTTCCTGTAGATGAACCAGGATCTCTTTGTTGACCCTTGTGCTGTCTCACACACGTCTCTGCTGTCTCACACGTCTCTGCTGTCTCACACACATCTCTGCTGTCTCTGCTGTCTCACACACGTGTCTGCTGTCTCACACACGTCTCTGCTGTCTCACACAAACGTCTCTACTGTCTCACACACGTCTCTGCTGTCTCACACACGTCTCTGCTGTCTCACACACGTCTCTGCTGTCTCACATACGTCTCTGCTGTCTCACACATGTCTCTGTTGTCTCACACGTCTCTGCTGTCTCTCACACGTCTCTGCTGTCTCACATACGTCTCTGCTGTCTCACACATGTCTCTGTTGTCTCACACGTCTCTGCTGTCTCACACACGTCTCTGCTGTCTCTCACACGTCTCTGCTGTCTCACACACGTCTCTGCTGTCTCACACAAACGTATCTGCTGTCTCACACCTCTGCTTTCTCACATGTCTCTGTTGTCTCACACGTCTATGCTGTCTAACACACATCTCTGCTGTCTCACGCACATCTCTGCTGTCTCACGCACATCTCTGCTGTCTCACACATCTGCTGTCTCACACATATCTCTGCTGTCTCACACATATCTCTGCTGCCTCACACATATCTCTGCTGTCTCACACATATCTCTGCTGTCTCACACATATCTCTGCTGTCTCACACATATCTCTGCTGCCTCACACATATCTCTGCTGTCTCACACATATCTCTGCTGTCTCACACATATCTCTGCTGTCTCACACGTGTCTGCTGTCTCACATACGTTTCTGCTGTCTCACACATATCTCTGCTGTCTCACACGTGTCTGCTGTCTCACATACGTCTCTGCTGTCTCACATACGTCTCTGCTGTCTCACACACGTGTCTGCTGTCTCACATACGTCTCTGCTGTCTCACATACGTCTCTGCTGTCTCACATACGTCTCTGCTGTCTCACATACGTCTCTGCTGTCTCACACACGTCTCTGCTGTCTCACACAAACGTCTCTGCTGTCTTACACGTCTCTGCTGTCTCACACACGTCTCTGCTGTCTCACATCTCTGCTTTCTCACATGTCTCTGCTGTCTCACATGTCTCTGCCGAGTCGTTAATGTGGAACTGTAGGAATTCATTTTGGACTCGTATTAAAAAATGTCGCCTATATTGATTTGATTTGCTAAATCTTTTATTCTAAAATTGAACTAGTAACTGAATCTAAGAGTTCCTCAACTGATTTCTTGCTGCTCTTTCACCATTAGAACGTCTCCAGAGGAGAAGTCTCTGAGCAGCCTTGACTGATCTTCTGTCTCTGTGGACAGCTGTCAGAACAGCTGGAGTTTGTGTCTCTGGCAAGCTTTCAGCGTTCCCTCCCATGTTCCCTGACTTACACGCCCGTCTACGTTCGCCCGCCCTCGTGTTTTTACTCACGTTCTCCCTCTGACCCCAGTGACCCCGCTGAAGCCCCAGCGGTGCCTGCGGGACTCACTGGACACTGGAACCGATGCATAAATCTGTGCTTTTATGCCAAGGTTGCACTTGTGAAGTTTCCAATTTGGGAGAACAACTCGACGCAGGGACACGGCAGCATTTAAGGCCAGGACCTCCGGGGTGATGGATGAGTAAACGGAGATAACGAGTGTGAAATATGAAAAGACAGAAGGGTCGAGAAGAGGGGCTGATGGTGCAGACTATGTAGAGAAAAGAGTCGCACCAGTGGAATTCTGATCCTACAGCTCTGCTAATATTTAGTTTTAAAAACTGTTTTCAGCTAAATTGTTGTTTTTTTTCTCTCTTCGCTGGTTTGGGCGGCGTTCTGCTCCAGTGATTCCTGCCTGTAAATCTGCCAATTTCTACCATCTGTCATGATGAGCTACTACAGCAATAAGCGAGTTGTTTACATGCAGGAGCAGTTCATTGAACATCCTGAAATCCAACTAGAGCCTGGAATTAAACGTCAAACCCTCAACAAGCAGAAGAGGAAGCGTTGTTTTCAAAAACAGGAAGGAAGAAATTCAAACATGCTCTTCTTTTTTCTGGTGAACTTGTGATTTAATCTCTAAAAGACTGTAACGCTGTCAAGGGCAGAGCTGTTGTATTGGGAATGCAATCATCTATGTACCAACAATGCATCTGTCTCCAGAGTAAAGAACGAGGAAATGCAGGGTTCGTAACCCTAAAGCGCAAATTTTCTGAGGTCCAAAAAAGAAAGTGAACCATCCATTCTCTTCCACTTATCCAGAGTCAGGTCGCGGGGGCAGCAGCCTAAAGGCTACTGCACACTGAAAACATCAGCGGCGCGGAACGGCAGCGGAACGTCGCCGCTTCAAATAGAATCCATTATAGTCTATGGGGGTGTCACAAACCAGCCGCAACGCGGCAATTTCCAGACGCGTCCCAGAAGCGGAACGCCGCGCCGCTAAAGATAGGATCGGGTTCTATTTTTGCCGCGTGCTGCTTCTGGGATGCGTCAATTTCCGCAGTTAACATGGGGCTAGACAGGAAATCACACTCGGTTTCAGTGTAAAATGCCCGGTAATTTTCAAAATAAAAGTCTGTTACAGCAATGCGATTTCATATCTATGTAGATTACGTCTATACGTGTGACCTCACGGCTTATTTACTACCGCATCGTTCGAGAAGTGCAGCGGTGTGTTTTTCATGGGTTTAATCCTGGCAGTGGTGAGTAAAAACAGTATATATGACATCAAACAGCGATATCAAACGTGATTTCCTTCTTTTTGGTTTAATGGCGGACGTCATAAACAAACCGTGACCTTTGAAGTATCGAGGGATCTTGTGATCTCGCGAGTCGAGCGAGGAGCGCTGCGGTGAAGCCGCTTCGCTGCTGCCTCTCCCGGTGTGCACTGGAGTGTCGCGAGTAAACCGTTCCGCGCCGCTGATGCTTTCAGTGTGCAGCAGGCGTAAGGAGGGAGGCCCAGACTTCCCTCGGCCAAGGGATTCCTCGGCCAGCCGACATAGTCATAGCGAGACATAATCCCTCCAGCGTGTCCTGGGTCTTCCCTTGGGTCTCCTCCCAGTTGGACATGTCTGGAAAACCTCACCAGGGAGGCATCCAGGAGGCATCCTAACCAGATGCCCGAGCCACCTCAACTGGCTCCTCTTGATGTGGAGGAGCAGCGGGTCTACTCCGAGCTCCTCCCAGATGACCGAGCTTCTCACCCTATCTCTAAGGGAGAGCCCAGACACCCTGTGGAGAAAACACATTTTGGCTGCTTGTGTCCACGATCTCATTTTTTTGGTCACTACCCAAAGCTCGTGACCATAGGTGAGGGTAGGAACGTAGATCGACCGGTAAATCGAGAGCTTCACATTCCAGTTCAGCTCTCTCTTCACCACGACAGACCGATACAACGCCCGCATTACTGCAGAAGCAGCACCAATCCACCTATCGATGTCATTCCCCATCTTTCCCTCAGTCACGAACAAGACCCAAAGATACTTCAACTCCTCCACTTGAGGCAGGACCTCATCCCTGACCTGGAGAAGGCATTCTACCCTTTCCCGACTCAAGACCATGGTCTCGGATTTAGAGGAGCTGATTCTCATCCCAGCTGCTTCACACTCATCTGCGAACCAGCTGGAGATCACATTCTGACGAAGCCAACAGGACCACATCATCTGCAAAAAGCAGAGACCTGATCCTCAGGCCACCAAAACGGATCCCCTCACCACCTTGGCTGCACCTAGAAATCCTGTCCATAAAAGTTATGAACAGAATCGGTGACAAAGGGCAGCCTTGGCGGAGTCCAACTCTCTCCAAAAACAAGCCCGACTTCCTGCTGTCGATGCAGACCAAGCTCTGACACTGGTCGTACAGGGACCTAACAGACCGTATCAGAGGGCCTGGTACCCCATACTCCCAGAGTACCCCCCACAAGGCCCCTGAGGGACACAGTGGAACACCTTCTCTGAATCCACAAAACACATGTAGATTGGTTGGGCGAACTCCCATGCACCCTCCAGGACCCCCCTAAGGGTATAGAGCTGGTTTAGCGAAATGAACCTTTTCATTATGCAAATACTCATACACTTTCTGAATAAACAACATTATCTCTGACTGGTTAAACGATACTAAAGGCTTTCCTCAAGCGGGAGTTTAAGGATCGTGGTATTCTCGTGCTCAAGTGGTCGGAGCGTCAGATCGAGGGTTTTTGGTTTCGTCTGTTTCAGTGAAAAAGGAAACAAAGACTAAACCTTTGGTCATTTGGATTTGGATCAAAGAACAAAATCCCAGATCAAGTGGCTGAAATGAGCAGCGTCTGTTATCCAGGAGTCTTTTGGAGTACAGCCGCTGCTCCTCTGCGTCAAAAGGAATAACCTGAGGTGGTTCTGGCATCTGATTGGTGCTTCCTGGTCATTTCTCTCCGATGCTCACACCAGGAAGAGCCCAGAGGCAATTCCAGAACTCGTTGGGGATCATACATCCCCTCTGCCTCGGGGAAGTGTCGGTGGACGAGTGTAGTGCCTGGATTTCTGTATTTCTCTTCCAAATTAGTTTTGTTTCCCTGATCTAGTCCATTTCCTCCAACTAAGCGAGAGTTAAATAAAGTTTTAGGGCTTTTCATAGCTGAACACTTCTAATTATTATATTATATTATTATAATTATCTACTATTATTTTACCTTTTTTATCTAAAAAAAGAACCATAAAGCTAAACAATTACTTCAGCTCCTATTCACATCCAACCTTCTGTTACCACTTCAGCCACACAGTAAAGCAAACTCAGCAAGCTGGGAACAAACGAGTGGATGGAAGCACGGTTGGGATAACGATCCCCGTGACATTTTCAGGCACAAATAAAAAAAACCACAACCCTTTGGAAATGTGCAGTACCATGGCTTCAGAATATAAAGTTAGTATCTTAGTCATGGCTGCCCAAATTATGATTTAGACCTAGAAAAAAGTATTATTTTATATATAACTTATCTTATTAACGGATCCCAGTGACTAATACCGTTCATGTTGCTGTGCTCGTTAACTCCAGTGGTCCCAATTAGAGCAGTTTCTCTGATTTATCATGAGCTTGGCTCAAAGGACAGTTTAGCTCGCTTTGTGCTTCTGTGCAGGTACCGAATAAAAGAGCCAAGTTAACAGCTCCGAATCCACGGTGACATCTCTGAGTGTGTCTGGAAGGATGTAGACACAAGCAAGTAGATCCAACAAAAATACCCGTGAAACAGAACAAAGCAGGAGGAGGTCGGCAGCACGATGTCGAAACGGTACAAACGATCGCACAAAGAGCTCAGTCCAGCCAGATGGAACAGGGAGATGTGGGTCAAGAAAGCTGACGATGAAGGGATGGACGAAAAGATGACAAAAGGAGCGTGATCCAGTTCTGAGCAGTAAGACGGGAGGCGTGTGACCAAAGAGAATGAAACCAGGAAAAGATTTGAGACAATCCAGTAACTGGATGTTCTTTTGCTGACTGGAATTAGAAAATCTAAATCTGTCAGATGAAAAAAAGTTTGATTAAGGCTCCTGTGGAGAATCTAGGACCCAAAAAACTGGTGTTGATCCAGATAAACCATCAGCTTTATCCTCAAACCGCTGCTTTTCTCATCGTTACATTCATGTTACGGTTATATTTATTCACACGTTTAGCTTAAAGCTGGGGTCCATAGGGTAAGGTCATCAAGAAGAAGAGATTTTAAACTTTTATCGGGTTTAGCTCCGCCTCTGCTCCACCCCTCTTCTGAAAGGAGCTGAAACCCCGCCTCATATTGTGTAATGGACAAGAATTGTTTTTAGTATGTTCCTGCTCAGGCACGCTTGAGCTGTTGAATTATCTCCTCAACCTTCATCGTGTTCTGCAGGAGCTGCTAATCACTCGTTTTATTCAAATCAAGCAGGAAATCAGAATCAGAAGGGTTTTATTGCCATATGTGTGAGAAATCACAACATTAGGAAATTGCTGCGGTACTTGGTGCAGAAAGAAAGATAAAAATAAGAAATAAGCAAATATCGGAAGTAATAATATACTCATGATAAAGTCATTAATATAAAAAGTGGCAATAATTAGAAAAGCAGCTACTATATACACAGTGCAGGTACTAATCAGAGTGGAACAGCTTCAGGTACAAACACAACACCAGGTCATGTGACTGGGACCAAGCGACTGGAGTGGGCAGCCCTAGGATTGACATTCATGAGTCCAACAGCAGAGGGGAAGAAACTGTTCTTGTGGCGAGAGAATCTGGTCCGAATGGATCTGAACCTCCTGCCAGATGGGAGCGGGTCAAAGAGACAGTGTCCAGGATGACACGGGTCAGCTGTGAGCCGACCTGCACGCCTCAATGTCCTGGAGGTGTACAGGTCCTGTATGGAGGGGAGTCTGCACCCAATGACCTTCTCAGCAGAGCGTACAACACGCTGCAGCCTCTTCTTGTCCCTGGTGGCTCCAGCGTACCACACGGTGATTGAGGAGGTGAGGATGGACTCGATGACTGCGGTGTAGAACTGCCTCATCCACTGTGCTGGCAGGTTGAATTTCTTCAGCTGCCTCAGGAAGTACATCCTCTGCTGGGCCTTTTTATGATGGAGGTGATGGTGGGTTCCCACTTAAGGTCTTGGGTGATGGTGGTGACCAGGAAGCGACATGAGTCCACCATCGTGATGGGAGTGTCAGACAGGGTTATGGGGTTTTAGAAAACCAGCAGGAAACAGGGCACTCATGATGCTAGCACATCCCTGCTAACGCTACTACAAGCTAAAACAGCAGTCCGTAAGGTTGAGCGCTACACTAATCACTTAGCTCCAACACACAAAAGGTTAATCTCTTTTCGTTCCCCTGCTTCCTCTTCGTCGGTTAGTTTAAAGTTTACAGACTGACATTAATTCTTTGCAGGTCGTGTTAGCATTCAAGCTAGGTCGGTGCACTAAGCTGACTGAGGCCATAGATATCATATATATCACTAGATGCCTTACCCGCGCTGTTCGTCGATTGGACAAACGTCCTTACACGGCAGCCATCTTACTAGTGACAGCTGCCTCCTTTCGTAACATTGGTGTCAATAGTGCATGTACTACTTAAATAACTCTAACTTGCTCAACTTTCAACTGATTTTCAAACGGTTTGGTTTGTTATAAATGCCAGAGCTGTGGCTGTAAAATATGACAGATTTGGCCCGTTAATTTAAAAATGTTAAAGTATGTCCTATCAAGCCTATGTGTTAAAAGGTTTGTAATAATGTAACCCGTTTGTAAATCCGTTAATATTTAATCGAGTTAAGAGTGTTTTTGTGTAACTTATCACTCACCCTGCAGCTGCTACCATTGAGAACGGAGCATCTGCTGTCGCTAGTAAGATGGCCGCCATGTAGGAACGCTGTCGACTCCCAGTTAAGGCATCTAGCAATATATATGATATCTATGACTGAGGCGTCTGCGTCATCCCGTAGTGCATGCTGGGTACCGGGGCACGTTCTTGTGAATATGCAACTCTATTGGTCAACGCTCTAGGCTTGAGTAAATGATTGGTTCTGCTGTAGAGGCCAGAGGAGGGACTTAGAGGAAATATAAATTATAAAAGATTATTGATTTAAGTCATAGAACAGGGTCAGATAGTCATATTTAATCATTTTTGAAGTTAGTTTAAAACAGTTTTAACTACGTACCCCAGCTTTAACACACCAGTGATGGTTCATAGCGTTCATGTTTTTATTTAAGGGGTCTGAATCTTTGTCTGCACTAACAACTCCTGGAATATTCCTTGGAAATACGAGTTTAGTTTAGTTCAGTCTCAGAATGCCGACGTTATTCATTCATTCATACACCCGTGTGCAGCTTGGAATCGAGCCAAAAGGACAAATATATGAATGTTGAGTCATAAATTGTAATTTAAGCCATACTATGCAACGTTTTCATATTTTTAAATCATGTTCTTGAGCCTGTATTTGCTAAAATGACCCTTTACAGGGTTAGTGAAATGTCACTCAGACCCCCACCGCTCTCTGTGGCCAGAATACCACACTTGCAACTTCAGAGTGGCGGTCCGGTTCCTGTTGGACTTAGTAAATGGAGCTGACATGCCTGGTGCTGCAGTCTGCTTCCAGCATGTTTCCTGCATGTTTTAGGTCATGAACACAGCTGATTTGTTTGATTTAGTGATGAACCGCTCCTGTAGACACTAATGAAGGCTGAGGAGACATTTCAGCTGTTAGATTAAGGTGTTAAAAAGACCAACGCACAGCCAGGAGATAAGTTATGCTTTTGCTTTCACTAACGGACACTAGGGGGTGCTAAAAACAAGCCAAAACTGTCTAATAACTCTTTAAAAAACATGTTCGTCTCTGATTGTGGGAAAATGAGTCAAATTCTCCCAAAACAAACTAATCTAAATTATTATTCTACTAATGTTTAAACTATTCTCTGAATAAACTCTTGCTGGCCTTCCCCTCTTTTCCATTCAGGAGGATTTTCGGAATAAAGTTCAAGATTACATCAAGCACTACGCCAGATGATAGATGCAGCGGGCTCCCGACATCAGCCGGCGCCAACCAACCAAGCTGCTCTTGCCTCTGCTTTCATGGCCTCCACGTGTGAATCAGCAGCAGCAGCAGGCTCCTACCACTCCCCGAAACCCTGGCCACGCCCCCTTTTTGTTCACCTGGTTGCAATAAACCTCACACTGCAGGAATGAAATAAAAAATAGAAAAATTGTTCAAAGGAAGGACTTGGAAAAAGAAAAATCATGCTTTAAAAATAATTGAGCGTTCAGCTGCCACGGTGTGTTCCGTGTGTTACTCCACCTCGCTACGGTGAGCCCGCCGGATCGAGCCTCGGCAAAAACAACCCAGCACGGAGGCTCCCACCATGTCCAGAAGTGGAGAAGATCGACCAGTTCTCGGTTCCAGTGCCTGCTTTGTTTGTGTTGCTCCAGAGGAAGTTCACGGGGGTTCACGAACTTTTCACAACAACAAGAAGTCAGCTTGGTTGTAAAAGTTCAGCACTTCAAACGTTTCTGATCCGCCCGCTTTAACAGCCTCGTTGGACAGCATGAGAATGAAAACACATTATCACCTTCCTCACACACACACACACACACACACACACACACACACACACACACACACACACACAATTTCTTTAACTGCAACCCAAAAGTGCTTTTACAGCTTTTTGTTGACAGTTAATAATGGAACCGTGATTATTTGAAGTGACTGGTTTAGATTTTATTTTGCATTCATAAAAAAAAACTAATAAATGGGAATGGAATTTTACTCGTCTTTGTTTTTGCTCCTCTCCTTTCACATATCTATCCATGTGAACTCTTATGATGATGCTTTGTAAATGTTAGGAAAGTATTTTGGTGTGTAGCTGATGTTTGGTTCTCGGGATTTCCTCTTGGTGATCTCCAGTAAACCGGACCAGTCGTTCCAAAGGTCCCGTCTTTTGGTGAGAAGAGTCAAAATCCAGAAGCAACAATCTGGTCGTAAGTCTGCAGCTAAACGATGTTTAACACAAACTCGGCGAGCAGCAAGAGGCCACGTGAACGTTGGAGAGGAAACAAACAGTTTTCAGCTTTTTAATTTCATGCATTCTGGTGTTTTAATCCTAATTAAGGATTTTCTAAAGGTTTATACCCACAGAATTTAAATCAAGCCAGGTTTATCGCTCCCACAGCTGCAGCAACATCAGGTAGTTTCTGCCTGTGGTGCGTTTAGCTAAAGCTGTAAAAATACACATAAGATCGTGTGTGTGTGTGTGGAGAGTTTGAGTAGCTAAAGCATGATTTTCATCTAATTGGTGAACAAATTTTGCCACATTAAATTCTCCAGCATTGATAAAGAAACACCATCTAAAAGAAAATAAATAACTGACCTTGACCAAATCCTTTATGACCCGCTGCTCCTCCACATCGAGAGGAGCCAGTTGAGGTGGCTCGGGCATCTGATTAGGATGCCTCCTGGACGCCTCCCTGGTGAGGTTTTCCGGGCACGTCCAACCAGGAGGAGACCTAAAGGAAGACCCAGGACACGCTGGAGGGACTATACCTCTCAGCTGGCCAGGGAACCGTTGGGATTCCCCCGGAGGAGCTGGCCCAAGTGGCTGGAGAGAGGGAAGCCTGGGCCTCTCTGCTTAGGCTGCTGCCCCTGTGACCCGACTCCGGATAAACAGATGAAAATGGAATTTGAATTTTTTCCTGTCACATGCATTCTATATATTTAAGGGATGGGTGGATTTTTTTTAACCACACATTGATTTTTGTGCCATTTTGTCCTGAATTAGACTTCCTGTTGATCACCTGGCTCTGTTTGCACCTTTACCAACATCTAATAATAGTTTTAGGTTTTAGGGAGAAGGCCAGCAGATGCAGGTAAAAACCACGTCTTTCTTAGATTAATAAGCCACATATTAATGAATATATATGCATATATTATGTTTGTATTAGCTATTAAAATTCATGTAAAAAATCCAAATATAACTTTTAAAATGACAAATCATTAGGAACCTTCTTTAGCTGCAGCACTTTGGTTTTGTCTGGTTATGAAAAGAATTCCTGTTTTTTGTATTTTTCTGACCTGGAAGCTTCTAATAGGAGTAAAAATCTTTATTATTTATTACTTTTATGCAGAAGAACACCTCATAATATCCCATAAAAGCAGGGTGGATGCATCCTCTCCATGCACGTCTGCACCGCGGCCCCCAGCTCTCAGCTATTTGCACATTTGACTTGGCTGAGAGGGAACTGCAGACGCTGCAGATGTCTGTCAGTCACCCAGCATGTGGGTTTGGAGGAAACACAATCAAACTGTACACTTGCCCTTTGGGTACAGCATATCGCATTATTCTGGGTCTGCAGTGACAGCTGACAGCATCAGCCAGGTAATGAGATGGGGGAGCACCATGACTCACACTTTTCTTTCGGGTCCCAACATGCACAGGCTGCTTTGTTAAGCCGGAGCACACTCTGAAACAAGTCCTCACAAACCATCTTCAATTATCCTACAGCGCATGTTTCCACCTCTGAGAAAGGCTCAGTGATGAGGTGAGTAAAAAATAACGAGAGGCTGCAGAAATTGTGCCCCCGTGGAGCTTCTGCAGCGAGCATACCTGCTGCCAGCCGCACACGAGGAGATGAATCGGTTTAAACGATGGGTCGTTTATCACAGAAATTGGCTCTAGCCAGCACTTTTGTTACTCTGGAGGTGCTTTTGATTGGTGGAAGATTTAAGGGGAAGGGATGGCGTTCTCGCTGTGGAAGTTAGCTGCTGTGAAGTTGGAGGTTTTATGTAATAAAGTAATAAGAATAAGCTGTAATAGATGTAATAACATGACTGTAGTGGCTTTAGTGTCTGCATGTTGTTGCCTTCTGTCTCACTCTTTAAGATCATCTGTCAGAATCACACGACTACTTTTTATTGTGTGACTCATCTTAGTCCCATCCTCATGAGGCAATCAGACAGTAGGAAAACTCAAACCTCCTCTATGATATCATCTCTCTGCATCACCACAGAACAAGGAAACATTATTTCAGCTGGATTAGAAAATTCAGCATTTAAATGTCATGTTTTGGCTCCTGTTGACGACCAGCTGCGTTCTCAATAGATATTATAAAATAAACCAATTTCATAAACTTCAAAAAAGAATTTCTGGTCATCTTAAATAGATTTGACTTCTTTTTTATGCATTTCTAAACAAATGCAACATTTTTATTTCATGGCAGCAATTTTCTAGAGGTGGGCATGGCCACCCCTGGCCACCCCTAGGGGGCACCACTGTTAATTATGCCGTGGTCCTTTTTTAGACATTGTTGCAAAAGCCTGCAGACCATATTTACTCAGAGCTGCTCTTTTAGCCCTGATTTGTCTTTTCTGACCCACTTTTCCTCTAAATCTGACAGGAAGTAGAAAGCTGCTGCTGATGTTGAATCTTTTACACAAACGCTGTCAATAAAGAGGGAGCCTTCGCCTCTCTGTTTATCAGCTTCTAGAGTGACATAAAATCATCAAATCAAACTAAATTCTCTTTGTTTCTGCAGATATTTCCATTCAGGCTGCGTCTGATCTGATGTGCTTTCCTCTAATGAAACAGTTCCTGCATGTCCAGGTGTGTGTGTGTGTGTGTGTGTGTGTGTGCAAGTGTGTGTTGAGATGCACGTAGACTCGCATTTGTCTGTGCATCTACAGAGTAAGTGCTTCTCTATTTTCTTTTGTTCTGCTTCAAAAGCTGCCCACACCGTTTCCAGCTGTGGAGGCTGTGAACAATAATGTATTCAGTCATGCCAATGAAGGCATCACTGAGATTAAATGAGCCCAATCAGCTGCTTCTGTAAGGAGACACAACACCACCAGATTTTAATAAAAATACATCCTGGTATTTACAGGAGTAAATACACTTATGCTGTATTATGGCCCGATTGGTTTTAAATACTGTTTTTTCACCATTTTTGAGTAAGAATTGAGTTTTTCTCACAGGTTGTAGACTAAATGGTATCTGCCCCAGCTTTGGTGGTTCCGTCATCTGGAGTCCACTTTTAAAAAGATGATTTTTTTTATAATTTTCATAAGAGCTAAGAGATGATGATGATGATGATTCCACCGTCACTCAGAGGGAAAAACAAAAATGTTCAGAGAAAAGAACGTCAAACACAAAATATGTGAGAAATATTTCAAGTTGTGTGCACAATGTGATGGTTTTCATGTATTAAGCTAAACCCCATCACACGTGCACTATAGCCCAGATAAAAATCATCTGTGTGTTATTTAAAGGAGACAATATTAATAGTTCTATGGTCAATACAAAATATGTTTATGAAGTTCTTGGCATAATCTCTCTCACAAAAAGCGATCTTAGAGGTTTAATTCTTGACATTTTCAGTACCTTCCAGAATGAGTTGTTTCAGGGCTCTGTCACTTTAAGAAAACAAGCCGGGCGTGGCCACGCCCACCCACCCCCTGATTGGCTGCTATAAACTGAGAAGCTCTGATATCCTGGAGGGGCTCAGAGTAGAGCCGCTGCTGCTTCATCCAGGCGAGATGAGAGGTAGTTCTGTTCTAAATTCCCCGTTTGTGACATCACAACAGGGACTTTTTGAAACAGCTTGTTTTAAACACATGATACCTCAGCCCAACACTGACAGAAAATGAAAGGATGTTTGTTTTGTGCATTTGGAGTGTTTATAGAGGCAGTAGAGACCAATATGGCAGCACAACAAGATGCAAATGGTGAGTTTTGCATATGTCCACTTAGTTTTGCAAGATTAACCTTTTAAAGTGGTTGTCCGGAGTCTTCCCCTTTCAGGAATTATGTATGATTTTTCAGAAATTAGTAAAAGTGATTGCCTTATCATGAATGCAAGCAATACGTCTTTTTTTCTCATCCCGCCCCCCTGCCCCGTAGAGCTCCGTGCAATAGGAACTGAGCACCGGTCAGAATTAACCAATAGCGTTAGACTACCGCTTACGTGCTTCAGAGTTAAGGAAGTACCTCGGCTGATGCAGAATTGATGAACTTTTCACAGACAAGTAAGTCTTTAAAATATAAATATATGAAAACACAACATGACATGAGAATGATAATTGTAAAACAACGTGTTTTAGTTCTGTTTGTCGGCTACAGAAGCACATTCATAAACAAGAAACATGCAGTCGCCATTTTAAATAACCGAATCGACCGACTCTTGGTGTGATACGCTTGTCAGCCACTAGATGGTGCCATCAGATAAAAGAAATACTCCGGACAGCTGCTTTAGGCCCTCTTTAATAAATGTTTGTAGAGCAGCACATCCTAACATACCTGAACCTTTTATTCTAGCCAGTATGGTCATCTTCTTTCTTTTTCTGTTACAAAGCATGAAGACAGATATTTTTGATCCACACGTCTAATCATGAAGGTTCTATTTAAATCTACTGCTGAACACTACCGAGAACATTTCATCCATCAGACAGAAAACTCTGCAGCTGATTTATCAGGTTTTTAACGATTTTAGGGATAATGCATGGACTGTCCCTAAGTATACGCTGTTATGGAAACTCCAAAAGACACAGATATATTTCCTTTGAGATTTGCTGTCAGCTGCATCCTAACCCCCAAAGCACAGTCTGAGTCTTCAGGCGTAACTGGCCTGCTAATTGGTTTTCAAAGGCAAAGTAATCTCAGTAGGTTTCTGCAAATGCAATTGTTCACAACAACCAGAGAGGAGCTGGTGGATGACATATTACTTCCTTTTCTCAGTAATCCTGCTGGAGATTGGTTTGCCTCAGATTTCAGTTCCTCCCATGTTTAATGCAGTGAGGTCTTCTGCAGCTAGTGGCCATCAGACTCAAGATAAAACATGCTGTGGCTTCAGAGATGCGTTTCTGCTTCCTGCTTTTGTGATTAAAGGTTATCTGGGCCGCTGTAGCCATTGTGTCAGCTCCTCTTCTGACCTCTAATCAGCCAGACATTTCTGCCTGCAGACGCAACGAGGCTCACTTGGTGCTGGGTCTTTTGGAGATTGCCACAAATCCTTAAACAGCCGGTCCGAGACAGCTTGTCTCAATAAGTCAAACTATATTCCCATTGAAGTATTTCACACATCTTGTCAGAAAGTGTCTCCCAATTTCGGAACAACATCCTGAAGCCTTCTGCACATGGCCTGATTTTTATTCCCAGTTTTCCAGACTATATTTTGCCTGTAAGCTAACATCGACCATGTTGTGGAACACGGGCTGGAGGAAAGAAATGCTTTTGTCAGCATGGGGCCTAAGTACATGTTGGATCTCCTTCCAGTATATACACCTAGCAGGGCTCTCAGATCCCTAGACA
This sequence comes from Aphyosemion australe, assembly GCA_006937985.1. Taxonomy (NCBI): domain Eukaryota; kingdom Metazoa; phylum Chordata; class Actinopteri; order Cyprinodontiformes; family Nothobranchiidae; genus Aphyosemion; species Aphyosemion australe. The sequence continues at coordinate 344,312 of SSNS01000239.1, read as the reverse complement.
GCAGTCAGCTGGTAGAACCTCGGGTCAGAACCAGACAGGGTGAAGCTGCTTTTAGTCACTATGCTGCTCATAGATGGAATCAGCTTCCTTATGACCTCAAACAGGCCCCAACTCTAGTAACTTTTAAATTAAAATTAAAAGCCTTCATGTATTCATTAGCCTATGACTGAATGTTTCTTATGCTGCTCCTTCTGCACTGTTTACTGCTAAACCTTTTTGACTATGCCTTTTATCTAATTGTTTGAATTATTTTTTTGTGTATTTTGATTAATGCTTTTGTTGCTCCTGCTCTGTAAAGCACATTGAATTGCCTCCGTGTTTGAAATGCGCTATACAAATAAAGCTGCCTTGCCTTGTCTGCAGCTGGAGGTTGGAGACAAACCTTTACTCTGCCTAATTTAGGAGAAAATATATTGCTCTTACATGAATTAAAAGTCAAGTTGGCTGTGGAATAGTCCAGAAGTGCCTTGAATCAAATTTATAAATAGCTTTATTGCTGTTTATTAACAGCATGTGTTTATTAATCCTTGCCATGTGAATCTCCTTTTCTACATGGAGTTTACTGATCAGAGATCAATCAATCAACAGCGGCAACTGTTGTTTAGAACAGCATTAATGAAGGTGATATTAAAGCTAGGATATGTAGTTTAAAATGTTTTAGGTCACTTAAAAAATGCTAAAAGGTGACCCTGTTCTATTTATATTTTCCCAAAGTCCCTCCTCCGGCCTCTACAGCAAAACAATCATTTACGTGAGCCTAGAGCGTTGAACAATAGAGTTGCGTATCCACAAGAGGAAGCTGTCAGCCAACAAGAATGTGTCCCAGTACCTAGCATGCACTGCAGGGTGACACACTGAAGCACAGTCCACAGACATCATAGGCCCAATCTCAATACTCGCACTTGCATCCTTGCGCCCTTCAATTGCGTGTTCCCGGCCAGGGGTGCGAGTGCGTAGGGTGTCCCGATTCTCAAGTGTGGAAGTTGACCACGCCCCTTTTGCATCTTTAATCCGCACTTCACCCAAGTCCGCATCGATGCAGACTTTGGGCTAGGGTATTACCCACAATCCATTGCTGTGTGGGGATTTTGAGAAGAAGGCGGAGCAATGGCTCAAGTGCCTTTTCTGAAAACATGTATTTTCAAGTGAAAGAAGTTCATTTTCAAATGATTATTGATATTTATTCATGCTCTGAATGTTTTAGACTAAGATATTAAAGTGGACAACAACGAATTTAAATTTAGTCAAATAATTGTTTGTTTGAAAGCTGTTAATAAAGTTTTTTTAAAAAGCACAAACCAGTATCCCAGCATACATTGTCTATGATTTACTCTGAACATATAATTGCAGTGTTTTAAAAGTGACTCAAAATGACTTGAAATTTGAAGTGTCAGACTTGAGACTTGACTCGCACTTGCCTGCATTTACTTGAGACTTGACTCGGACTTGCCTGCATTTTACTTGAGACTTGACTCGACTTGCCTGCATTTACTTGAGACTTGACTCGGACTTGCCTGCATTTTACTTGAGACTTGACTTGACTTGCAAAACAATGACTTGGACCCACCTCTGTAATGTACTTATGCTGGTGTCTAATACAAAACTATTATGTAAATGGATTATGATAGAACGTAGTTTATCTGTTTACATTTTTCAAAAAGTTTGTGAGAGAACATTTATTGAAGCACCTGTATTAAATGTTTTTGGTTTACTTTTTCTTTATTTCAGCCTACTGAAAAGATCAAGAAGCGTTACTGCTGTGACCATTGTGACGAGAGCTTTGATTTACCATCAAAGTTAAAACGTCACCAACATGTCCACACGGAAGAAAAGCCTTTTCCCTGTGAGCAGTGCGGGAAACGCTTTAGTCAGTTGGGGAATCTGAAAGTCCACCAGCGGCTCCACACTGGAGAAAAGCCATATCCCTGTGAGCAGTGCGAGAAACGATTTAGTAAGTTGGCGAATCTGAAACGTCACCAGCAGATCCACACAAGAGAGCAGCAGTAACATGTGTGACCAGTTCAGAGTTTTAGTGTCACCATCAACATATTTACCCTGATGGACCAGAAAAGTTACTTTAATGGGTCAGAGTTTCAAGCCCAAAACATTGTTTTATTAATATAATTCTGCATTTGACTCAATGTGTGAATTTTTTTAAATGCAATACACACCAATGATTATCTTTGCTAAACCAGTCATGCTAACTGCCTTTAAAAGCTTTTGATCCTTGTTTTATAAAATACCTTCTGCAACCTCTGAATATGAGTTTTGAAAGAGGACATCCCACAGTAACGATGCTACTCTCAACTGTTCAGCACATAGAAAAAAGTAAATATTATCATTTTACTGTTGATATCTATAGCTCAAGCCAGGAACGTTATTAATGTTTCTTAAAATAGTCAGATCTACTTAGTGGTTTGATATTTAGTTTGTAAAAAATAAAATTGCTTCACATAGTTTTTGCATAATCAGACTAACTTCTAAAATCAGCAGTTCATAGTTGAAGTTGAAGGTATTTGTGTTTTTTCTGTGCAAGATGATTACTCAAGTAGACGTACTTTGGGTTTGTAATGATTCAGTGATTTTTTTTTATTTATTTACAGAACAATTAGGATGAACTATAGACTATAGACAGTGTTTGTGAAAACATGTCAGACAGTTCGAAAATTACTGACGAATTTTAATATTGTCTGACAAAATACTTTAAATAATCTGACATGCTGGCCGATGTAGGTCTCCTCTAAACATTTAAAAATAAAGATTTTTTTGCAAATACTAAAAAATGTCCATCACTCTGGGCTAAGCCCCGGACCTTGTTCAACCCAAAATCCGGCCCTGAGCTCTGCAGCAGCGGAGCGCGTCAGGCACAAATGAAAGACAGAAAGTATGAGCAAACATGAACGATTGTGTGTTAATTATTATTTTTTTTGGTGGCGCCACTTTGAGAATGTTACTGTGGCCGTGCGCAGGACGCAGCTGCACCGCGGAGCACATCAGCAATCAATGCTCTGCCACTCTCCATCCTCTCCGCCCCCAAAAAAGACCCGGTACGCTGAGAGTCCAAATAAATAATGTAATAAATGTAGAAACTGGATCTTTTTTCGGGCTCCCCCTGGGTGTGTAAGTTGAGGGCTCCCTTTAGCTCCCCCGTAATTCGAACCCTGGTTACGCTCTCTAGAGCCCAATGGGGGCATCTACATATTCATATCTATGAGCACACCAACCTAGCTTAAATGCTAACTCGCCCTTCATTGAGTTAATGTCAGTCTGTAAACTTCACGCGAACTGTGGAAGAGGAGGGAGGGGAGTGAAAATGGATTTATGTTTTGTGTGTTGGAGTTAAGTGATTAGCATAGCGTTCAACCTTATGCTACATCAGACTAGTCCAGGGTTTCTCAACCCTGGTCCTCAGCGCAACCCTGCCCTGCATGTTTTCCGTGTCTCTGCTTCAGCACATGGCTGCAGAAGCCTGTTAATCACTCACTCATTTGTGTCAGGTGTGTGGCAGCAGGGAAAACACTGGTGTTTGAAAGGGCAACATGGAAAACATGCAGGGCAGGGGGGTGCTGAGGACCAGGGTTGAGAAACCCTGGACTAGTCTGTTGTAGCATTAGCTGGGGTGTGCAAGCATCACAAGTGCTGGATTCCTACTGGTTCTAAAGGTTTCCCTGCTTGAACTCTGCAGATCTGATTAAAACGAGGGATTAGCAGCTCCTGCAGAACTTGATGAAGGCTGAGGAGATAATTCAGCAGTTAGAATCAGGTGTATCTGAGCAGGAACATATCAGAAACATTACTTGTCCATTAGCGCCACAAGGCTAATTGTGTGTGCGTGCACGGTATGAGGCGTGGCTTTCAGCTCCTTCCAGAAGGGAATGGGGAGCAGGGGCGGAGCTATAGCCGATCAAATTTTAAAATCCCGTCCTCCTCTCCTTGAAGGCTTCATGCTACGGACCCCAGCTTTAACACATCCGTTTGCAGGAATAATGAGACAAACTGTGTAGATAAATCATCTCCCTGCTCTGTGATCTTGGGCAGAACCTAACCTGCATCCATTTAAATACTTTTAATGCAAGTCTGTGCTGTTAAAAAACCCACATTAATGCAAATGAGATTCACATCGATGACACCCTCACAGTGAGCATCTGCTGTTGATGCACCCATCGCTCTCAAACCGAGAAAACTCTGTTTCAAACCCTTCAGAGTCCAATATTTATGTTTTCTTGCTAATTGAAATAAATTTTCATCCTAAAAACTTTCCTGCATGTTTTATTTAAGATACTTCCCCTATATTTCCTTCCTCCCATGAGTGTTCTTCCCTATGCATCCTCCTCCTCCTCCGTCTCTGGAGACAGATGACTGTAACGCTTCACCATGCAGAGCGTGAGACTAGTCTGATGAAACTGTTTAATACAATGAGAGGACAAATTGGTGATGCATGGTTCATGGATGCACACATTGGGACCTATGCACCTTTAAACATGAGCTTTTCCCCCTAACCTTTATTTTTACAGCACAAACTAACCGCTAAGGTTTAAAATCAAACTATAAATGGAGTCAGAAAAGTTTTGACCAGTTAGTTGAATGGTTTTTCTTTTCCAGTGCTTGTTAGGGTTTTATCTCCCAGGCTGCCTGCTGGCAGATTGAAATGTTCCTTCAGGCTCCGCTGGGAGACAGAACAAGACAGAAATACACCAGAACCACATGGGAGAAGGAGAAGCTGAATTCAGCGCGTTGAAAATGACATGCACCAACATTAGCCACAGACATCTGTGGATGACATTATGTTGTCTGTTTCCCATGTAAAGGGACACGAGGAGGACGGGGCTGGAAGCAGAGGCTCACAGTTTTCACTTCCTCCTTTTCTTTGTTGCCTCTGATTTTGAACGGAGGAACTTCGGCTGCAGGAAACAATTAAATGAACTAGCACTTCCTGCTGAGATGTTGGGATTCCAGTTCAAGAAGAACGCAACTGATGACTTAAAAGTTATGTTGGGCATTCTAACTTTAACTCAAGTTTTTTTCTTCTTAAAGGTGCAATAAGTAAGAATTCTACAGTGAAATAGTCACAAAAAAGTCTAATGTCTCAATTATGATGGAATGAAGGTTACACTGAAACAGGTTTCCTTCTCAGCCAGCTGGGGGTTTGTCAGTTTTTCTCCTTTCAAAATAGTGAAAGAGGGACGTGGTCTTTGTTTACAATCTGTTAGCTCGCAGGATTGCTGATAGGCGCTGAGCTAACGCTGCAGGGCTGGCACCAGCATGCAAAACGCTCCAGAGCTCTTTAAAGAACCAAAGCCAGTAAACAGGAGCAACCCAGAAATTATTTCTTGTACCCCTAAAAATCCTCTGCATCTTTTTGTTTTACTCTAATATCGGGTGAACAGGCTAGAGGCTAACGTTGTGCTAACAATGCTAACGGTGAATTAGAAGCAAATAGTCGGCTCTAAAAATATCTCAAGCTACTTTTTCCAATCACCAACAACTGGATATTACAGAGAAACGCATTAGTGATGTGTCCTTTGTGTTGGTGCTTTGAAGCGTGTTTTGGGTAATCCAGGAAGATTTTTTCCAGGAAGCGCGTATCGAGGCTTGTATTGATTACGTATTTAGTGACGTTCGAGGCCTCATTGGCAGTCTGTAAGATTGGTAGTCCTCCCACCTGATGAGGACCATGGAGGGAGTCATCCTCACCCACCTATGCTCTGTGGCGAGACCAGAAATAGACCCGCTGCAGTTTGCATACAAACCAAACATGAGGGTGGAGGACACCATCATTTACCTGCAGCACCAGACGCTGACTCACCTCGAGACACAAAAAAGCACTGTGAGAGTCATGTTTTTTGACTTCTCAAGTGCTTTCAACACCATCCAGCCATCTTTACTGCAGCAGAAGATGAGGGGAGCAGGAGTAGACGGGCACCTGACTTCATGGACCATACACTACCTCACCAACAGGCCACAGTATGTGAGGCTGCACAACTGCATGTCGGAGGTGGTTGTGTAGTACTGGAGCTCCACAGGGTACGGTGCTCTCTCACCTTCACTTTCTACACCTCAAACTTCATCTACACCAGCAGCTGTCTCCTCCAGAAGTTCTCTGATGACTCGGCCATTGTCAGCTGTGTGTCTGAGGGGAATGATCTTTTTGTCCGATGGAACCAGCAAGGAAGAGAAGATTTTCCCCGTCTGGCAATATTTTGATCTCATCTCTTCTGATAAGGTCTGCACACAGTAGTAAATCATCACAGATGGTAAGTTCCGTAATATAAAGAAACAACACCACTGATCCTGTGTTCTGAGTTCTGTCTTATGTTTTGGTTTATTAAAAAATGAAGTGTTTGCTCTGCTCAAAAGAACTTGGATACAGCAACAACACGTCATCCATGCTGAGGCATTACCGAGCCGTGCATTAGAACAAGGAGACTAACCAAGGTGGACCAAGCTTGTATGATACATTTATTTTCCCTACTTCATCCATTCATTTTTGGGTTGTGATTACTGATATGTCATTTTTTAAATGTTTTGTTGTTTCATCAAGGGAGAAGAACGATGTGGATGAGGCCTTGGTTACCATGGTGATTGAGGATTCCCAGCCCTTCACTATTGTGGAGGACAGTGGGTTTAGAAAGCTTAACGATGTTCTCTCCACAAGGCAGGTGTGTATCTTAAACTATGAAGCACGTTTCCCCTTTTGCTTATATTTGCCATATTAAGAGTCCTACTTTATTTTATTTAGGCTTTGAAAGCTATGGTGGACCAAAGATACGAGGAGTCCAGAGATAAACCAAAGCCTTCTGCAGTTAGTTTAACATCAGATATGTGGACCTCCATCAGCACCAAGGCTTATCTAGCTGTGACATGCCATTTCATTCATCCAAGCACTTCTAGCATTCTGTTGTGTTAGGGTGTGCAGCACTTCCCTATGCACGTCAATTTGTCACAAGTAACAGCGTCGCTCATGTCAGAGTGAGGAATTACAGACAAAGTTACATGCTATGTGACTGATGGGGCAGCAGATATGGGTGCTTGTGCGAAGGAGCTTCGTTTGCATCACAGACAGAAATTTTGTGGCACACACTTTGAATTTAATTGTCAAAAAAAGCTCTTGATCGTCACACCGAGCTGTCTGAGATGCAGACCACCTGTAGGAGGATAGTGGGATATTTCAGGAGCAGTGCTGCAAAGGTTAGTTTTAGCTTAAATTAGTCAGTCTGTGTTGTTGTTTGAGAGGCTGACAGAGGTGCAGGAGCAAACGGGCCGGCCTCCGCTGAAGCTAATTCAACAGGCGGGTTCACGTTGGAACAGCACATACCAAATGCTTCAGCGTGTTTTAGAACTCAGGGAACCTACTGGAGCAGCTTTAGCTGACCTGCACACTCATATACCCACTATCCTCAGAACAGTATGACCTTATGGCACAATGTCTAAAAATGCTCTCCCCATTTGATGATGCCACCTCTGAGCTGTCTGAAGAAAAGAGTCTGGATCAGATGTAATTCCACTGGTATCAGCGTTACACCATGATGATGATCGATGAGATGTGCTAACTCCAGAGAGCTCAACTATAGCTGAGAGTCTGAAGAGATCTTCAGACGCTTCTCAGCCTGTGACTCAAGGTGCGTGAACACATTATGATTATTTTATTGTATTTAGATACATTCAGTTTGTTTTAGGTAGCAAACAACCCTAAATCTCACTGCTGATGCAACAGGAGGTCCAAAACTACCTTCATGACTAACATTTGAAGACTGGAGAATCCCCTGGAGGACTGGACTTGCTGTGGTTTTTCTGGCTATTTTCTAAAGCAGGTGAAATCATCTCAACAAAGAGAAACCGTCTTGAGCCCAGCACCGTGGAAAAGCTGTGAAACATTCTCCCTAGCGTCACAAGCATGTTCACATCTCAACCCCTCCCTATGTTTCCTGTGTTAAGCAGCCGTTGTATTATAAACACATATTCAGATCATATCTAGTGTTTAGTTATTGGTGTCATAAACACAAGTCATTTCTTCATTTATTCAGCTTGAAGCGCCACACACCAAGTCCATGTCATAACCATCATGTGTAACAAAAGCGTGATTCCAGTTAAACCCTCTGTCCCGTCAGTTTCCACTTTCTCTTCTCTACCAGACGTATTTAAAGGACAGACGTAAATGTGTGTGTGAAGTGAAGAATGAGTCAATTGTGGCGTTTTACTTCCTTTAATGAGTCGTTCAGAACTATAACAGCAAGCTAGCAGCAAGACGCAAACAGCCACACTTCCTGTAATGCCGGAGGCCGGCTACCATAATAAGTGTAGTAAGTGCTCCTTACTGTAAAACACTCAAGAGTGTTAAAACCAGATATAACAATTTATTTATCGTGACTCGTCTTTGCTTGTCACCTAGAATTCATCCCAACAGTAGTTAGACTCTGTAACATGTCATGATGTCATGAGCCACCCAGTCACTCTACCTCTACGGTCACCAACTATCCAAAATGCATATTAGGTGCGTTTCCTTTATCAGAACTTTGGGGTAAATTTACAGAAAGTTCCCGACGTGCGCTTGTCTCCACTTGACCGGGCCGGCTGAACGGCCGTTTTCCAGAACCTTCTGAGTACCTGATCAGGGGTAGGTACTCGGAACGACCCGATAAATGACCCGGTGAAGACGCTGGGCGGGAACGCTGCCGATTGGTTGTAACTCAGTCGGAAATTATGTCAACTCAGGAGGAAATAGAAAATGCATATATGTGTCGGGAACCGTTAGAGAGATGAGCAATGGAAGCCATCGCTGCTTATAACAACATAGCAAACATAAACGTGCCGACTATTGCTGCTTCCTCCATTGTGTCGATCTTAGTTTACTGCTTTTAGTGCTGATCGATGACGTAACTCACTGCACAGCGGTCTCGATGTGCTGACGTTTTATCAAATTCCTTACAGGGCCAAATATAAATGGAGACAGGACAGCTTAAGAGGGCTTTGGATCTCCCGGTCAATTTCACGCTCACAGATTTACCATGAAGTTCCGATAAAGGAAACACACCTATGATGTAATTCTTGCATTCTTTTTTACATATTGAACCTTTAAAGATTAAATGTTGTCAGTGATCGACCCAAACTTCTTTTCTGTGTGTCAAGAGTGAAAAAACTTGGAAAATAGGAAAAGGCAGAGAGGAAACTTCTCATCTCATCAGAATCTGGCGCCCTTGGAAGCCTTCAGCCTTGAGGCCAAAGAGGAAAACCCCCACAGAAGGAATGTGGACAGATGCTGTGAAACCCTCTCCTCCCATGGTGAAGGCCATGGAAGCGTCTAGGAGTCAATGCAGAACCTCCCACACACCTCTGAGCGGCAGGGACCAAAGTGCACACATGGATGCTGCACACTGGACTCTGTAGCAATGGGGTTCCCATGTGGGATCAAGAAAGTTCTGTTCTGTTCTAATAAACATAAATGGGTTAAAACAGAGGATAGGTTGCCGCTGTTGCCGGGCAACATCCACCAAAGACTCTTGATTTACCTCCTGACTGAAGATGGATGTCACCAGTTCAGGGAGAAATGCCCTGGAACAGCTGTTCCTGCACTATGTTTAATTAATCTAGCTGATGTGAGCCTCCATGGTTACGTTTTATTTGTTCTTTTTCTTCTGTTGTTGATGATTTTTTACCAAACTCCTCTGACATTTGGAACTCAAAGTGAGGCATCAGGTTTTGGGACATTTAGAAAAAAGGCAACAATCATTCCAGTTCTGTTGCATCCAAACCTTTAATAGCACGCCTGCATGCATTCCTGCTGAAGATGAAAGTGGTAATTAGGTGCGTGCGCGCTTGTGCAATTTTACAATTACTGATATTTCTAAAAGCAAAACACACATATTTATAAATAATAATGAACACCAGGCTTGTTTTCTTACTGTCCTGTGATGGTTTGTAGAAAATAATAATAATGAAAGTTTCAGAATAGAAGATTTATTTCCATCCAGGCAGTAAATCTACAAATGAAATGGCGGTACGCGTACTGCCACCGTCTCAGCTGCTGTCGCTGTCAGATGGAAATCCTGCACCTCCTCCTTTGTTCATCATAAATTATTCACCAGGAGCCTCGGCTCCTTAATAAGGTCAGTTATTCTGTAAGGAAGGTTATTCCTGACAGCAAGTTTTTAAACTCGTCATTAACCTTTTGTCATCTTTGCTTTTGCACAACTGTGATGTCAACAATCCCAAAGCTGGGATGTAAACACACCTGAGAACGCTGACTTATTCAAACTTTTCTTATTCTGAGCTGAAAAATTATGACATGCACTGTAAAAAACTGAAGCTGGGATATGCTCTGATAATCTGTGCCATCACTCCTGCACAGAATGGCGGGGTGTCTCCATTCCTCCGTCCATCCTCGGGTCAAATTGTGACAAAAGCTGAGCAAACATCACGATAATGTTTGTTTTATGCCCATTTTCCAAGTTGGGTAAGTCCATTTATGGTTTTATATTTACAGGTTTTAAAGTTACCTGCGTGCAAAACCGGGATTACAAAAGGATTCCTGTATTTCAGCCCGTCTGTGCAGCTTAGCATGACTTTTACAGAAGAAACAAACTACTTTGTGGGCAGTGCTTTTATTTTGAAAAGACAAAAGGAGCTATGTGTTGTGACGTTAGTTAAGTTTGTGATCCAGCAGGTGATTATTTCATGCAGCTTCTTCCATAAAAACACATCTCAGGTGATGATATTTTTTTTAAAAACAACTTTTTTTCTAACATGTTTTAGCAGCATCCGTTTGTTTCCCTCGTCAAGCTTCCACCGGTCGGATCGACACGGTGGAACCAGCTGGAAAATTAAACCGATGCAGGTGGGGAGAAAAGCAACAGTTTTCATCACTTTTGCACCAGGAAGAGAAAATAGTGTAGTAAAGATCACCAGCTGCAGATTTCAGTCTCCACCTACTCTAGAGGATTTAGATTACCAGAGCAGATATTTGTGCAACGTTTCATAAAAACTGCACACAAAACGCTAAAATATCAGATATTTATTTATTCATTTAAAGTATATTTAATCTAATAAAACTAATGAATAATCCTGAACAGTTTTACCAAACAAAACACTAAATAAGGGGCAAAATTAGTTCAGTTTGCTAAAAACGATTTAGAAAACATCAAAAATATCCAATTTGGTGACAAAATATATCGTTCTCTGAGATTTGAAATATTTTTACTTGGTTGAATTAAATTTTGAACATTGTCCTGATTTTAAAATCATTTTAAAAAAATTAATTCTAGGGGTGGGACTTGATTAAAAAAATATGAATCTAATGAATTAGAGGCTTTGTAATTAATTAATCTTGATTAATCGCATTTTAATCGTTCAAGAAATTTTCCCCTGAAAGCAATTTTTTAAAATTAAAAATAATGAGACAGAGAATCAAACAAAAGTCATTGACATTATTATTGTAAACACAAGCTCTTTTAATTTCTAAAAAAAGCTTTTAAATTGTATTTCAATTCAAAACAGGAGAAAAATATATATGTATATCACTGGCAACAATAAGACAGACCTAAAAGTACAATACTATTTTAAGTACATTTTGATTATGGTATTGTCTTTAAAATAATAATAATAATAATAATAATAATAATAATAATAATAATAATAATAATGGGTTGATATCATCATTAGAGACAGAAATGAAGGCAAAAACAAATGAAGAGGAATTTCTGATCACTCATTTGATTGTAGTTCTAGTTGTGTTTGGAACACAATGGTCTTGTAGCCAAGGTTCTGAGCTTTCTTTAGAGGTGCAGCTTGACTATATTGATATTTAGGGCATGGATTTTGCTGCTAAACTTCAACATCCCCCAATTGGGGGACCCTCGGGCTTAAAGGGTTAAATGGGTTAATTTTTTTAAACGCTTTATTTTTTTCTAATTAATTAATCATAATTAACGCGTTAAATCCCCACCCTTAATTAATTGTAATTATTATGAGCGATGCAGTTAAAATGTTCCAGTTTCCTGTTTTCTATCGATGCCACTCGTCTGTCGCAGCGTTCCTTCCTTTCTGCTCCGTCATGAATTCTGGATTATTTTTAAACTCACTGACAGATTTTCCACGTTTTTATGCCACAGGACGATGCTGATGCTATTCAGACACTTTATTTAACATTTCGGCATGAACACAGACTTTAAAAGTCATCCCACCAAACGAGCACCTCTCTGTTCTCCGTGAGCTTTTGGCACCAAGTACAACGTGTGGGTTTAGCTTCAAGTGTGTTTTGCTGACAGGCAGGTTACAGGTCAATGAATCTATAAAAGAAAGAGAGCATTCAAAAATATCAATGAAGGAGCAGCTCACACGGCACACTCTACTACTGAGGGATCATGAATCAATAGAAAGCCAAGGTCCGTGGTGTTCAGGCTGTGCTTCGGGCGGTGCTCAGCAGCGTTGTGCGTTGGCCAACCAGCAGAAACCCACAGCTTCACGTCTGCGACGCTGCACTTATGTTTTTATTGAAATATTTCCTGTTAAAAGACGATGGACGCTTCCAGGACGTCTGATTACCACTTCAAACCGAGTCCTCCACCTCTGCAGATCGACCGATCCTTTATTACGGTGCTTCCTCCTACCTGAACAGAATTTCTGCTTCATTTCTGTGTTGGTCGTCCATCTATAGAGTTCAGAGCAATTCTTGGTTCAAATATTTAACATCTGAACAAAATCAACACAAATTCTACAGACGTGTTTGTACAAATCCAGGAGTTCATTGGAGATTTTTGTTCATTTCTTTAAAGGTTTTCTTGGTTTAAAGTCATTAGTGTTGATGTTTAAACTCCTTTGATAGCCATTTGTTCTGGAAAAATGATTTTATTTACAATACCTTCTCACCAGTCAATCCTCTGGTCAGATTCAGGTAATCATGGCAGCAAGAAGGGTTCTGGAAACCCAAGAAATGACTCCAAGCCTTGAGGATTCACAATGGACTGGAGGAGGACCTCTGTCTTTAGTTGTATTGTTAGTCTTATTCCCTCGAGATCCTTAGGGACAAAAAGTCTTGGGATCCCCTCTGTGACCCCAAACCCCACCTTTCTTTCCGCTACACAATCCCCTCGCTGCGCTTGCTCCTCCACACCACCAGGGCTGTCATCAGGAGGGTGACCAGGATCGGGACTGCGATGAAAGGACCCAGGATGCGGTTTGGAGGGTCCCTGAGAAGCCGCCCAGACAGCGAGCAGTCGTGGAAGTAGTGCCTGTGGACGCCGATGAAGAACTCGTCCACCATTCTGTTGGGCCAGTAGCACCCCGTGTTCAGCGCCACCAGGTATGTGCAGTTTGTGAGCTCGCCGTAGAGTCTGCAGATTAATGACAAAACCAATGCAACGGGGTTAGGAACCTAAAAGGATCAAAGTCTGTACATAAATAATACTTTTGGTAGCTTTCAGTTTTGGTTGAAGATGAAACAAGATGTATTAGTTGAATGTTTAGATTAAAAAAGGATTCCTATACATCATTCACAACATGTCAGAAACAGGGAGAATCATTGTGTTTTTAGAAGATCTAACAACTCTCTGAGCAGTTCCCTTATCAGACTCTTCTGTGAGCCTTTTTAATGACTGTTTTAGTGGTCCATGTAAGGTCAGAGGTCATAAGAGGTTGCTCCTCCAACAACAGCTGTGTCATCTGAAAACCTCCCAACATGATTGCCTGGATAGCTTACAGAACATGCAGTGATTTCAGTGAGGGGCTCAGGACACATCCTTGTGGAGCGCCAGTGTTTTTTTACCGCAGCAGAGACACCATCAGAGTCCAAAATCCAGATACATGTTGATAGTTTTGGTGCTAGCAACATCTGTTTGTTGACTAGCATGTGGAAGATTGGTATTAAACTAGATAGAGTTGCTATTTCTGCATGGGTGGCGTTCCAAAAGTACTGATACGTCAGGTGTAGCTCAACTTTTCCCAGGCAGAAGTATTATAATCACTGGCATTTTATGTTGATTTCCTTGTAAATAAATATTACAGAGAACTAGACCAGGGAATCATTCTCTAACTCAAATTCTCAAAGATGAATTAAATCAAATCCGATAAACATATTTACAGTATTTAGTTCTGAGGAGACTGAAACACCAATAGTAAAAACATTTATCTGTTGCTTATGCATGTAGAGAAACTTTTATATTTCTTGCTGCAGGAATGTGTCTAATGAGACGTTTGGGACCGATCTTTAAAGTCTAAAGTTTGCAGGTCTTATTAGCAGAAACTGTCTGGAAGCCTGGAGGGAACTTTAATGTGAGTGACTCCTGCCACATGACTATCGCCGTCCTTCTCTCTAGTAGAGAACACGCGCTCTGATCTCCAGCTCACATTTAATATGTTACTGTAATAACTAACAGCTTTTGATGATGCACCCCGGCAATAGCTGCCTCTTTGTGGAAGGTCTGTAGATGTAAACAGCTCAGGGCTGTTTGGCTCGGCATCATAACGGAACAGAGCAGCGTGAGCGGCTTCAGGTGGCGAGTTCACTCGGTCTGGGAGTTTTCTTCTTTCTTCTGCCGGTTCCTTGAAGCTTTACAAATCAGTTGTGGAGGGCAGAAAGAGAAGAAAAACACTGATTCAGCTCCTGCTGATGGTCTAATGAGCAGCGAGGTGATGTGGGGGGGCGTTTCCGAGTCACGAACCGAGAGGACAGAGCAGAGTCGAGGCAGGAGAGGCAAACAAAGAGATGCCCCTGGTTACCAGTTCACCCGCGCAGCCGAGGTTAGGATCAAATTAATCCTGACAGTGTGGAGCTTCAGCCAGTGTGTGTGTGTGTGTGTGTGTGTGTGTGTGTGTGTGTGTGTGTGTGTGTGCTGCTCTACATTAGTCATGTCAAGTAGTCTCTTTATTAGTCTCATCAACAATAATGAATGTTTCTTTGTGACAGAGATTTGTGACACATTTGCATCGATTAGGGGAACAAATGTTTGTTTATACTTTTATTTATTGTGTGTTTTCTACGTGAATACCAAGAGAATAACACTGGTCTCAATACCAACATTCGCTAGTACGTTCCTGCGTACTTGGCAAGTACAGCAGAAAGTCTGTTCTAGAGGACAAGGACGGCATTTGGAACAGAACCGGAATCCGTTACATCAACAACTTTAAGTTACAGTTAACAAAATGACCTGTAATAAAAATAAAAGTCTAGATTGTCCCTTAAATAAAATAACAATGACTACATTTTATTTGTATAATATTTGATCCACTTTTTATCAAAACTGATAAAACACCAGCATTTCCAGCTGTGAAATGAAAAAGAGATTCACTTTTTCATCAAAACAGCTATTTAAGGCAAAGCTGCTTTTATTTTGATAGCAGGTTAGCTAATTAGCATTTTGAAAAATCGTGGAGAGTCAGAATATATATATCAGAATGTATATATATATAAATATATATATCAGGGATGTGCATTGGTAAAATTCTGCGATACGATACGCATCACGATACAGGGGAGACGATGCGATATATCACGATATATTGCGATACATTCAGCCAGACGATATTAGCGATTTTTTTAGACTGAATTTATTGTAGGAAAATTCAAAAAACAGTCCAAACTGATACATAACATGTTAACATGATGTATCTGTACCATAATAGAGGGATTTACATTTCAATGGTGGAAACAAAACCCATTGCTCTTTAAGCAAAAAAAGGAGTAATTAACATCTGCATTATCAGAAGTCTTTTCAAAGTAAACAAAAAACACAGTCACTGCTGCCAACTAGCAACACTGCTGCCAGCTAGCGGTCGGCGTTTGAATTGCACCAAAAGAAAAGAAAATACACAAATGTTTGCATGTAAATTCTCCCAGAAATTTGATACTTGGCTTTTGAATATCGATATAATATCACAGGAAAAAATATCACAATATATTGCCATATCGATATTTTTGTACGTCCCTAATATATGTATAATATATGTATATATATGTATAATATATAAATATACATATATATGTATAATATATAAATATACATATATGTATATATATATATTTTGCGCCTGTTTCAGCACGAAGACAGCAGGAGGAGAAAGTAGCTTCAGACGGCAGGATCTGGAGTCTTATTTCCTGATATTCTGACATCTCTCCTCTGATTGGCTAACAGCAACACGACTCTACCACTGACTGTTTGTTCTGCAACGTTGATGTTTTATCTCCACAAATAACACAAGCCTGGATGAGTTCTGTGTGGTGGAGTTGCTAATGCTAACGGTTAGCTTCTACTAGCCCAGACGTTCTCTGCTGTTTCCTGGACGCTAAACCAACAACAGCCTTCCCCGTCGTGAGTCAAGATGGGTGAGTCCATGGATGTTAAGTGACAGTGTGACGTAGATCTGTCAGGATTTTCTAATCCTAGAGTTTCACCGTCTATTTTCTATCAGTGGCTAATGCAGGAGATAGGTGGAGGAGACTATTTTCATGTTCAGCCTGCATGAAAAACTCAGAGTGACCCATTAGAATCAGAAATAATCATTAAAATATGTTTTTTTCAGTGTTCCACACCTTTAATTATTTCACAGCATGTTGTTGTAGCAATAGACAGTTTTATTCTGTCATAGAGGTCAGGTGACAAATGGAAAACCAGGACAAAAGAAGTTTAGAAAACCAATTTTCACTCAACAAATAAAAAAACATTTGTGCCAAACCTTTTGAAACCCTCACAACAGAAGCACCGGTGCATAGTTGACAGTGACACACGTTACATCCTCAGCTGGGTCTCTAAACCACTGAAAACACCATTTATAGAGAATAATTAAAAATTCTTCCTGTTTTGTGCTACACCGCCCTTCCTGTAACCTCAGGGTTATAAACAGATTAAATTTAGAGATTACACATGTTTTAGAAATTGCTGCTCTGTTAGACAGACCGTTTCTGCATGAAAACAAACATTTACCTTTACTCGGTCCGTGTTTAGACATAAGAGTAAAACTAGCTCAGGTTTTGATGTCCTTGGTCCAGGTTCTTCACACACAAACCAAACCATTTAAACCTTTAACCAGCGAGAATCACAATGGTAAATTTGTGAAAAGGCCATAAAGATTTTTTTAGCTGAAACTATAAAATGTGTAATTTTGATGAACACAAATGCATGCTGGGAATAATAAATGCTGAGGAGTAACTGTAAAGAGGCTGTTTAAGGGGTTTTTAAATCTCACCAAGTAGCTTTATAGTGCACATAAAACACTTTTGAGATCATCTTCCAAAAGAGACGAGGCTTTTGAGCTGCATTTTTTTGCAGTCCAGCCCTTTCTACACTGTAAAATCTGATTAGATACCCTTACTTAAAAAAAGCATGCAGACCAATTGCACATAAAGCCCCATTCCATAACTTTGTGGATATGCTCTGTCGCCCTCTAGAGGCTTGCTGCGTAACGTCACAGTCGTAACATTAAATCTCTCTCGGGCATAAGAGGCATGTTTACATTCCTAATATCAGGCAAAACAATAAAAACAAACTTTTCCACCTCCACACATTGAATAAATAGTTTTATCAGGACTGTATAACAACTTTATGCCCGACCAAACACAATAACCCCGGTGAAATCATTTATTACTTACCTAGCCATTAGCAGCACGGCTAGGTCAGAGTCTGTAGTTCATGCTGTTCTTTCTAAAAGAGCTCTCCAGCGAGGAAAAGACGACCCAATAATAACTCTGGTCTTTGCTCTTGCTCTATCACGTTCTTCTTTTCTTTTCCTAGATTCCTCTGATAAGGGATTTCTAGCTTTCTTTGGTGAATCTGCCGCTGCTACAGCGAGTCTACGTTATACAATTATGGCAAGCCAAAGGGATAAAAAAATTACACGTTCTAAACTCGTATAATGTCCACCAAAACGCTTGTTCAAGACATGCGTTTTGGCAGACATAATGCTCGCTTTTAGAACACGCAAAATTTTGCCCCCTTTGGCGTCAAAGCACGCGTTCAAGATGCGCATTTTGGCAGACATAATGCGCATTTAGAATGTACGCTTTTTTAAAATCCCTTTGGCCCTTACAGTGCTTACATATTGTCCGTGTCTTGTCAGTAACTCCGTCACTAGTTCTTGGAAATCCAAAAAGCTGCCAAACAAATGATTTAAAAGTACTTGGAGCATCTTCAAAACTAACTTTATCTGCCGAAGCCATGCTAACCACAACTGACTAGCGCTCGCGAGATAGTTGTTGCCTCAACGAGAAATATTGAGACCTTGTAATATCGCAAGATCTCATTGCACGAGATCTCGTTACACCCCTACTAAAGGTAGATTGTCGGAAAGCACTCTGGGGTGCAGGGTCATACAAGTAAGCTAGCAGTTATAATGGATTCCTATGGGTCTGAGTTGCTCCGACCTGACTAAAGTTATTTTTTCATCTCCTAAATATTTTCAAACACCAAGGAACTTAACGCTGCTGCTGGGGGAGGTGCTAATCGGACTCTAGACGCCCAGATCGCATGTTGTAGAGGACTTTTTATTCCTTTTCCAAAGCCAGTAAAGTCCTCGACCACATGAAACAGCTGGAAAGCTACACGGGCTAAGCTAAAGACAGAAGCAAAGCGGTGGTAGTTTTTAAGTTGGATGAGCGGATTTTAACTGTGTGGAGCAGATCAAGAAAAGCACGTATATTTGTTACTTACATCTTCCTGGAGGGGAAAGTCCTACATCCGAGAATGACCAGCTGCCGGTCGTAACGACGCTCTCAGACGTGGGGTTATCCAGGAGGAACAGCAGAGGAGAATTAATGCAGGACGCAGCGTTGTTAACGGAGAGTGGAGGCGGCGTTGTTAACGGAGAGTTAGAGGCAGCGGTGTTAACGGAGAGTTAGAGGCAGCGCTGTTAACGGAGGAGAGTTAACAAGGAGGCAGCGGTCCAGCTGAACGTCTGGGCCAAACAGCATGTCCACCCAAACGTCCACGAAAAAGGCTTTTGACCAGAGGTGAGTGGAATATAAAAAGTAGGGACACAAATGATAACCTGACAGTTAAAAAACTACCTTGAGAAAATGTTACTTGAGCACTGAGTAATGAACTTATTTTTATATTACTCAAGAAGGAGCCGTGATTGGAATAATGGCATTTGAAACAACAGCGCTGCTAGCGAGGGTTAGTTTTTACTTTCACTTTCATTTGAGCTAGCGCTTCAGTTCTGGCGATCAATAATTAGCAGAGTCGCCATCAAGAAAAGCTCTCTGGTATGTTTTTTTTGTCAAAACAATTTCCTCCATTTTATGTCTTCATATCGATGTCAAAACGCTCTGAAACTGTATATTTTCTATTGTTAATGCAGCTTATGAGTATGACCCTTCCCAGCAGCCTTTGCGTGGTGACGTCAATTGTACAATACCCTATTCGGTACGTTTTAAGGCACCGACCAAATTCCGTGGTACCTACCGAGGGCCGATTCATGTGATATGAAACGGGGCCTTGTTTCGGTACCTGTCCTTCACTAACGAGAACTTGCGAGAGCGATTTGCCAAGATAGACGGCAGCGCAAGAGCGTGATGTCGTCAGTCGCTGCGGGCGATCTGTAAACAAAGCTAGCAGCATGGCAGAGAGGAAGAACTCTAACGTTTGGGTCCACTTCACTAAATATGACGGGTGATTGGGTGATGATGAAACCAGCGACAACAATCTAAGTGAGGCATTATTGTCTTAATCTGCTCCAGAAGGTCAATAAACTGTTTAAGATAACATTAGCTTGATATTTTAGATTCCGTTAGCATTGCTATCAGCTAATAGTGCATTTGCCTTCTTCTTAGAAATTCTGACTTCCGAGTAGGAAAAATCAACAGTTTGAAAAAGAACGGCAAAATGAATGAAGATACGCGGTAAATTTAGTTCACAGCAAAGATGTTTGCTTCAGTTTAATTTTCAGTTTCTAATACTACAAGAACCCGTTGTGGTTAAAGTTTTTCTATTGAAGAATTTTTTACAACACTACAATGATAAAATACAAACAGTTGTATGTTATTTATTGTGATATTTATCAAATGTGGTTATATATTGAAAAAATATATATATTTAATTAAAAAAGAGATTTAATAAATTATTAAACACTTAAAAGTATCGAAAATTGGTACCATTAAGTACCGGTATCAATTCGTAGGTAGCTGTGGCCGCGCTCGGGAACTATTTGGTGGTTTAACCCCCAATCCAACCCCTTAGTGCTGAGTGTCAAGCGAGGAGGCATTGGGTCCCATTTTTATCAAGGTCTTTGGTATGACCCGACCGGGAACTGAACCCTGATCACCCAGTCCCGGGGCGGACACTCTACCACTAGGCCACCAGAGCTGGTTAAATATGGCATCTTGCATTTAAGTGCATTTCACTTTGTACAGATTAGTAGCTTCAACACATAATTACCTACTCCAGTGTACTTACTATAAAAGCTTGCATGCTTTTTTGAAGTAAGGTCAAGTAATTAGATTTTACAGTGTTTCTAAACCAAAACCAGATAATGATTTTAAATGAATGGCTGCAGAACAGGTCGTGTTTTCCTGTTGGTGTTCATAACCTGAGATTCTTCTATTGTTAAAAGACAGAAAGCCATCAAAGAACTCCCCTCTAGGAGATCTGATAACAGCAGCTCTCTGTGGCATTTCTGCAAATTATTTTTAACGCCACTGATACGGTGATTATAGTTTTTCTTATAACTGAGCGTGTCTGATAAGGGAGAGCCTGTGGCGTAAAGTGGGTCAGATGACAGTACTGTTTACTTACAGCTAAAATACACAAAAACTATCCATGACAGAAGCAAAATAAAACCATGATAGATTCTGTTTTGGGCTGCCGCTGAGTCTTCATTACTCACATGCAATCGCTGAGAGAGTTTCTGCCTCGGCGGCTTGGAGAGATCAGCTCAGAGAAGAGAGAGGAGAGATTTCCTCCATCTCAAACAGAGCAAATCCAGAAAACCAGGACAAACTGTCAACGCCGAGCAAATCAAACCAAATGCTCTTTTCATTTGTTCTTTGTTGTTCTGCTTATTCTTTTCCTCCATGTGTCACTTCCCTTCCTACATGAGAGGAAAATACGCTAAAATACTTCATGAAGTTTAACGGATGTGCACACACACACACACACACACACACACACACACACACACACACACACACACACACACACACACACACACACACACACACACACACACACACACACACACACACACACACACACACACCTATTTTAGGGTAATTTTTCTCACTTTTTTCAAAATGATTTTCAAATCAGTCAGTCAGTGTAACCCCGCTGGAGCTTGTGAGGTGTGTGTTGATGTAGATTTTCTCTGTGTGTGTGTGTGTGTGTGTGTGTGTTTCAATGCGTTTCAACTGAAATAAAAATTTGGTCCTGTGATGCAGCTTGTTTGCTTTTTCTCTCAGAAGCAGACGAGCTTAGATGTTTGTTTGGTCGTGTAAATGTTTATTCTCTTTGATTTAGTGTGTTTAAACCAGCTGAATGTTTGTTTCTTTGACTTAAAACAAGCAGACGCTCAGAGATTCAAACCAAAACCTAAAAATAAAACCTCATGGTTCCAACCACCTGCCAAAAGTGACAAATATTGCAGTTCCACCCTCATCCACAAGGGGCAGGCTCTAGAAAGGAGCAAGTTCCCATTGACTCCAATGTTAAAATGCCAACTTCACAGCAGAAATAAACATGTTTACAGCCTGGTTAAAAAAACATTTTAGGTCTAATAGGTCTAGTTTACAGTCATGACAACTCTGAGGGGGTGAATTTTTTTGTAACTTGTCAGTTTAAATGCAGTTAAAGCTTGAAATTATGAATAATTAGGGGCGTGTCTTTTGATTGACATGTAACAGATGAACCGTCTGTGCTAGCACTAGCCTCCTGCTTGCTCCAGGGAAGGCCTCAGCCCTGTCCGTACGATAAAAGTGCTACAGTCTAGAAGGCAGATGGTAGCAGAGTCGCTCAACCACGGTTTTCTGGCTAAAAGAGCCCACCAACCTCTGTTTGCGTCGTTTAGCTCAGTTAGCTAAAAGCTACATTGCCTCAGAGTTTAATGGGTGTCAGTCATCTGCCCCCACCCTCACAGCACCACTCTCAGCTTCATTTTTGTATCTTTTGGGAGTGATGAGACACGGCCAAAATGGCGGTGATGGGACCCGCCCACTGGGCTTCATTTCAGCTCAAAAGGAGGGTTCATTATTGGTGGCTGATGAATATGTTTTTTGGTGGGGCGCATTTTTTTATGTTTGTTTTTGTGAATTGCCTCATGGTTTTTATCTTGAGAGGCGCTATATAAAAGATCGGTTTTTTTTTGCAAGTCAGTTTTTCAGATGCGCTAACCACGTATCACCACGAGGGGACGCCAAATTACCCTTCTTATGCAACTTTAACCCGGCGGACCCACTCCACAATCACTTCCAGCAAAGTTGTTCCAAAAACATGCTAAATATTCACCAATATATGCAAATTGCACACGTTCTTTACGTAAAGAGGCTCTTCTAAACGATAGAATCCATGTTTTCTACCTCAACACCACCCAATGACTGCTTCATGAAAAGCAAAACAAAGCTAATTTCATGAAGTCAAAAGCGTAAATTATTTCTGTCTTACCTTTGCTGGTTTATGGTCATAATAATCCATGTTACAGTAAAAAAACTCACTTGGTTCGTGTAATCCAGTGATAAATAAAAAACTTCACAAGATGTACTCAGATGCTCTAAAATGAACAAAGAACGGTGATCTGTGGAGAGCTTCCAGTTCCGGGTTGATGGTAAACATTGCTGTGACCGAAAGGAACAGGAAATACGTCACAAGACATTTTGGTCGTGGTAAAAGTGAGAGAACATTTTTAAACTAGACAGCACTTAGTCTGTATGATGTATAGATCGTTTAGTTTAATTTTCATGTTTTTTTTATATTTTATGATTCCTATCTTCTTCCTGTGAGACTGGTGGGGCGGCACCCTAGCGCCCCCTATGGATGAGCCACCACTGGGGTTCATCATTTTCTACAGCCATTGGCTAGGACAGGTCTCATAGGGACCAAAAAGTTAAATGTTTAAAACACTTTCTAAATATTTATAGCCTAAAACTCCAGTAAAGGCAGTTTTATTATATTTGGTCACAAAATGATTTAAAAAGGAGAATTTTAGACAAAATCTACATTGTGCACTAATTTTGGTGTCTTTTCAATAACCTAATTTCCAAACACTTTATTCTGTCATGTTGTTTTTTTTATTTTATTTTTTCATATTTGAAAATAATTAAAATTAAATAAATGTGTTTGTTTTTGTGGACATAAAAGAAAAAAAAAATATGAATGATAGAAAATGCTGCAAAATAAAGAGCCGGAAATTATATTTTGAGTTAAATTGGAAAAACTGTTAAGAGTGAATGCATAAATACGTGGTGAGAGAAAAAAGAGGGAGTGGATCAGGTAGTCAGGACCAATGAGGACAGATGATGATCCAAAAACTTCTAAAACCTGCAGGAGATGAGAGGATCAGGACTAAAAACAGCAAACTAATGAATAAAAAGGTTAAAAAAGTAAAAAAAGATGACTAAAAAAAGATTAAAAATCAAACATTTCTATGTAACGTGAGTTTCTAAGTATAAAGAGTCATTCTAGCTGCAGGGTTTATGGGTTTATAGGTCAAGGTCAAGGTCAAGTTTATTTATATAGCACATTTAAAACAGCAGTTGCTGACCAAAGTGCTTCACAGCATAAAAACAAATCACAGTAAAATAGTTAAAAATAATAAAAATTCAATAAAACAAAGCGACTATATTAAAATATAAAATAAGATTAAAATAAATGAATCAAAATGAATCAAAATGTCCAGGACAATCCCTGATAAAAAACCATCATGGACAACCTAAAATGACGCAAAACAAGGC